>ML681963.1:27009799-27023334 GCA_007922195.1 Podocnemis expansa
GCACTCATGACAGGACCAAGTTCCCTCTTCATTCATCCCTGACAAGTGTTTGTCTAACCTGCTCTTATAAACTTCCAAAGATGGAGATTCCACAACCTGCCTAAGGAACTTATTCCAGTGGTTAATCTTACTGACAGACAGAACTTTTTTTTCCTAATGTCCAACCTAAATCTCTGTTACTGTAATTTAAACCCATTGCATCTTGTCCTATCATTGGCAGTTAAGGAGAACAATTTTTCTCCCTCCTCCCTGTAACAACTTTTTAGGTACCTGAAAACTGTTATTTCCTTCTCAGTCTCATCTTTTCCAGACTGAACAAACCCAGCTGTTTCAATTTGCCCTCATAAGTCAAGTATTCCAGACCTTTAATCATTCTTGTTGCTTTTTTCTGGACTTTCTCCAATTTGTCCACATCTTTTCTGAAATGAGGCACCCAGAACAGGACACAGTATTCCAGCTGAGGCCTACTCAGTGTGCAGTATAGCAGAAGAATTACTTCTCATGTCTTACTTCTGGCGCAATACTCCTGTTAATACGTGCCAGAATGGTGTTCACTTCTTTTGCAACAGTGTTACACTGTTGACTCATAATTAGCTTGTGGTCCACTATGACACTCAGGTACCTGTCCACAGTATTCCTTCCTGGGCAATCATTCGCCATTTTGTATGTGTGGAATGGATTGTCCTTTCCTAAGTGAAGTACATTGCACTTGTCTTTATTGAATTTCATTCTGTTTACCTCAGACCATTTCATCAGCTTGTCCAAATTGTTTTGAATTGTGATTTTATCCTTCAAAGCACTTGCAACCACTCCTAGCTTGGTATCATCAGCAACCTTTATAAATGTGCTTTTTATGCCATCATCTAAATCATGGGGCAGCCTGTGACATCTCTGCTCCATGGAGTGAGGTAAGTATAACAGAAATAGGATCTTATGGAGACCTTTGGGCTCCCTGGGCCGGAAGTCAGATCACTATCAGAAGATAACAGGCTGAAGATGATGGGACTAACTTTCCGACCCTCCCAGGCAGGGCTGGTTTAAGGCTACTGGGGGCCTGGAGCTGCCCACTCTTGGGAGGCCACCCTACCATGGTGGTGCCCACCCTGCAGGCATGGTGGGATGGCAGTTGGGCATGCAGGCATTGGGGCCCGGGCTGGCAAACCCACCAGCCACACTGCGCAGGGGGCCTGGGTGTGGCCCACAGACTGGCCAGCCTTGGGGGTGTGGTGGGTCAGTGCTTGGCACTGGAGCCTGGCAGGTGCTGGGGGGAGAAGGGCTGCAGACCAGCCAGCCTTGGGGGCAGGGTGGACTGATGCTCAGCATTGGTGTTCGACTGATGCATGGAGGTCCTGCAAACTGGCTGGCTGTGGAGCTGGTCTGGGCCAGCAGTGGAGGGATCCAGCACCTGTAGACCAGCCAGCCACAGTGCTTGGGCAAGCCAGCACATGGCATTGAGGGAGGATTGGCACTGGGGGGCTGCAGTCAGTGCTGGTGTGGGGGGGGTGTAAGGCCCACAGACTGGCTAGCCATGAGGGCAGCGCAGTGCTGGGACCCAGCAGACTAGCCTGCCACAGATGTGACGCAGCACCTGGGCCAGTGGGCGCCCGTGGCTGATGAAGGCAGGGCCCGCTTCAGCCTGGGCCTGCAGCCCTTAGAGTCCCTTTGTTACTTCAGCCCTGCTCCCATGGCCCCCACAGTGATCAGAGAGCTAGTGTGAAAAATCAGGACAAGGGATAAGTGGTAATGGTTGCCTTTGTAAGAAAACCCCACAAATCAGGACTGTCCCTAAATATATAATTGGGACATTTGGTCACCCTCCCAGTCCCCCTGTCCATTCCCTAACCAACAGGAGAGATACCACTCCTTGGCCTTGTCCTCAGTAGGAAAAATCTGTGTTCTTAACTCAGGTTAACATGAGGTAAAAGTCTGGTGTCCTCTTGTCTAAGGTAGTTTGTGGTTTTCACCAGTGCTTAGAGTATAATTTGGTGGGCCCCAGAATCCTCCTAATTATCTGGGCCTCTTTCCAATATTGTTTGGGCCCCTTTCATGCATGTGCAGGCCCCAGTCAAGCTAGGCATTTGCAACCACTTCTCAATGCCAGATGCATTAGTTATCACTCCACTCCACAACGGGCGTCGCTGCCTTGGGAAGGGACCCGGGGCATGGCCCCAGGCCTCGTCCCTGGCCTGCAGCCCCACCCCCGGCCGCAGGCCACGGCACGAGGCCAGGAACAGAGCCGGAAGCTGCTGCATGCAGCCGCGGGCAGCTAGGCGCCACATCCCCGGCTGGGGATGGGGCCGGAGCGGCCACCACTGCTGCGGGCAGCTGAGCCCTGGATCCCTGGCTGGGGACGGGGTGCCACGGCCGCAGGTGGCTGGGCCCCGGATCCCTGGCTGGGGATGGTAAGGTATGCCGGGGGGGGCTGCACGGCTGTGGGGAGCAGTGGTGCAGGCCCTGCGCTGCCCTGCTCATGGCAGGACAGCGTGGGGCCCACAGAACTGTGGGGCCAGGTGTGATCACCCTCTTGCCCCCAAGGGACAGCCCCGCTTGGTGCTCCCTAATTGTTGGCACCCTAGGCGACTGCCTTAGTCTCCCCTTTCTCCTTGTCCTTGCTGAGCCTGCTCCCAGCTTATTGCTGGAAAGCAGCAGCACGGGGGCAGGCTGGGCAGAGAAGTTTCAGCTGGGCACTGGGAGCTGCTTTCTAGCCACAGGCTGCTCTGCCCTGAGCAGGCTTAGGTTGGGAGATTCAAAAACTCCCAGCCTGGCTCAGCTGAGTCAGCTCCTTGCTGGCTGGAGAGTGTGTCTTCCAGCTGGGTAGGGAGACTGCAGCCAGGGGTTAAACTAAAGTAAGGGGGAACACACCAGAACGCTGTGTTCCAGTGCATTCTTCTATTTTTGGGCGCCCTGGAATGCAGTTTTCCAGTACGTTCCTCTATTTTTAGGAGGCCCAGAATGCTGTCCCCTAAAAAATAGGGAGCCCTGGAATTGTGTTCTGGTGCGTTCCCCTTTACTTTATCCCCTGGACTTTTCACATGAGTTAGCAGGCTGAGGTAAATTCCAGTGTTCCTCATAGTCTTTACCTCAGCCTTCTAACTTACATGAAAATGACAAGTTGCCTTGTTTTCACTAATACTTCTTCTCTAGAATTAAGCATCATGAGATAAACACTGCTCTTTCTTCATGAAGACACATGGTTTGCAAGTGCACTGACCAAGGCAAAGCAGAATGCAAATGCTATTTTTTCGTCATGGATTTCTTGTTTGCTTTCTGTCCGTAGACAAAATATTGAAATTCTAACACTGAAGGTATCTCCATGATGGCATTGTCTTAAAAATCTAACAATTCTTGTAGTATCTGCATCCCCTGAAACATCTGGTCTCACTTTCCATTCCTCTGGCCTCTGCTAACCTACTGCCAAGGTAACAGGCAAGGGAGGAGTCATAGTAATATCTTTCATTGGCAGATTACTATTGATAGGCTTTGAAAACAGGAGCACTGAGGTGATATCTGAATGAAAATAGGGTGCATGTCTGGGTACATAATAAAAATTCATACTGCCTGAGGGAAAGGAAGCTAGCCCTCACACATCTTTATTATGCTCACGCTATAACAGCTAAGTTTATGAAATATACAAATTCCAAGCAGCAAAGCACTATTGTCTGTTGTACATGGCAGCCGCCTGAGGCTGTGGAGCAGCATCAGTGCACAATGTCTAGTGTATGAATTGCTCTCCTGGTACAACCTATCCATCATTATACTGTGGTTTAAGATACTGATCAGTGGAGATGAGTTGTCTGTTGCCTGAAGTATAACTAAAAAAAAAAAATTAGGAAGACAAATTTGAACTTTTGCTAATCATTCAATGATCTAATTTTAATAAAATGATTCTATATGGATAATCTAAAGCTTATATAGAAAGCAGAGTGATTTCATCCAGAAGGGAATGTTTACTGAGGGCAGGAATTATTAGCTTCAGTTAATAAATATCAGTTGGTGTAATGAGGAGATATGGAGATTATATCAAGCACACTGTAAATGCACTGCATAGAACTGAGTTGTGCTAGAAATTAATGTAGTGGTTAGGATTTGAGAACTCTATAAGATGAGAGCATATATGTAAGATCAAATGTAATTAACCTAAAAACCAAGAAGTCTTTTTAACAGGGAAGGTTGCATGGAAAGAGCTGGAACAAATGGCCCCAATGATAATATTGGGAAAGGAAAATAGCGCAGAGAGTCTCTGTTCCAATCAAGATCCACTTCAGAATTGCCCTTCTTATTTTGAAGCCTTCTATGAGCTTACTTGTGATTAGGTTAAAATCTTTGGTCCAAAGTCTTGTACAGCTTGAGTAAGGCTACTTGACTGAATAGCAGTTGTTAAATCGATTTAGAGGCTGTTTGCAGAATAATTCATCACTATTATATAATGTTACACTTCTTAAAATGTGCCCTTCAGTCCATAACTCTAGGAACAGAGAGATGCAGACGCATTAATCACATTTCTAATTCAGTGCTTTAGGTAGCGTTACATGGCAGCTGATGGTGTAAACCTGTTTCAGTAGAGTCCCTTGAATCATTCCAAAACTGTATTGCACTGTCATTCCAGAAGCTCTTCACTTAAAAGAAAAAACAAAAAACAACAACAACGAAACACAACCCATCCCCCAAACATTTAAAAAAAGTGAGCAGCTAAGGGATTCAGCCCCCCCACCCCCAAGTACCAGAAAAATCCCTTGCTTTAGAAGTGGGCAAATGTAATTTCAAAATGATTAGTTTGTGTTTGAGGATGATATAGGGTGCAGGTAAAGACTGAGTTTATTTTGGGAATCTATTTTCAGCCTTTACTATCAAGTGGAGGTCACCACTTCATAATAATACAACCAATCGTGCAGTCCTTAGTGAAGCAAAAGTCCTAGATCTTATGTAACTGTCTGACCTGATCCTATGACAGACTTCCCCACATTTATTTGTCTCCCATTCTGCAACTTCCGCCATCTTCAAAGCGTATGACGGAATGGGATTTTCTCCCACAAAATCTCATGTGATAAATAAATTTGTTAGTCTTTAAGGCTATGTTCAGACACAAAGTGCTTGTTTTGAAACAAGACGTTTCGAAATAACACATTATTTCAAAACACCTTATTTCGAAAGACAAAAAAGTGTCTTTGAAATAAGAGAAACGAAATAGCATGTCCACAGTGTGGACATGCTATTTCACTTTGTGGGGGCTGCAGACCCCTGTGGGGTGAGAGGAGCCGGGGGCTCACCCTGCAGGGGTCTGCAGGGGACTGCAGTAGAAAAAGGCTGTAAAGCTGATCTGGGAAATCTTTTTTCACAACAGATATCTTCACTTGGAAGATACTGGGTGCCCCCCGCTTGCCATCCTTTCTCTCCCCCCATATGCATTGGATATGGTACTGGAGATCAGAACTGGGCTGGTGCTCTGTATTGTAGGCCTTTGATTTGAATGGATTTGAGAGAACCTCATACGTCCTGAAATCAGCTGTGCACCTGGAAGCACTACTAAAGAGAACAGAAATCTAAGATGGGAGGAAGGAAGGGATGGCAGGTGGAAAAATGGGGAATCAGTGTCTCATATATTAGCACATAGTTAAAATCAAAAGAACATATTTTCCCTTCTGTGTACATGCAAGTCCCATTAAAGTCTTTGGGAGCTGTGTGTGTTGTGTGAGTCAGAATCTGGTCGCTATAGCATTAATGCATTCTGATAAAATTGTATGGGGGGCATTATTTCTCCTTTCATGATTGCTTTAGCTAAATTCCTGATGTGATGTGTCAGAGGGGTAAAGGCACACACTCTCTTTTCTCTTTAATCAAGTGATTTCCAGTTGATTTCAATATTTAACTCTCTTTAGTGTATATTATGACCACAGAGCAGGACACTTCCTGGGGATTAATTGTGTGGAGTTAATGATCGTTTAGAAGTTCCTCTGAGCTGCTCATTAATCACTGGAAATGTAGTATGGCTGGATTTTGTTAATTAAATAAATCTTATTGGATCTGAATTATGTGTGCCTTTGGGCATCTTAATTCAAAGGGGATGACTTTGGAGCATGCTACCCTGGGACCCAAGGCTAGCTGGAACTGCAATTTCTCCCTAGTTTTATGTTTGAAAATGCAGTGACACCACATATTTCTGATTCACTCTCCTGGGCATTAGCAATCTGTTCTCAAAACACACAAGCCATAGCCTGGCAGTTAAGGCTATATCCCTACACTGGGGGAAAAGTTGAACAAAATACTGGAATTTTGTGTTGTGAACTCATTGCAGCAGAACCAGGGTCCTTCATGCATTTTGCTGAACTTTGAAACTACTGCTGACTTTTTTGCAACTATGTGAAATGCAAATCAGTCATACTGTAAAATGATTTTTAAAAAGGCTTTTGTATGTATTGCTAACTGTGGGAGAAAGATGATATTGAGTTTAATGGTATTAAGTTCTGGGGAATGGTAAATGCTGCAGGGTTAAAAGGAGCACGCCTGTCACAGTTAGGACATGGGTAGTCAGAGCTATTGATCAGAGCAGGAGTCAGACTAGGTACCAGCAAGCCAAAAGGCAACCCAGGAAGGAGTCCAGCATCAGGATGCAGGCAGGGTCAAGCTACTGAGAGGTCAACCTCCAAGACAGATCACAGGGCAAGCCAGGAGGCAGACATCAGGAGACAGGAAGGGCCAAGTTCTGAAACAGGCAGGCAGTGATGTTGCTGAGGCAGCTTCCTCTCAGGGCTTCCTGTCTTAAATACTGGTGCCAGCCAATCAGTGGGCTGCAAATAACTGACACTCAGATCCTCCTGGCCAATATTTCCAGTGAAGTCCATGGGTGCTTAGCCTAACCCTTTTATGATGAAGTGAAGGTTCAATGGCCAAGGTCCCATGTTCTAGCCCTGTAAAGATGTGAATGGAGGGAATTTCAATAAATGAGTTGGTGGATACACACAAAAATCTTAGCTGATTTCTGTAGTGTAAACATGCAGCAGTGAAGCTCACCTCACTCTGCAGCTTTATGCTATGACCAGGCACCTAGCATCTTTATCTTATGAGACAGGGGAAAATACTGCTGAAACAGAATGGAGAAAATCCATGGCCTTGTCACAATGGCAGCAAAAAAAGACTGTGCTTTCATTCCACCCTCTGTAATATGTAATAAGTGCTGCTGGTCACTTTCTAACTTGTATAAGGCTGTCTTTCATAGACGCTTCTGACTCTTTGGCCAACAGTTCCAGACTATGACTTGGTGTTAGTAGATATGAGGGAGTCTGGAACCTGGTCCACCCACAGAGCTGTACTGAAGGCGATTATATACTGACTGAGTTAAACTCATGTAATTTTGTGTACACTCTGAAATTGGTTTAAAATTGCCTCTTAATTTAGATTGCATCAGTAAATTTATAGTAACAAGCCAAACTGATATAACCTGTTTTAATTTAATGTAAAAAAGTTCACATATACATGTTGCACTGGTTTGATTGATGCAAGTTCTATGTGCAGCCAAGCCTTAAGCATAGTGGTTTCACTTATATCCCATACAACGTCCTCTCTGAATTTGGCTCAGAATGTGCTAGGACTGTTAATCAAAATTCCTGCTGAAATGAGATTCATTGAAGGATCTTACAGAACAGTCCTTGACTTGGCAAATAGCCATTGTAGTCCATACTACTTTGGTTATGAAGATGCCTTTTCAGGCAATAGTTCTTTCATCAATGGAATCAGCTTGATTGCCTTCTTGAAGCTCATTTCTAGAAGTAGAAGCTGAAGTTGACTCAGTTCTTGAAATAGTTTGCTCCTGTCTGGAGGTGGCAGTGACTTGTGGAGGACTCTCCTCTTCACAGAAACATTGACTACATAGCAGTGAAGGCAATGAGACTATCCCACCAAGATGGTTGGCAAGTAGTGTTGCAGATTTTTAAAGAATTGTCTCTCTGTGGCAGCCACAAGTTAAGGATGACAACCTATCACCCCAAAGTAGTGGCTACTGTGAACAAGCCAACTAGATGCTACTTACAGGACTGAGGATTCTACTGGAGACTCAGTGGAGAGACTAGTTTTCCTACCTGCACGAACAGATCTGCACATAACATCTGGCACACTTCTCCCCTAACCACTGTACTTGCCCTATTCCTTCATGACTGCCAAGCATGGCCAGTTGCCAATAGATGTGAGCCCAAGTTCCCAGTGCAGAGCTGCTGAGGACCAGATTTCAGGGGCCCTGTGAGAAATACCAGTGTGTTTGTGAGTTGGGATAAATTGTAGTCATCAGCTTGACCCATGCTTGAAATAAAGAAATTGAACTACAACAAAGTGCTGGTGAAGAACTGGGATCTGCTCAAAAAGCAGACGCTCACCAAACTAGATGTACAATGAGACCCAGAACCTTACATTGTCAATGGAACTTTCTGTACCCAAATGACCAGTATACAAAATCTACCAGAGTTTGCAGACAGACCTGAGAACAACAAGGAAGGAGTCCTGTGGCACTTAAAGACTAACAAATTTATTTTATTTATTGTAAGGTGTTCATATGCTGCCTACTTAAATGTAACCTTGCAGCTGTAATTTTATATAGTCTCTTTACTTACTGTTTTGGCCCATGTAGTGTTGCTGTGCACTGTTTCAACAGTTGCCTATTACCATCTCAGAGAGAGCAGCATTTCACAAGTGAATGGAGTGATTCATGAACAGCACTTGTATAACTGAGATCCTTTGGAATGAAAGTTGCTACATGTTAGAAAGGAAGAAACAAATATCCTGAAACGATTTTTTTTCTGCTTATTTCAAGGAACTCCACAGACTGTGTGACTTGTATCACTGTTAACCAGACTCTGTGCTCTTACACACTTTCATCTGAGTGCTTGATAAACATGAATTGTTCTTCCGTAGACTCATGTGGGGTGGACATTATACAGATGAATAAATTGATGTAGAGATATTAAGTGACTTGTTCAAAGCTATATGGTAAACAGAGTTGGTTGGAAAATGGGTTTTTTAGTGAAAATTTTGATGAAAACAATAGAAATTAGATTTTTTTAGTAGACAAATTAGAATTGATCTGAAAATCCTCCTCCCCATCCCCCCATCTCCTTAAAGAGACTGTATCTTCACAAGCATCTGCTCTCTTACTACCATCATGGTCTTCATCTCTCACTGAGCTGCCATGTTGCATCACTGGAGTCCCATGACTGCTGTGCATCATGGCAGATGGAGTCTGGCTGAGGAGCTCAATTCATAGAAAAGAGTGGGAACACAAAGCACTTGAATAAGACTCTTATGAGGACTTTAGTGGGATTCTGAATCAAAATCTTTCAATTTTTTTCAGTTGGATTTTTTTTTTTTTTTTTTTTTTTAAGATTTGGTGTTCTGTTTTTAAATGAAAATTCAAGTTGGAATTTTTTGTAAAACAGTTTGGATGCAGCGTTTTCAATCAGCCCTAATAGTAGGTCAGTGAAAGAATCGGAAATAGAATCCAAGAATCCTGACTTTCACTTTCTGGAAATACAAGGCTATCCTTCCTTGATAACACAAAATTTAGCATCTCTCTCTCTCCATACATATGTATTTGAGTCACATGCCAGTTTCAACACAGATGTTTCTCTGAACGGGATTCTGATTTAACCTTGCTCAAAAAATTGATAATCAGTAATTTTCAATCCAAAACTCTAGATAAGGAGAAGGAAGATCCTACTGCTATTTAAAGATATAAAGGGAAAAACTGATTGCAGGATGGGGGAATCAAGCTTCATATGCATTAAAGAAAAAATCTGTAGATTATTGAACATCTGCTGGCATTCAAGAGTCACTTTTTAATGGTACTTTGTGATATGAAGGAAGGTTATGATGCCTCATATCTGATTTTTCTGCCTGTCAGCAGCAGATGAAAAATGAGGTTTCTGAACCATAGTTGCCATTGATCTTTGTGCACAGCAGTGACACTTTTTAACAGCCTGTTTCAGTTGCAGATCTAAGACAAGACAAGCAGCTAGTTCTGTTAATACAAATATGTCAAAAGCAAGTTGGGAAAAACCAGATTATTGCTATGCTATTATAGCTCCTTTTGACTTGATCTGCTCTATATGAAAATAATTCAAAAGTCCAGTAAAAGAGGTGAGAACCTGTCTGATTGATAATTAGTTCTTAGTGTCTCAATCTCCATTACTCTTCTATGTTTTTGCTATTTATTCTTTCACTATTATTCTTTCCAAAATGATGTAATTTCTCTTCAGTGTTTTAATGGAATGTCCTGCTAGTGCAGATGGTAAGGAGCACAATAAAGCTTCTATCGTTTTTAGATTCTCTCCGAACTAAAGACTCCACATTTATAATCAATAGCTTTTTATGAAAGCAGCCACAATAGTTATTCCTTCTGATTCCTTTTCAGAGTTATGAGAGCGAGATACCACAGAAAAAGAAAAAAAAGAGAAGGTTTTTTAAAAGACAAAAGCAACAACAACAACAAAAAAAGTATGCAGCTACCCTCCACTGCAGTCTCTGTTTCCAAGTTACTCACTGATTTCTTCAGATCAAACACAATCTGCTGGGGGAGAGAGGAAAAACAGCATTGGTGGTAGGAAACATAGGCGAAACTTTGTTACACTTAGAAATAAACCCATGCCACAACATTTGTAGCCCATTATGGATTTCAATTACTTCAACTATTGGAAATAGCTTGAGCGAGGCTTTTGGTTTAGTCCCACTTCTAGCTGCAATGTAACTTTCATGTTAACTTTTCAACAAAGGCACCTAGAATATTATCCCTAGATGCCATCTTTCCCAAGATGTCCTTGTTCTGACCCTTTGAAGATGCTATTATTGAGCTGGCCAAGACACTTATTTGTTAGACTGCAGTGCATGGCTCCCTATTAGAGCTGCGTGAATAACTGATAATTGGGTCATTGGCAGTTCAAAAAATTAAAAATAAAACATTTTGGGTTAAAAGAAATGAAGGAATTTTGAAACAAAATCCTTTCAAACTGAAAAATCAAAATGTTTAAATGTTAATGAAACACTTAGGTTGTTTTCAAAATCCTTTTCCCCCCAAAAGAAGTTAGTGAAAATGGCATCAATTTGCAAAAAAAAATTCCATTGTCATTAAATTTGCATTTTTTTACCATAAAAAGTTTTGACTGCATTTTTTTGCCAGTGTCTTTCTGCACTGTATTGCTTCATGTGCAATTGCGCAAAGTGAATGCAGAATGTTGCCTGTGCTGTGATGTCAAATTCTGATTTAGAAATAGTTTATGTTCATTTTGCACTGATAAATATAATGACATATGGGATGAAAAAGGGGGAATCAGAAGAACATTCAGACTTGCTGATAGCCTCAATTTTTTCAGCACTGTGCTGACCTAAGGGGTTCTTCTCCTTTGCACACAGAGAAATGGATCCAAGTTATAAAAGCATCATAAATGTACACAGTATTACTGTAAATAACAGCTTTAAAAGTCAAGTTGTGTTCCTTTTTGGGATTTCACTAGGTGGCAATTAGAAGCAAAAAAAAAAAAGGTGGAGGAGGGAGATGAGGATTCTTTAATATGCACAAATAACAACAGAAGATAATAAAAAGATTTGGTCACACTTTACATTGAGTTTTATTTATAAGTAGGTTATAAAGAGTTGTTAAAAGATTAACAGATGCTTTATGAAATGGTTACAGATTACTCAGTTGCTTGCTTATTGCCATGACTTATAATCATCTACAATATTTTCTATTGTTTTCCTTATAGCAAATGCAAAAACACAATACTTATGCTTGTAGCATGATTATAGCATCCATTAATCATTTATTAACTCTTTACAAGTGTAACCTTAATATAAAATATGACCAAGGCTCAGACAGGAAAGATAGTTGGTGGAGATAACAAAAGATAACTCCAGCCTATGTTAGAAACATGGCCAAAAAAATCTTAGTCATAAAAGAAATATGCAAGCAAAACCTATATTAAAAATAGCTATTTTCTAGATACTCAAAAATGAGATAAAGAAGGCCTTTCACTGACTATGAATTGGTATAACTTGCCTCATCAAACACTCTACTATATATATTTTTAATCCTGTGTGCATAGGTGGAAGAGGTGTTTGATTTGTTTTCATAAAATTGTCACTTTTGCACTCAGAACCAAAGGCTGCATCTGATTTCTTGATTTTGATTGGGTGTACTCGCTTATGCAATACCCCTGTACACTCAAATCGGGTGAAGGTAGCCTGTCAGATATACATGAAAATTATCTGAAGCCGTGGTACTTAAGCATGTGTTTAATAACATGTTTACAACTTAGCATGTGGTTAAATATTTTGCTGGCTATAGCCCTGCTGTAATTAGGATTCTCTCCAGCTATACAAGGTATAAAAGACTGGTCTATTCTTATATATGCTGCAGACATTACAATATTTGATGGCACCAGTCTGGGATAAGCACAATAGAAGAATGGTGACATTCTAATGGAAACCACTGCATTGTAAGACTTCTTGCAAGTGGAACAGCTGTTTCTATTAAACTACTTTTTTGAAGGAGACACCTTAAGAAATGGTTTTGATTCCTATGTTGATGATCTATCAGATGATTTAATTATAGCATCACAATCCCCCTAAAATATAAGCAGTATTCCATCAGCATCCATGAGGAATCTAGTGTGCTTCTCACTTAAGAGTTTACAGTAATGGAGCACTACAAATTGTGAGCTGGAAAAACTGAGATTAAACTTATGATTAAATATCATTTAATTAATCAAGAATTCATATTTGAGCTTCTCAGTCAATGCCATTGGATTGCAATAATGCCCCAGGTAAATTAAAGCAAGAAAGTTTCTGATTACAGTAAATTATAGCTCCCTCCGGATCCTGTGAATGAGTTAAGACACTGCTCTGTGCTTGCAGATGTATTTATTAGCAGCTTACTTTCAACATATGTACAGTTCTTCACTGACACTTTTCCAGCCAGCTGTTTAATTATATATTCTACACATCAGTAAATATGACATCTTCTGTTACTTAAAATGTTAATGGATATCACAGGACTGATGCATCTGTTTGAATTGGCATTCATATAACAAAAATTCCATACCATGCTAGTAACTTCCTTTTCACAATCACTTACTGGTCCCTGTATGTAAACAATCTGCGCTAATATATGAAAGATGGCAAAATAGCATTAAATCTCATTGTGTTACAAAAATTGCATATCAAAAACATCATAGTGCTAATGGCAGATGCTATGTAAAAGTAGCTTGTTTGGCTTGCCATGAGCTTTATGGTACTGCATTGGTTTCAAAATTGAGCTGTCCATGGTACTGAATAACCCAACACTTAATTCAATGCTTTATGTTTCTCAACCTTTTGTGGGCTGGGGAACTGCTAAAGGTATTAATTACTTTCGGTGGAACACCTGATGAAAACATTCTTGAAAAAGCTGATAACAGTGGCAGGCCTCAGTCACAGCAAAGCTTCTAGGTGTGTGTCAATATCTGTCACCATATGCCTAGAAGCTTTGCTGTGGCTAGGGCATTAATTTGTTCCTTTTCTCT
>ML681963.1:27023344-27069771 GCA_007922195.1 Podocnemis expansa
CCTAGAAGCTTTGCTGTGGCTAGGGCATTAATTTGTTCCTTTTCTCTCCCCACTCAGTCACCTCAATGGGAATGGGTGGGGTGTGTCAAGGAATACCTAAACTATGTCTGAGGAGCACCAGTGTTCCACAGAACACCGGTTAAGAAACCCTGCTCTATATAGCTGTTTTTATAAAGGGAGAGGAAACAGATTGTACCAAGCACCTGATGAAATGGGTTTTCTCCCAGAAAAGCTCATGTGATAAAGTTGTTAGTCTTTAAGTGCCAGACTGTACCATAATTATTCTGGTGTAACCAATTTATGTCAAAAAATAAATCTGATCTAATGAATTCTATTTATATTACCATTTTTAGTGTTACAAACAGAACCTGAACCATCAAGATGCATAGAATTCAGACTAAATTAATTACTGATAGTCCCACATGTAGTGGTTGGTAGTACAGATGAAAGTGGTTTCCCAGCTTCAAAAGAGCTTAACGTATAAGGTCCCAATCCTGAAAGCAGATATAAGATGGCAAAATGCTTTCCAGTACAAGTAATTCTGTGATGTCAGTGGAAGTAATAGGCATTATGCCTGGTAGTAATTGACAAGAACAAATAGAAGGGATAGGGAAGGAAAAGAGAGGAAGAGTGGGAGATCAGTGTGAGCATGTGGTCATACTGGAGGTCAATGAATCTTTGCGGTAATTGAACATGTTTCTACATTATTTTAGACTATAGATTATAAGTGAGGAATGAGTAGCTTTTAGAGGGAATTTAAATAAGAAGAGGAAGGAGTTAGGGTGAAGAGGTCAGAAAGGTTGATTTAGGCATAGAATATGACAAAGGCTGGAAACAGCCAGGAGAGATGGAGATAGAGGTGTACGGACAATCAGCTTGGGCTGGAAAAAAACAGCATGGTGGGTGAGTGGGGGAATGAATCCAGGAGACTGAATTTGCTTTGAGACAGAATAGGCAGTTAATGAGAGGATTTTAGGATCGCCTGACTGTTAGTATTGTTAGCAATGATTAATTCAACAGCAGAGTTGGGGCAAATTTGAATAGAATGAGGTAAGTATCAGGAAGGCCAGAGAGAGGGAGATTGCAGCTGTGATGGCATGAGGTGGTTAAGGCCTTTGCCAATGATTTTGCTGTGTAGATGTATCTCTTATAGTACTTTAGAGTAATTAGTCCCCTTGATATTGCAGGATGTGGTCAGAAAACGGAGGAGTGAAGGTAGCTATAACATTTGTGACACATATTATTTCTTTTTTGGTCCA
The DNA here is from genome assembly GCA_007922195.1 of Podocnemis expansa. Classification (NCBI taxonomy): domain Eukaryota; kingdom Metazoa; phylum Chordata; order Testudines; family Podocnemididae; genus Podocnemis; species Podocnemis expansa. The sequence goes on from ML681963.1 coordinate 27,024,604, forward strand.
AAATGAGATTTTGCTGACTAGCTGTAGTTGTGAATGACAGTCTGACTTTACAAACTATTGAAAATATACTTTGCCTCCTGAGACATTTTGGATAAGTTTGCTTGTGGACTTGTGTGTTATCCAGGTTAGTGCTTAGTTATGTTATGTATTGTGCTGACCTGATTTTTCATTTAAAGCTAACTTAGTATGTAAATTAAGAATGTAAATTTTTTCCTGCCTTTTTAATTCTTTTTGTGATTCAGGCTATGTAATTTACTAATCATTAACATTTATTGTTAGAGGCCCAATAGTAATTAATAGCTGATTAAGTCAACACATCCACTGAGAGCTCATCTTATTTTCCTAATATGGTTAATAAATATTTAAGACAAGTTCAGTCTTACCCAATATATGAAACCATATTTATTTACCTGTTCTACATGGGTGAGCTAAAACAATTCCTGGTCATAATTTTTTAATTGTTTTTTTCTGACATCTTAGCCCTAGTAGTGAATTTGTGTCAGGCTCTTGGTTCTAGGCAGTCAGCCCTGTTAGTTGAGGAGGTGGTCAAGAAAAGGTACCAAGAGCCAATGTGTCATATAGAGTTGAGACCTACTTGGGGGCAGTGCTGAAATCAGGGTCTGGGAACAAACTGAGGTCAGATCCAGGTCAACCAGAAAAGCAAGATCTGGATAATAGGCAGAGCCTGGAAGAACAGCAAAGCTGGGATGAAATCAATTTAAGTGTCTGGGGGGGTCAGGAGGCAGGTGCATGGCTGAAGTGGGTCAGAGACAGGAGTGGAGCAGGGTCCGGATAGGGTACAGACAAATGTGAAGTAGGCTGGAAGTGGAGCAGGCCAGGAGCAAGGACAAGGGGGAAGCCCAGGGATTCGATAACATTGCAAGGGAGTAGGGTAACTGTTACTTGAGTGTTGCTGTTGCACAGAATAATATGTGGCTCTGGTGGTGAGTGAAATAACCATGCCTGGGCATCAGGCCCAGTCCAGGGTTTGGCTGCTGCAACATGCCTAAAGGATGAGTCACTGCAGCTCTGCTGGAGAGTGAGTCATTGCAGCTAGGGTGACCAGATAGCAATCAGGACAGAGGTGGGGATTAAACCCCACCCATATAAGATGAAGCCCTGAATATGGGGGCTATCCTTACAAAATCAGGATATCTGGTCACCCTAAATGTAGCTGAGTGAGTAGCCCTGGTTCATCTATGTGTTCGCCTCACAATTTGGTGCCGAAGTGCCCAGTGGCCTGAAATCTCTGCTGTACTGTAATGATTGTGTAAACCATATTGGCCCTACCAGTGTTCTTCAGCACTCTTCTTGAGGAGCATCTTTGGTAGGTAAAAGGACTGTTCAGTCTGTGTCACCCATTCAGTTTTGGCATCTCTGAGATACGTGTATTTTCTAATTCAAACAACTGCAGCTGGCCTGTGTCAGCTGACTCAGGTCTGTGAGGCTATAAAATTGTGTTGTAGATGTTTGGACTTGAGCCTGGGCCTGGAATCCTCCCTCTCATGGGATCCTGGAGCCTGGAGTCAAGTGTTTGAACTGCAGTTTTACTGCTCCATTGCCCAACCCCTCTGAACCCAAGTCAGCTAACATAAGTCAGCCATGGGTATTTAGTTGCAGTGCAGGCATATCCTCTGATTTACAAAGGCAAGAATTCAAGTAATGGTGATGGTTTTCTGAGATGGAGACTTTTATGCTAGTCAGTGGATAGGGACCAGCATTTGATATTATATAGAGTGAATATCTATTAAGTGGTAGTGTCTTCTGCTCATTACTAACCTCAGGGGATTAGAATTAACATGACATAGGTGAAAAGTTTTGTGTCCCATTGCATGGTCCATCCAGTCCCCTACCAAAAGTAGATGTAGCAACTCTTCTAGAAAACTAAATATTCTTTCCCACTTTTAAAAATGACAGTTACTTGCTTTCTTATTTCCAAGTACAGATTCTCTCATCTGTCCATTTTAGTTACATTAACTAACTGCTCTAAATCCTGAGCCACATCTCCAAAGTTTTTCTTAGTGTCCAGGATTAATTGGCCATATAAACATGTAGGTTAGGGATCACCTGCAAGCTGCTGAGACTGGAACCAGAAAGTTCTTCTGAAAACCTTTTTAGAAAAAAAACACTTTGGTGACTGGGATATTTTGAAGGCACCTATGTGCTGAATTTCATAGTCATAGGGTTGGAAGGGACCTCATGACGTCATCTAGTCCAACCCTCTGCTAAGAGCAGGACTACTCTCACTAAATCATCCCAGCCAGGTTTTGTCTAACTGGGCCTTAAGTGTTTCCAAAGATGGAGATTCCACCACCTCCCTAGGTAACCCATTCCAATACTTCACCACCCTCTTAGTAAGAAAGTTTTTTCTAATATCCAACCTCAACCACCCCAGCTGCAGCTTGAAACCATTGCTCCTTGTTCTGTCCTGTTAGTACTGAGAACAGCCCTCCTCTTTGGAGCACCCCTTCAAATAATTGAAGGTTGCTATCAAATCCCCCCTCAGTCTTCTCTTCTGCAGACTGACTAGTTCCTTCAATCTCTCCTCATAAGTCGTGTGTCCCAACCCCCTAATCATTTTCGTTGCCCTCCGCTGAACTCTTCCTAATTTGTCCACGTCCTTTCTGTAGTGGGGAGCCCAAAGTTGGACACAGTATTCCAGATGCAGCCTCACCAGTGCCGAATAAAGGGGACTAATCACATCCCTTGATCTGTTGGCAACAATCCTACGGATGTAGCCCAATATGCCATTGGCCTTTTTGGCAACAAGAGTACATTGTTGACTCATATCCAGCTTCCCATCCACCATAACTCCCAGGGCCTTTTCTACAGTGCTGTTACTTAGCCAATCAGTCCCCAACCTGTAGCAGTGCATGGGATTTTTTCCACCCCAGGTGCAAGACTTTGCACTTATCCTTGTTGAACCTCATGAGATTTAGTTTGGCCCACTGCTCCAATTTGTCTAGGTCTCCCTGAATCCTATACCTGCCCTCCAGGGTGTTTAACATTTCCCCCAGTCTGATGTTGTCCACAAACTTACTGAGTGTGCAATCTGCCCCATCATCCAGGTCATTAATGAAGATGATGAACAGAACTGGCTCCAGGACTGACCCCTGGGGCACTCCATTAGTTACTGATTGCCAACTAGACATTGAGCCCTTGATCTCTACCTGCTGAGCCTGATGATCTGACTAGCTTTCCATCCACCTTACAGTCCATTCATCCAAACCATACTTCCTTAACTTGCTGATAAGAATGCTGTGGAAAACAGTGTCAAAAGCTTTGCTAAAGTCAAAGAGATATGGGTGCCTTATACTCTGTCTATAACTGTTTGATGTTGGTGTAACTTTTTCAGTGAAACTTGTGTGGACAAGAGGATGCAAAGCGTTTTTCAGGGTTCTACACTGTCTTCATGTGATTCTCAAATGAAAAAAAGGAATGAGTCATGAGTGTAATCATGTTGCTGGGAGTAAAACAGTTGGGTCATGACTAAAGCTGTTATGAAACTCCCTGTACTAAACAGCCAATTTAGTGAAAGGTTAAACTGTGTGCCAATTAAATATTAAAAGCACAAAGTACTGTTGCCAAATGTGTCTAACTTGAAAATTCATTCCATGTCATTTTAGCTGTTCTGTTCCCATCCTACCCTATCATTGTTCTCATAAATCTGTTTGGGGTTTGCAACAATGACAAGTTTATGATTTCAGGAATTAAATCTCCTCCTTAATTTATGTTTCCTTTGTCTTTGTGGAAAGACTCAGCCTGGCAGTGTTAAGGTGGTGAATGCAGTGTGAGTTTGTTAGATGCTGTTTAGTTAGGGAGCATTTTTAAAGCCTCTCCTAGCCTTACAAGCACACACGTTTCAAAATTGTTTCCTCAGTCTCTTAGAGGATTAGAAGTGAATTCAAGTCATCAGGATTCTGTACCTTCTCAGCTACACCTGATGGCATGTGTTTTGCTTTTCTCTGCCTCCACTTCCCCAAAGGTTCCTTCACCAGTTCATTGTTCAGTCAAGACTGAGAAACAGGACCAGATGCAGAATGGATGGAGACAATGGTAGCAGCGCTTCATGGCATGTACCTTATAGACCTTCAAGATTTCCATTTGGACGCCTGGAATTTCCAGGCAAAGTGAGCAACCACACACAAGTGGTGTAGGCAAGAACTAATTCTGCCAAAGTTTAGAGTATGATATTGCAGGTCAGAGGCAAAACAAAACCAAAAATCCAATGAGAATTTTCCCTGAGATCACAAATAAAGGAAAATTGTCTGAATATAAAAAGAAGCAGTGTGCACTTAAAGCTGAAAACACAAAGGTCCAGATAAAACAGCCATAAGGAAATCATGCATCTGCTCCAGTTCCAAACAAGTCTCTGAAAGTGTCACAGAATATTTGTGTTTACATAAGATGCACCTGGACCTAGTTAATGGAAGAACCCCAGGAAAGTCAATGTGAACCTATCGATTTTTATGAATGATTTGTGCAGGATATTTCAAATGACCTTAAGCACAAATACCCAATGACAGACACATGAATCTTTTTATGAATATCCTAGTGACCAAGATGGAAGTGCAAACAGCCAGTAGGTGATTCATCTTTAAATTAGTTTTTTATTTGGATTCTTTCTTTATTAAATCTTTTTGCTTGGCATGGGTGGGAAGATATTACTTTGCATAAATTATATTTACACACATTTCACTCCTTTTTATTCTTTCTGTGCCTCTCTTCTACTTTACCCCTCATCCCTACCCCATACCTTTTAAAGCAATCTGACTTCACTTTCAGAGCAAAATACTGGGTACTGGTGAAAGATTTGACTTGCAGATATTTGAGGGTGGCTTATTCACAGTAATTAGAGAATGGGTGTATGAGAAGGGTCTGCAGGGGGTTTAGTAATAAAATACCTACTGTTCCAAATGAACTGCATAAGAGCTATTAATATCCCTGTGTAATAGAAAGAACTGAGTGAATGATTTGACATTTCACCTTTTTCTTTTTATGAATTGTCTGCAAACTGATTGCAAAACAGAGGTGTAGCACAGATCCTGTGGATCCATGATACCTCACACTTTGGAAATGGATAGCAAAGGACTGGATAGTTCTGCTATACAAGATATAGATGGATCCTGTCACCTTGTATGCAGTGTGTTTTTTGTGGGTTGGGTTGCAAAGCTTTTAGGAGATAGAAGAAGTAAGTAGAAATCCCTTTACCACTTCTGGGTGGAATGTTGCTGCAGTTTAACAGTGCATGGTAATACTCTACAAGGAATGAGGAAGAATATTTCAGCTAATTGAAACTAAGCGGAATTTTAAGGTAGGAACAATACACTTAAAGTTGGAACTTGCTCAAAGTACTGGGTTTAACAGCAGTGGGCATGTTTGCACTATGTGATCTTTAATGACAAACGTCCTAGGAACTTGGTTTTATGTATGATTGAAATTACTCTATCCTAACACCAGGACATGGTGTTACTGGAATACTGCTTCAGATGAAAATCTGCAGACTTTTGAACCACCTTTCTGCAGTGTGTAGGTATTCTCTGGATTCTGGAGATCTAGCAAATGCTGACTGACTCTGACCCTTCTCAGCATGAGAGTTCTGACAGATATGGCTGTAGGCTGGACAAGCAAATGACAGCATTTTACAGTAGTTCCAAAGGGTTAGCTGTGTTAGTCTATTTCAGCAAAACAAGCAAGGAGCAAGATTAAATTGTGCCTATGGATTCTTCTTCCATTACAGCAGGTGATTTGACCTCACCTTCCTCTATGTGCTGTTTCCCAGTGTTTGAATCTGAACAACTGCTTTGTTTTGCTGTTAGTGTGACCTGTTCCCATGACTTACAGAATGGAAGAAAAATAAGTGCAAGGAAGTGCAAGCTCCCTATCTTCAAAGCATCTGACCAAGTGTGATTTTTCTCCCACGAAAGCCAGGGCCATAACTAGGAATTTTGGTGCCCAGGGGGAGGAGCGTGAAATGCGCTCCCTCAAATCAATCAGTAGAGTGACATGATGTCGGGCAAATCAGATCCACTGTATAATTACTGCAAAATGCACTAGGTTATTTCACCATAATTTCTGTACACGTATGTAACTCATCTACCACTGTTGCTGGGCTTTAAATCTGGAGATATCAGTAATTTAAACTGTAAAACTAGATTTTTTTTCTGCGCACTTTTTTCACACAAAAGGCAGTCTGTTTTTTAAAAAAAAACAACCACCAAAATAATCCACCACCCCCATTCCCAGAGCAAAAAAAGCACAGCCTGGGAAAGGAGTGCAAATTTTTAACTTTTAGAGAAGCAGTAATTCAGAGTGAAATGTTACTTTGTTAAAATGTTCATGTCAATTACCTTGTTTAAAGTCATTGTTACTATTTGCAATTCATGGGCAGGGGGAAAAAGGGTGCCTCCTTTGAAATTTGAAGATCATTAATGTTAGCATTTATCATCTGCTTCCAAAAACTGGCTGTGTTAAATTTAGAATGGCTTTTCATCACATACTGATCTCACCTGAAGACAGGTACTTCTAACTTTCCCTGAAGTGTGAGATAAACCTATTTCCTTTCCCTGATGATTTGTTAAACAATCATAATCTTTATTCTAACTATATACAGCTTCCACAAATCCAGATTGTAACAGTGAGGTAGTTTAAAAACATTGATACAGGTATCACAGTTTCAGGCTTACTGCACCTCTATTCCACCTCCCCTCCACCCCTCAAGGGCATCCACTGAAAGGGGTCCAACTCCCAGCCATTATCTCCCCTGAGCAGAGATCAGTGTCTCACTTCCTCTTAAGTAAGAGTTTTAGCACAGCACAGCATTAAAGAGAAAACAGAAAAATTAGATATTCCCATAAGCATGCTAAAAGTGCATCAGGTTACCTACAAGATTGATGGGGCTCCAGTGAGCATAATTTTTTGCAACCCTTGTGCAAGGGCTGGGGACCACCTTGCAGAGAAAGTCATGTGTGCTAAATCAAGAAGAGCACTCTGTCAGTTTAAATGCATCCATATCCATTTATTCCTCTAAGAATCATTCCCTTCACTCTTCAAAAGTGCCACAGGACTCCTTGTTTGTTTTGTTGCCGCACACTAACATGGCTGCCCCCTTGAAACTTCACAATATTCCAAGAGCCAAAGGGGTAGCTGTGTTAGTCTAGTTCAGTAAAAACAAACAAGGAGTTCTGTGGCACTTAAAGACTAACAAGTTTATTTATTGCATGAGCTTTCATGGGAACATCTGACAAAGTAGGATTTTCTCCCATGAAAGCTCATGCAATGAATACATTTGTTAGTCTTTAAGTGCCACAGAACAAATTGTTCACAATATTCCATGTACTCATCATAATCCAGGGGAAATCACATGATTAGAACTTGTATAAAAATACATTTTACAATAAGCCAAAGAAATGACTCTAATACCTTTTCAAGCAAGCAGAACATAAGTACATACATGATATATTGTGTAGTTCCAAAGGGGCAGTCATTTCAGTCTAGTACAGTAAAACAACCAAGGAATCCTGTGGCACTCAAAGACTAACACATTTATTTATCTCCTGAGCTTTTGTGGGAAAATCCCACTTCCTCAGATGCTTTGAAGATGGGGAACTCACAGAATGGGAGGAAAATAAATTCAGGGAAGGGTAAGTCATTGAATCAGGTCAGACTGTAAAAGGAAATCAAAGAGTCTGATTATGTAGGATTTTCTCCCTTAAACTCATACAATGCATAATGCATTAGTAAATTGCCACAGGACTCTTTGTTTCCCCTGGTTGGCTGACCCAAGTCCCAGGCAGGACCGAGCCCCTCAGCTGGATGGATTCTCCCCAGCGGCTGGCCAGCAAACCTGGCCAGCCAGCAACACAGGGTTAGGGGTGGGGTGCCTCCTTGGCTCCCAAGCCTGGCTGGCCACCCAGCCAGGGTTGGCGGGGTACCTCTCTTTCTGGCCTGCAATACAGGGTTGGGGTGGGGTGGGGGACTGCCTTCCTCGACCACCGACCAGCCAGTCCAGCTGGGCAGGTGCCTCCCCTGCCCCCATGTTCAGCAAAGCCTGGCTACTCAACAACCCAGGGTCAGGGGGTGCCTCCCTGGCTCTCTCCCTCACCAAACAGCCAGTCACCCAGGGCAGGAAGGTGCCTCCCCCCCTACAACCAGCCAGGTACTGCTGGTGCCCAGCCCCCAGCGCATCACCACATTTTCCTACCTGGATGTGGGTCCGGCAGAGGCTAGAGCAGTGGTGCTGCTGGCTGCGTGGCTGGAGGCCAGACTTCTTCTCTCCCCTTCCCCCCACCTCCCCGAATGACCTGACTAGGCTGGGGGCAGGGTGGGAGATGACCTCCTCCAGCTACAGTCTGGCTCTGGGAGCACATTCTTCTTCAGGGCTAGGCAGGGTCGTCTGTTGCCCTGTGAAATCTTTCACCCTGGGCCTTGCCCCTTTTGCCCCACCATAGTTACGCCCTGACAAAAGCTCATGTGATAAACAAATTTGTTAGTCTTTAAGTGCACACAGGATTGTTTGCTCATTTTACAGTAGTGATCCAAAATATTGTTAAACTGTACTAGTGAGCAATTATGGTGGTATTTTTTTTAAATTAAAGGGCATTTCTAGTAAGTTGATGTATTTTGCTTGATGAAACCTGACGCTATGCACCAGGTGCCTTTAACAGATAACTTTAACCTTTTGTTTTCATTTTATCCCTGGAATAACTGACATGCATTGCCCAAAGTATGAATTTAGCTCCAAAGACTTGATTTTCTAGGTTTAAAAATTGAATATTTTAAGGATCAAGCAACAGGTAAAAGGCAACACCACCTTTCTTGGCCCATTGCTGAAAACTAACAGCATTTAAAAAGTAAACATTGTTGCTATGATTACTAAGTGTATATTTATTGTAAAAACATATTAAGCAAAGCTGAGATTGTTTGTTTGTTTTTTAAAGCTCTACAATGAGCAAATCAACTGGTATTAGTGCAAGCAAGAGTAGAAATGTGGTTTTTTTGTGTGTGAATTCTCCCCCCTCCCCAACCCATTCCTTTAAAATCCTTCTTTGGATCCTGCAACCTTTTAATTTTCATCTAAATTCTGAAGGTATTTATGGAACAAATGTAAGGAGGGTTTAAGGGATGATGAAGTGGGTGCTGCTTGTAATCAGTGTCCTTGAAACAGACTGAAAAGAGGGTTTTATTTGGCAATGTCTTCATTATAAAGGTTTAATCTTTAGAACTGAATGCTGCCCTCTAGTTCATGCAATGCTGGACCTTTCTGAATGTCACTTAGCTCACAATCTGAACCTCTGCGTTGGTAATAAGCTGTCACTTTACATTACGTCAGTATCGTGTCTCTGGTGGAAATTATCATCCAACCCAATTGTCTGGGCTCTGTGGTCTAGAATTCATTTTCTTGACCTAAAAATAACCTTTTTTACTATTATTAAATATCAAAAACTTTCAAATTAAATATTCAGCTTGTGTGTAATCAGACAGAGCAGACAGTCCTGTGCCCCACAGACTAACAGAATTTTGTGAAATGTGAACAAAAATCTGTTACATGTGAATTACTTTGCTATATGTTAATAGGTCCCAATCATGAATGCTACTCCATGTTCATTGCAAGGGTGAAAATCCTGACCCCATGCAAATCAATATTCTCACTAACTGTAGTGGGACCAGGATTTTGCCTTAAGAGTTCCACAAGCATGGAGCACCTTGCAAGAGCAGAGACTTTTTAGTTCATACATCAATTGCTATTGAAGAGAAAGTACAGCAGCATCCTAATCTAGAACTGTATCATGCCAGATCTTGTCCTACCTGCAGGATTAAAAAAATTCTTTTGCTTTTTATAGACTTTTTTGATCTGTGGAATGCAGAATAAGACCCAAAGGGCATCTGTATCTTTGTAAAGTTTCTTGTAAACCTGCAAATCATTATGCACACACATGAATGGCTTGTGTTTGCCTGAATAAGAGGTAATGGATCAGGGCCTTGTCCACGTGTTCTGAAAAATAATTTTTTATGCATGGACAAATGATACAATTAGGTTTACAAGAAGTGATTTGCAGGCTGACAAGAGGCTTTCTGAAACAAATGACACCATTTTTACCATCCCATCATGAAATGCTGTGTTGATTTAAATAAATAATATTTAGCTAATATCAATGATAATACATTGAGAGTCAGTGGAAAAATACCCATCGACTTCAATAGATTTGGAATTGTGTCCTTCAGGAACTGTATATGGCGGTGGTTCTGAAAGTATTGGGACACATTAGTGTGTCATCCTGCAGTGATAACTGTGTCACGGAGAGCCGGGGAGATGGCTGGGTTTGGCTCAGAGGGAGTGGGTTAGTGTGTGCTGTAGAGCTGCAATATGCTGCCAAATGTGTCATGACTCACGAAAGAATGAGAACCAGTGGTATATGGTATAATTATCTACAATAAACTGCATAATTTTAGATTAGCAGAAGGAAAAAGACTTTAAATGGTGCTATAGGAGAAGGGGGGAAAGAGAGAAAATGTAAATATATACCTTAATTTATTTGACTAAATATTCAAATTTATAGAGTCTTATGAAGGTATTAACTACATTACTGGACTAGTAAAATGTTTTAAATTGTTATTGATATCTAGCACTATGTGCAAAATACATGAGACTAAAATAACTAAGATAAGTAAAAATAGCTAATTTTGGTAGATTGGTAATAGAATGATTTTTGCTATGAATATTTGAATATATATTTTTTCTTTTTTTATTTGTAAAGTCTATTTTCTGTTTCAAAGTGAAATAAACTCAGTCACTTTCCTATTCTACCTACACTTATGATGCTGTTTAGCAATGTGCTGTATTTGTGAAACAAGATCTAGGGAAGTCTTTACCACATATGTAGATGATAGATGACATTTCCATTTTCCCAGCACACACAGAGAATAGTTACTATTTCACAATGTTTCTAACTTATTTTTTTCTCCATGAATTTTCATGAGAAATGCTCCTTCCCTTGCTGTGAGCAAAATTCACAGCCACTTTTGTTTGGAAAATTTAGCAGCTGATACAAATCATGTAGTTCTGTTGTTTTTAATGGATTTATAGAAACTGAGGAGCTGTCCCTTTTCAAAACCCTTGTAAAAGCCCCAGAGCCAGGGGATCTAGAAGAATAAGAATTGACTTCATCTTATAGAGGGAGAAGAGGTGAGGTTTGGGAAGGTGGGGATGCCCAGAGTCAGAGACAGGCCCAGTCTACACTGCTGAAGAAAATCAGCAGGGAGTCAATGGGAATTGCATGTAGCTTGCATAACTCCCACTGAATTCCTAACTCCCCTTCAGCACAGTGAATCACTTGAGGGAGGGGATTTACTAAAATGATTTTCAGGCCAATTTAGTGAGTCTTAACTGACCACTAAATTAATCCAGAAGGATTTATCTGGCAGTGGTGACTTTGTCACCATCACTGCAGATACGGCCTAAGTCAATGTTTTGTGTGCCTTTAAAAAGGGATCCTGGCTCCTGACTGTGCTAAACCTAAACAACTAGACATAGTGCCATGAAGGAGAGTTGAGCCCTACTTTTTTTTAATAAAATGGAAGCCAGGTTTTTACCGTGATATTTGAAAATATGTTGTCTTGGATAGTGAAGTAAACTTACCTTCATTCAATAGAACTGGAGACTAAGTTTAAAGTCAAAACTGTAACACTAGCCTGTCTAAAATGAATTCATTGGGAGTTGTAGGTGCTTAGGATGGGTGCCTAAATATGGATTTGGTTGCCTACAGCTTTTGAAAACTGGCTCAAGTGGCATGCCTGAGGGCACTGTAGATTGGGTGTGGGACTGATGGTCATGGGACCCAGGTTCTATGCAGGAGTGCTGCTGGCCTAGGAAAAGACCCAGGGCTTGGGCGCTAAGACTCGGGTCTTGCGCACTGCCGCGGGTGGCCCAGCAGTGGACCCAGGACTTGGGCGCTGAGACTCAGGGCTCAAGCCCCCTAAGTGTGGCACCAGCAATGCCCCTGGTTCTATTTCTGGTTCTGCAGCTGATTTCCTGGAGAGAATATCTTCCAATATTTGCTACTGTTTCTGCTCTTGATGTAGAAGAAATACCAGGAAAAATTAAAAGTATTGGTGCCCCATTCACATTTGGTCTTTTATGCTAAGACTGTCCATTTAGTGTAAATGCTTCTGTGTTGTGTGGATGTCTGTCTTCTGGGCTCTGAATTGAGACCTGACTCCTCACTGTTCCAGGCTCACTTCTCATAGGCCACAAAACAGGTAGTAACACTCTTCTGTCACTGTTAATCTGGGCTGGAACAGAACCAGCAATCTGGAAGGGTAAGGCTGTAGTGCATTTTCCGTTCTGTTTTATCATATAGGTCCTTATATACATGTCACAGTAAGATCCAAGTGCAGTATCAGCTCCCTGAGCTAATATTTAGATATACCTTTCTGTGTTTTGCTGGTGTTAAGCCTGCTATTGTACTGTTACCATCCAATGGTATTATATGGTTGAGATACTAGCCTGTGACTTTCCATTGAAATGCGTTAATGAGGCATCTGATTTCCTGTCTGTTCCACTGCTGCTGTATAACTATTCAGTTCATAACACAGAAAAATTGTGTAGATTTTTAGCATGATAGCACAGAAAAGGATAAAATGTTAAAAAAAAAAAAAAAAAAAGCTGAGATGGTGTACATAAAATCAGGCATGTCACTGATGATAAACTCTGAACGTGGTTTACACTGTGCTGCAGCTGCAGGTGGTGTGCTCAGGTTCCAGCCCTGCATAATTACTCATCTGTATAGAGTGAATATTAATATGTTATGTTATGAGGCTGAGGGGAAAAAGGAAGGTCACAGGTGAAACTGGAGAGCTTTTTTCTCTTACTTTAGGGGAAATTAGATTTTTGATGATATATGGACCCAACCTTCAGCTCCTAACCATGAAGGCAGGGTTCATCCAGAGCAGAGAAATGACAAATGTCATATCTGGTAATTAAATATGAAGGAATGTGTTTCCATAGCTGCTGAGCATTGACAGCTTCCATTGAATCCAGCTGGATTTAGTTTTGGGGATGCAGCATTTCTGGAGATCAGGCAGTAATGCCTAAAAGTTAGAGATGAACCAAAGCAAAAAAAGACCGACTACAAGTCCTCCTCAAAGCTTGTGGAGGAGTCTGGTCCAAAATGAAATTGAAATCTCAGACTGTCAGCACCATCAAATATGAGCCCTGGCCTTTATTTTTTGCCTCCAACTGAAATGCTACCTTCATCCTAAACTGGATCTGGGCCCAAACAATGCCTCTGTAGTCCTTTTCTTATTATAATAATAATAATAAATAATAAAATAGACTTCCTAAAGATAGTATTATGTGCAGAGTCCTGCAGATCCGTGGGTATCTGCATGCGGATTTTATTTTTAATCTGCTCACAGTGCAATCCATCTCTGCAGCTCCAGTGCTGATCTGTGTCAGCAGCACACAGGGGAACAAGGAAGGCACTCCAGCAGATCACAGGTCAGCTTTGATTGTGGTCTGCCAGCCAATCAGAGTCTCAGTCTGGGGCTTGGAGAGTCACTGCTCACTATCAGCTGGCCTTTGATTAACTCATTCCCCAGGACTTCCCTGCCTACTTCTTCCTTTTCTTGTTTGCAGTTCACATACCATGCTGTCAGAGATTTCACTGGTGGCATGGAAATCTGACTGACAGCACAGCGTGTGAACCGCAAACAAGAAAAAGTGGGCTGGATCCATATAGGGAACGAGCCAATCAAAAGCTGAAGCGCTAACTCTGAGCCCAAGCTCGGTTGCGGATGCAGTTACGGATGTAGCTAAAACCTGGCATGTGGATTATGGACCAGATTAATGGTATCACTGAGCGGATGGTGATCGGATTCAGCTCCACATTTTTATATCTGCGCAGGGCTCTAATTATATGGGCAAAATATATTGGTATTACCTTAATAAATTGTTTTCTTCAACTAAATATTGCTGACCTACATAAGCATTTTTTCCTTGATGACTCTTCCTTCTCTTGTCAATAAAATTTGCCTCTAGGTCTTTGATTCTGAAGGATTCTACTTCTAAAGCTTTTTGTCAGATCTACACAATTAGAAGGTGCCTGGCTCTTCCACTGTCTATTATTTATTTTGCTGGTAGCAATTAATGCTTGACTGAGTCCAGTTGGAATAATATACAGTTCTGAATAATCCTTCAATAATCTTGGAGTATGTAGCTTGGGGAATTTCATTATTATGTATGGTGTTGATATCTGCACTGAGATAGTCCCAGACCATCTGTCAGTATCACTTTTCCTTGATAATGGATCAAAACAATTATAATAGCAATGAATAATTATTGCCAATAAAAAGAAGGAGGTGGATGGCTCAAAGGACTGGTAATGGCTAGAAACAAAGCCTTTTGCTTCTGGGTCACTGATTAAAATCCAGCACAAGCCAGAAGGGAGAAGAGGTCATGCCCAGTAAATTCTCAATTTTTCAGGTGAAATGGTTGGGTCCAGTTAATTTTATTGTTGCCATTTATGTATCAGTACAGGTGGCAGGGGGGAGGAGAGGACTTTACAAACAAATGAAAAGAAGGCAGTAAAAGGCCTTGCAGTCTAAATTAGACGATGAAGTCAAGTCAAGTCAAGTCATAGGGCTGGAAGGGACCTCATGAGATCATCGAGTCCAACCCCCTGGGAATTGAACCCAGGACCTTCTGCATGTTAAGCAGAGGTGTTAGCCACTACACTACCTGCAAAAGAAGATACACAATGCTGGGGGAGGGACTATAAACAAGGCTTGAAAATTTGCTGCTGTTTTATATATGTACCTATCCTATCATTTCTTTATTTAAATGTTAGCTGCACAGAGCCTGAAATGTACATTGGACTGATTATTAGACAAAAATAAGTCAAGGTTTCTGTCTTGTGGAGTTTGCAGACTAATTCCTACATTGTATCCATGTTTACAATACCACCAAAACACTCACAAGGGACTATTTGCACTTTTGTCACCGTCAGTCCAGAGAAACTCCACTGAAGACAGGAGGTGGTTAGACTGAGAGCAGAACTTGGTCAACTGTGTTGGCAGAGAGGTCAGGAACCAAAGGGGTCATGGAGACTGAATTCCATCTGACTGCTGTAAATGGTCTCTCCAGATCCAGTCTGAGTTGTATTGGTGAGAGGTGGTGTGGGGAAATTCATGACTGATGCCCATACTGTACCTTTCCTTTGGCTAAATAGTGATATGTCTTTTGCTATGGTTGGCTGGGTTGTATTTGTTTTGCCTAATTTTAGGTCCCATTCTCCTTTTGGGCATAATGTGCTATACTGAAGACCTGACACACACCATCACTCTAAAGCTTTTGTATATTGCTCTGGAAGTGTAAAAAGACTTTAAAACAAGTGTAAGTGGCTCACAAGGATCCAGAAATGCTGCTGGCCCAGGAAAAGACCCAGGGCTCATGCTGGGACTCAGGGCTTGTGTGCCGCCACTGCAGTTGGCCCAGCAGCGGATCTGGGGCTCAGGTGCTGGGACTTGGGGCTCAAGCCCGGTGAGCCTGGCACCAGCGGTGCCCCTGCAAGGATCACACTGGTACAGGGAAATCCTTGAGCTAGTCTAGAGCTGATGTAATGACATTACATAGGCCCAGTCCTAGACCCAGCATAAGGGGTGGATTTGGGACATTTCAGTCATGTAGCTACAGCTGTTCTTGGTTTGCCAGAAAAAAGCTGAGTGTAAGTTATGGCACCCTCAGCATGGTTTTGTGGCAGCCTGTTGGGCAGGCTCTTGCATTGCCCCAGAATATAGGGAGAGTGCAGATGATGCTGTCATGTTGACTCATTCCCTTCCGGCAGTAAGGACAGAAAAACTACCATCAGATCTGTTGTGTTACTGTCACTTGTAGTCATAACTTCTTAAAATAGTACATTTACTTCTGATGGAGCAGTTAACTTAACAGTAAGTCTAGCTCATGACAGTAATACCATACTGGCAGTGTTTTCTTATTAGGGCTGCCTCTGTAGCTCACAAGCCCTCTCTGTCTCCATAGTATATATATGAATGATTGTCCTCTGCTGTCCTGCAACTGAAGTTCACATCTTCATCCAGCCCAGGCATTTCTGATGACCCCCGGAGCCTGCCTTCCTTGACAGGATTGCAACAAGGTTCATCATATGACCCTCACCTTCCCCCAGGGAAAAATGTGGGAATTTATAAATTATTCTAATTGATTGTGTTTGACATCAAGGCTTCTCCCAAGCCTGGCAAGTATATATTGCCATTCCCAGTTTCCTTTAAGTAGGTTTATTATCCAAAAATAAGACAATAAACAAATAAAAATGTTCCTCACCCTCTGCCCTAGGATTTCATAGCCTTTCCTCCTAGGAGTCTCTAGTAATCCTGCTTCTTGAAGCATCCCAGTACCAGCCAGCTCTCTTCTCATCCAGGCCTCACTCAGCTAGCTGGGTTGCTCTTTCTGGAACAGCATCTTGAGGGTTACCTTCCTGGGCACCTGACTCATCACTTCAGAGGCCCACCACAGAAGTTAGCTCCACTTCTCTGTGGTGCCTCTCCCCAGGCACAGCTTGTGCTAATTAAAACACTTCTTGCTATCTGACAGACCTTTATAGGGCTACACCTGAGACTGTCCTCTTTAATTAGCTCATCTGGATGCACCTGCTGTGACAAGAGCTGGACTTGCTTTGCTTGCAGGGACCAGCTACCCTGTGACCATCAGCCCATCTGCCCAGCGTTGCTTATTATTTACATACATGTTCCATTAATAAAGTGTTCCATTTGCACACAAGTTTACATTTGTAGCTTGTATTAAATTTATTGAAGTGGAACTTCATTGTTGTAAGTCATACAGCACTGAGGTACATAAACAGTTTCTACAAAATGCATAATAAAATTCAGAAAACTTCACCGTAATCTAGAACAGGGGTCTCAAACACGCAGCCCATGGGCCATATGTGGCTCCTGAAATTATTTCCTGCAGCCCACAATGACCCTGTTGTTACCAATGTTTGCAATATTGTTGCATGAAAAGGTTTCAGTGGTGTGGCCCTTGAGCTAATGTACTAGTCCTTATGTGGCCCTCATGGTGATCTGAGTTTGAGACCCCTGATCCAGAATCTGGATGTTGAGATACACAAACAAGTTTTTTTTTTTTAATGAAATGCATAATAAAATTTCATGAAAAATAATCTTGAGCTGCCCCAGAATTTGTAGGAGGAGTGTGGCACAACTGCAAACACTGTCATTCCTCCACATCCATGAGATCATGCAAAACTATTATGTTTTGCACAAAATACCTCTGATTTCTGTTGAGTGCATGGATCCTGCCCCAGTAATGACTGATGCACTTTCTAGTTGCATGTAATGTTAGGTCCATGGTTGGCAAAATAGCTCATCTCTGACCTATCAGACATTGTAGAGGGCCCAGCAACCCACAGTAAAGCAGATGGCATCAACAGCATTGGCATCCAAACAGTTCTGAAGGCAGCACCGTCTGGATTTCAATCTGCCAAATGCACATTCCACCACTATCCTACAGCTACTGACTGTGTAGTTAAATCTTCTCTTGTGAAGCTCTCTGAAATAGGAGTATGGTTTCAAAAGCCGTGACAGCAGAGAGAACAAGGGGCTCCCTACCCTTAGAATAACAGTAGGGACAATGATGGTATTAATAAAAATGTCATTTGGTGGAAGTATTTTATCTGGTTATCCCTAAAAGTAACAAACATCATGATCTCTGGAAAACACTGACATCATGCATCCTATTGGTACATTCCACATCAGTGTCCAGGAGCCTGCTTTTATGATTGATCAGGGCCTCATGATAATGGACTGATACCATTTGCAGTTCATGGATTCATGCGCTCATGTGCATTTTACAGAGGGCAAAATATGGGCACATGACTTCCATTGACAGTCCCAGTGCAGTTTGGAAACCCTATTATCTCAAAGCCAGAAATTATTTCAGGAATGTTCTTATATTCACCACCTGTGGGTACATTACATTCCTGCTTGCTTCACAACCTGTCACCGTCACAGCCCCCACAGTTTTCTTGCCAGCATCAAACTGATTAACCAAGAGATCCAGGGCAGTCTGGGGTAGCCAGCTTCCAGATGGCTATCACAGCCTACTTCTGGACTGGTATGGCTTCCTTCATGTATTGTACTGATGGTGGAGGGTCAAGGCAAGCTGCATACAAGGCTCCTGGAACAACTGCTGCTTAATGTAAAAGCTCTGGGCTCACTGCTGGTCATCTCAGGTCTACATGACCATGTAGTCCCATCAGCTCAGCTCTGGAAATGCCAGTTTACAAATGGGGCCTCTTTGGTTATGGTGACAGGCATGAGCAGAGCAGCTGGGTCATGGCTGTCATGTTTGTCAACCCCTCACTCCAAGAGGTACGTTAAGTAGAGCAAATATTGCTTCCAGAATCTCCACTAGCATTTCACAAATGTGTTCCCTGATTCCCAAAATAGAAGCAAAAGCACAAGCAAGAGGAGATATTCCACTGCTGTTGGATCCATGGTACTAGTCGCAGCTGCAGGAAGCATGCAAACTCAAAAATGGCTCTGCTGGATGTGATGGTGGGTTAAAAGCAGTTCTAGTCAAGTGTTCCAGGACTGACAGATGAGTTTTCCCAGGGTATACAATGTAACAAGCCCCAGAGTGGATACAGCAGCAAGAATGCTAAAAACTCTGAGATCAGCCACAAAATCTGACTCATGTCAGCATAATGCAGCATGGATGCATCAGCGCAGATACGAGGCTCCTGTGAGCTTGGGAAGACTGATCTACAGTTTTGAGTTCCTCAGACCTGGGTTTATGATGCTGTGCAGACACACCCACTGGTTTCTAAAAGCCCTGATGAGTATTTCTAGGGCTTTCCATATTTTTCCTCTGTCCCTTTAACATTACGGTTGGGGTGTGTGTGTGGCGCGAGGATGAATATGAAAGGAAGAAGGGCAGAAATTCATGCATGATATTCCCTACAAGTTGATTCTGGCTACCTGAATGAATCTACTTTCCCCTTTTATTACCAGAAAAGATACTTTTGCCATATATGATGACTTCTGCTGTTTAAATATTGTCAAACAACTTCACCCCCGTCTCTGCACACAATGTACAATTATTGTGTCTTAGGCCCAGCAATGTCAACCCCAAGTAAACCCAAACAACTACATGGTGACTTATCTATTTAAGCCTTTTCTAGGTTCAATGTGACTTAAGAGTGTTAAGGATTACAGGAAAGGCCCATTATGGGTCAAAAAATATTTGATCTAATAACTTGGGCAACTTTTTGTCCTTTGGAAAACTGAACTTTCAGGGAGAAAACGCATCAATCTGTTTATAGTCCGACCTCTCCTTTCCTGTTAATTAATTACTTGGAATAGAAGGGAAACTGCTATTACTTCTGCCTTTTGACTTTCACTCAGCACCTGATTCATTCTGAGGCTTTTTTTTTTTTTTTTTTTTTGGAGGACACTTTCAAAGAAGTATTAAAGTAAGATTAAAACATTTCTGATAAAAGACAAGGATCAAATGCCGCAATTTCTCCCACATGTATACATTTTTTTCATTTACATTTAAAGGAATTTTTATTTTTTTGTTCACATTGGAGCGAGGTTTTAAAAAGGATTATTTTATACAGAGAGTAATTTGCTTGGTCAGTAGTTTTCCTTCTCTTCTCTGCCATTATTGAAGATTATGTACTTTATCAGCTAACCTGCTGCTGTCCTGCACTGCTCTTCCTCAGCACAGCTCTTTGAAACAGTGCAAGCCTGATACTCGCCTCGCTTACACAAGCCCTACACCCATGTGGTTCTATTAATTTCAGTTAAATTTTTCCTGATTTATACAGGTGTCAGTGGGGAATCTGGCCCTGGAATTGAAGTCCCAGGTTAAAGTTATGAGACCGGTGTGCTAGATAGCTCCCAACTATTAAAAGGTCTGTGTCTCACAAATAGTATCCACTTTTTGTTTGATCCTACAGTGAAGCCAGAGTCCCAGACAGTGTATCCCTAGTGAAGAAATAATTGACAATAGTTAGCACTGACTTCAGTATGGCAGGAGCAAAGCCCATTTTTCAGTGGAAATAATTCTGATCATTGCAGCAAATGAGGAAAGAGAAACTGAGACTCACACTTGAATGACTCTTTGCTCTTCCATATGGAAGGATTCTTTAACATTTCTTGCCTGACTTGAGAATTTCTTTGCTGTCACTGCCACCACATCCTGCCCATATTTCAGAGTGTCTCACCTCATCTATTCCTCTGCTGCACTTCAAAAGGATAACTGATTTGTTACCTCAGCATACGCAAGATGAACACACCCTTGATTTTTGTAAATAAAACAGGGTGATCCTATCATTAGAAATGCCTTTGGAAGATATGTTCAAAAGTGCCTCAGGGATTTAGGATCATGAATTAATGACATTTGTCTTCCTAAAACCCCTCCTGGGATTTTGAAATTAGCTTTCGCTGTTTTAAGGATCCTCCCTGTACCTTTTGTAGTAGGACCTCATTTTGAGAGATACTAGATCTCTCTGAGCTGATGAAACTGATGGTAGGCTGGGGGAGCACATTTGAACTCTGAGACTACCTCCGGATCTCTCAAACCACAGAATTAGCGTGTTGCCTCCCAATGACTGACCTCTTGTCAGCCCTTCCCCTACTTGCAGAGATCATCTTTACTAGAAAATTAGGCCATGTTAATAAATGACCTTAAGGTGCTATGGCAACTAAAATGACTGTCAGTTCATGCTAAATACCAGTGTAGGCAGGGACAAGCTGTGTGTAACATTGTCAGTTAGTTAATTATGCTTTTTATACTATGGTGTGTGAGCTGAGAAAGCTTTCTGATTAGCCATTTTATTCATCTAAAGAAGTACTTAAAATAATGTGAAAAGGAAGTTTTAAGTTTTTTTACTTGAAATTTAAAGTTTCACCTGTTTGAATTTCACAAGAAGCTACAGCATTTTTTAAACCTGTTTCAGGCAGCTGAAAAACAAGAAATTAACCCAAAGGGATCTGGAGGAGGGATGTTTTGTTAAACCAGTTCTAAGTACCGGGAAGCACAAGTCTTTCTGAAATTCTTGTTGGAGGGGAAGCTTGTTTTAATAATAAAGTGCCCAGGGTAAAAGAGAAAACAGCAGTACCTTCACTTATAATAGGAAGTGGACTTCCAAGGAAGAGAAGTTATCCAGATTAGCGGTTACTAGGTTGAAGGAAAAAGCATAAATCTTATCTTGGAGGAGAATGAAACAAACAACATATAAAAGTGTTGGGGGTGTCTGGTGTGTCACTGGAGTGCTGGAGGTAAAATGAAAAAAAAATACAATCAATAGTTTTGTTATCAAGAGATGGTTTTGTGAGGAACAGAACAGAAGTCACACTTTTTAAAATCACTTTGCTTTACATTTCTTTTATAGTTGTATAAATTTACTGGTTTATTTATACATTTGGTACCAAATTACACAATCCTTCACTGAACAAAATTGCAATTTGATAGAGGAGTTGCCTCTGTAAGTTATGTGGGTGCATATAGCATTATAACCTGCTGTCTTTTGTGCTTGTGAGTGTTCCTACATGCTCCCCAGTGAAGGCAGCTGCCATTTTGTATAAAATTCAGCTTCAGCTTGTAACATAAGAGACATGTATGCACTCTGGGGCTCTTTCATGGAGTGCTCGCTTTGATCTTTCTTGTTGTTTTCCTTAGACTGAAGTAATTCATTTCACACTAGAAACACATGTTTTTACATTGTGTATGGAAACATCAAATAGCTGGACAAAATTTGCCCTGGTGGGAATTTTTACCTGAGTTAGGATTGCAGCATAGGCCTCTCATTCAAACTTCCTAACTACTGTCAGGAGAGAAAGAGGTTCGTTCTCTGTTCTGGTCAATTAAAGATGCAGACAGCAGGAGGAGAATTACAAGTTTATTAGTACCCAGAGCTACTAGGTGCGGCCGGCCCCGAAGGACTGCTTTCTTCTTGTATTTATTACATTACACAGTCTATTGAATTACATTCAAGGTTTCCAAAAATGGTTAAACACAGAAAAACTACAGCTTATTGGTTAACAATGTATCTATGATGCGATTATACAATGTAAGACCACGGGGGAGGGATAGAAACTAAGACCTCATTATGGGAAAACTAAGAGCCCTTATGCTACATGTAAGGGCAGGTGAGAAGCCTAAATGAGGAGTGGGTTGCTAAGCGGTTATAACAGCTGTTTGTGGTTATTGTAATGTAGGTGTTTTCCTGTTATTCTAGCTTTGGCTTTTCATTATGGCTTCGCTTTGGGCTGCAGTTGCTAACTCTGCTCTGACTGAACTAAAATAGCTGCACGCTTTGCTTGAGTTGCTTGGCCTTGCTTGGTTTTACTAGGCTGCATATCAAATTTTCTCTACACTACTTAATGAAATAAGTGTCCATATTGCTTAAAGGCTGTTTGTTATCCTTGAAAGATAGACCTGGTGTAATGTGGAACATACTGCAAGGCTAAAGGCTTTTCTCAATAAATTTGAAACATAAATTCACATAAAAGTAACGTTATATTGTTTGTCTCCTTTCTATGAGTCTACATAAACCATTTAGAATATGTGGGCTTTGAAATTCTCCCTTTCACATATTCTATGAAATATTGAATGAAAACCTCAGTTGATTCATTGCCAACAATTATATCAGGGAAATCAACTCATACACATTTTGGATGCCTGGCTTTTGTAGCCACCCTATCTATCTTTTCATTTCTATGCATGACATTTCCAGTCCTTTCATTTATTGTGAATTGGCTTTCTCTTTAACCTTATGCTATCAAAGCATTTCATTGGATTGGAAAGTAATGCTAGACTGTAACTGGCAGTATATGCAGTGTTAAAGGACATCTTTAGTCATTTATTTTAACATGGTTTGCCTGAAAAGCTGAAATAATCTGATTCATGAGGTAAACTATATCAATCCTATTTATTCCTTCTTGATTGCTCTAGTAATCTTTCATGAGTATCTGTTGATATCAATGGTGGTGAGGAGCAGCATGGGGAGAGTTCAGTTTCTGTTTTTTATTTATTGTTGGCTAGGGAATGTGGTGACATTGGTGGAGCTGTAGATTCTAATATTGCATTATTTAATATGGGCAAGGTTTCACAGAGCTATGGATAGATTTTTGTCATAACTTTTTGGATCAAACCAAGTACCTAAATAAAAACAACTGTATATTGAAAGGCAGTGAGATCTACTAGATTGAATGTTGGGCTGGGAGCTCGGAACTTCCAATTTCTCATCAAGTGTTAACAGAGTGAATGGTATCTGAACACAGATGAATTTATGCAAATGTATGAGTTATCATATGGCCTTGACTAAGTCCTTTTTCCATCTGTGTCCCAGTTTCCTCCTCTGCAAAATGGAGACTAACTATAACTGGCTGGAAACCAATAGTTCCATTTCAGAGGAGTTTTAAATTTGTTTCCCTTCTGCAGGGAGAACAAAAGATCTCAGACTCACTAAAGCCTAGTGATTAGGTGACTGGCCTGGGAGAGAGCTGGGTTAAACTCCCTGCTCCAAATTGGAAGAAATCTTCCATATCTCAAGTCCTAGCAACTGAGCTACTGATAATTGGAATCTGCTTTCAAACACACCCAAGGCATCTTCCTGATGAAGTTAGGATGGGTGACTCAACAATTGCCCTGTTCTATTCATTTCCTCTTATGCCTTTAGCACTGGCCACAGTCAAGGCTACTAGACTTCATTAGATCTTCACTGGTCTGGCCAGAATGGCTGTTCTTATGTTCTTAATTGACAGAGATGTTGATATATTTCCACCGAACTTTTTAGTTTAAATTAAATTGTGTTTTTCTTTTGGCAAATGGTTTTACTGAAAATATTTCAACCAGCACTAATAAGGATATTCATCCACCTGCCTCAGAGAGGTGTGCAGAAGATCAACTAATGTTTAGAAAGCATGTCAAAGATGCAAAGACCTAGGTAAATCCTAGGTGGTGTTACTGCTTTCTGTTGATGAAATATTAAACTTAAGTAACTCAAGAGGTAAGTTTTGATGAAATCTCTGCCTTTACCAAATCACTGCTTACCTTAATTGACAATACGTTTTAATCGTCACCAAAACAAAACTTCGTGCATGCATTGTTTCGTGCATTCCAAAATCCCACTGTGTGAGGCAGTGTTCAAACACATAATAGGGTGTGTCTACACTGCACAGTTCTTACAGCAGTATGTAGAGTATGCATGTAGCGTAAACAGAAGACTGGCAGGATCTTATTCAGGCGAATAGGGCAATATGCGACATTTATTGTAAATGTAAGAATAGCAAAAATAGTCTCTCTGTCTCTGACTCTGTGTCTTTCTCTCTCTCTCTCTCTCTCTCACACACACACACACACACACACACACACACACACACACACACACCCCCCTTCATACCTATGAAGTTCTTCAAACTGGTGTGATATAATTACCAGTCCTCTTACATATTGCTCAAGCAGCCTAGTGGCCAACTAGGCTACATATGAGGAGGGAGTCAGGCCTCTGTCGGTCACAAATCTGATGCTCCAAGATGACGAGTGCAGAACAAGACCCAAAGTTTCCATGTTCTTACATCCTTTGTACTTGCTGGCTCTCATGTAAGTCTAGCGGCCTTGCCGTGTCATGCTATCTGAGGGTTCATTTCTGATCATTGATCACCAGTCATTCACAGACATGACTTTCATCTTGTCTTGGTTATACTTTGTTCTTTTCTTTCTGGGGTGTTTCCTTCTTGCTTTTTTCATGGATTTGTCTGCATTCTTCATCCACTAAGGTGGCACTTGCATTTCATTTGGGTAGACTGGCATCAGAGACTCATCCCATCACACGCACCCTTCATTCACACATCTTGTTCATACATCTAAATGAAATTACACAGTATACATCTAAACCAAGTTTAATCAAGAATACATAATGGAGTACTTTATTCAAGATGGAGTTCCAAATTTACAGTATGGAGTCTTGGTGAACATTGGTTATAATATCTATTAAACAGAGTTGCAGAGTTGCTGTAGTTATGATACTGAAGAACAGATACACAGTATTGACTAACAGAGGCTCTAAAGGTAAATTCAGTTAATTTTATCCATCTGTGCCTCTACACATAGATTCTCCCCACCCCCCGCATGAGTAAAAATAGCAGAATAGACAGTGAGGCCCAACTTAGGCTAGTAAAAACAGTCCTGAGCCCTGTGGGTATGCGCCTGCTTATACTCCCATAGTTTTCTACATGATGAAGTCAAGCCTCTCCTGTCGAGACTGCTATTATTAGCAGTGTAGTATTGTGCTGCTAGAGCCTTTTTCCACCACAGGAGCAGACTCCGGTAATGGGGAAAGACTCCACCAGTTCCCCACTGCAGAGCCTTCCCCCACCATAGGGAAAGACTGGCACCAAGGAAAGGTTCTAGTAGGGGGAAAGAAGTGGTGAAGGTCTCCAACTGTGGGAAGCTACCCCCAGTACCCAGGGGTGGATTAATGCTTGGGCCAATGGGGCCTGTGCCTAGGGCCTTTCCAACCTGCAGGCACTGGGGAGGAGCAGAGCAAGCCAGCCCAGAGGCCAGGCTCCATACTCCTGCCCTTCCCAGCCAGTCCGCCCTCGAGGGGTGGGGTGGAGCAGCCCAGAAACCTGTCTCTGAGCTTCTGCTCCACCCCCATGGGTGGGGCAGGCTGACCATCACCTGGCTGGTGGGTCTCTGGGGGTAGTGAGGGCCAACCGCTGCATGCAGTGTGGCCTCCAAGGCTGCACCAGAAGCTGCACCACATGAGGCAGTTGGCCAGTCTCTGGCCCCAGACTCCCCCCTCCCGAGCTCTGGCCTGCCTGCGCCAGGGCCCTAGGCTGGTGGGGGGGGGGCAAGAGAGGTGCTGGGGCCATGAGAGGAGGGGCCACCAGTGGCAGAGGCTCAGGGGCCCTGCAGCCCCTGATCTGCCCCTGCCAATATCTCACCCCACCTTTTAACTGATACATGTAGGTACTTTCCCAAATTCAGACTGGGGGAGACTATTAAATGGTGCTTGAAGGCAGATATAGGACCTGCTGAATGGTAAAGGCCAGGGGTGTTGCTGCTGTAGGGCCCAAGGGGTGCAGCCCCCTCATATCTCCAGCCCAGCTCTGGCAATTGCTCGGGTTGGATCGGGCCTGCCAGGGCTGCCTGCTGCTGTTCGGCAGTGGCAGGAGCTGGAGCTGAGCCCAGGCCACCTGCCGCTGGCTGGCTTGGATCTGGCTCCTGCTGCTGCCAGCCAGCGACTGGGGGCCCCAAAGGGCCCGATCCAGCTCCAGCTGCTTCCTGCCAGCCAGAAGCACACAGACCAGGCTTGGATCCAGCTCCCACTGCTGCCAGCCAATGGCAGGTGGCCCAGGCAGGCCACATCTGGCTTCAGCGGCTGCCTTCCACTCAGCGGCAAACAGCGGAAGCCAGATCCAAGCCCAGGAACTGGATTGGGCCCCTAGTACTGGATCAGGCCCAGGGGAAGGGCCATGTGGCAGGGTGTGGGGCCTGAACTTTTTTTCAGAGGGCCCATGCTCCTAGTAAAGGCCCTTTTCCTGTGGGGAGCTGTAAAAGGAGGGGGGAGGTGATTGCAGCCTAATCAGACACACCTGGGGCTAGACAAAGGCTGCTCCAGGCCTATGAAATGCTCCACCTCTGGTAGAAGCTGGGGAGAAAAAGGAGGGAGAGACAAGCTATGGAAGGGGAGTGGGAACAGATATTTCTCCAAACCAGGAGAGTAGTACTTCTTCCCAGAAGAAGAAACTCAGGCACTAGTCTGTGAAGAGAGACTGAGGTTGCCCAGCCCCAGCACACCACGAACACAGCTACAACTTGACTGGAAAAGCCAGGGACAAGTACTGCCTGGGGTGGACTTGTATGTCTACACAGCACTTTTATTTCAAAATAACACTGGTTATTTCAAAATAAAAGATATTTGGTCCACATGACATTTTCTTATTTCGAAAGTACAGATCCCGTCCTTTCGAAAGAAGAACTGCTGTTTCGAAACAGGTTAAACCCCGATTGTTTCGAAATGGCTGTTATTACGAAATGGTTATTTCGAAATAAGGCCGTTTAGACATGTTGTTTCAAAACAACACCATTGTTTCGAAACAACATGTCCAAATGGCTTTACGAAATAACCATTTTGAAATAACAGCCGTTTCAATAGCTGGCTTTCCCTTAATTCGAATTAACATTTTGTTAATTCAAATTAACTTATTTCGAAATAAGGACTTTATTTCAAAATAACTCATTTTGAAATAACGATGTGTGTGTAGACATAGCCACTGAGTTACCCACTCGGGGGGTGAAGAAGGCTTGATTCACAAAGAGCCAGACATGCTCAGAGTGCTGCAAGAGATGCTGACGTTGGGGGAAGTAAAGACTTGCCCTAAATGGGGCAGCTTTCCAGAGGGCCTATTTTGCTTGGGTAGGTTTTGCTTGGCTACTCAGCAAAGCTGAGGGAGAGCTTTGCCACAGAACACATATCCTATATCCACCTGCAACTAGTATGCAGTGTAGACATAGCCAGTAAGAGAGTGTCTCTGCCCGAGAGAGTTCACAGTCTAAGAAAAACAAACAAGGAGTCCTGTGGCACTTAAAGACTAACAACTTTATTTATTGCATGAGCTTTTGTGGGAGAAAGCTCATGCAATAAATAAAGTTGTTGGTCTTTAAGTGCCACAGGACTCCTCGTTTTGTTTTGCTGAACTAGACTAATGTATCTACCCTTTTGGAACTTGTCTGGGCAAAGGGAGGTGAAATGACCTGCCTAAGATCACCCAGGGAATAAGTGGTAATGTGAGAACAGAACCTGGGTCGATCATGAACTTATTGTAGGAGTTCTCCTCCGTCCTAGGCCTTCCCAGGTTCTGATTGGTAAGTAGCTGTTCAGGAACGCTGTGTTCCCTGTAATTCTAGCTTTATTCCTCAGCAGAGTTCCCCAAAGTGGGAGCAAAGGCTCTCTCCGTATGTATTTTCATGTGTAAGACTTAGACTATTGTTTCTCAGTCGGAATAACCTCCACTCATTTCTGTGTGATTGTATGCCGTTGATGTGTTCTTTAGTGAAAGGAATTGTGAAAGCCTGTAAGTTCAGCAATAATTCTGCCATGTGGATTGGTGTTTGCTCACTCCTAATGATGCTAGTTTGGGTGATGCTTGATGGAGTCCACATTATTCATGCTCAGTTACAGGGGAATAGCTATAATACTGCAAGATATAGCCATATCCCAGCTAATGATTAGGGAGTCACTGTGTCTGGTTTACTGAGGCTGTAGTAATTTCATAATGATTTAATTATAATAATTCATTTTAAAAATAAAGTTCTGTTTTAGATGTATATAACTTTCTCTCCGCTTTCAAAGTGGTAACGTGTGGTTTGGTGTCCTTTAGCTGTAAAACAGAACAAAACCATAGATCTACACCTGTGCCAGAACCCAAGTCCCTGCTTAGTGGTACAGGGACAAAGTAGTACAGTTGTGGACATTATTGCACCCCCGAGATTTAGGGAAGCATATTAGACTCCTCCTTGTCCAACAACACTATGCCATGTCCATTTTCTGGCCTTGATTTACGTAGCAGATTTGGCCCCTCTCATAAATATGGATCATTAGTCACATTTTTCAAATTCCCCTACACACTCGGGGGGGAACTCCTAAATAAAAATAAGACATCTAGAACACAAGTATTGTAGAGGTTCATGGCTGATTGTTCATACCTTAATCTGTGACTATAAATATCTCTTTTTAGGCTATTTGCATGAAGTTCTTTAACTTTTATTTTCACTATCGTCTTCCAAACAGGATGCTGCAAAATAATCCACTATGATTTACAAAGATGAGGGATAAGGATTCCGGTTCAGGAAACTGATCACAGATTTTCTTGGATACAGAGAAGTTCTCTACCCTCTTACACTAGTATAATCCTCATGAGCCAGATTCTGCTTTATTATACCACTGTAAAACTGGAGGAACCCTACTTAAGTTTCTTCAGATTAAGATCCGTGCAAAAGCAGAATGTGCCCCCTTAACTTTAATGGAATTGCATAGGTATAGTTAGAGAAGGATGAATGTGTGGTTAAGACACTGAACTAGAAGCAAGATGTTCTGAGTTTGGCTTTCAGCTCTTCCAAAGACTTTGTGTAATCTTAGGCACAGAGATACCTAACTCCCATCAATTAATGGGAGCAGGTGACTAAATAATTGAGTGAACCAGGGCCTTTCTGTGACTCAAGTCTTCATCTTCTTAATAGAGTTCATAATCTCTGCCTCACAGGGGTGTTCCCTTATAAGTGCATTAATTTTTGTGAGGCACTCGGATAAAATTGATGGACACCCATGTGAAGAACTAAACAGAATGATTCAGACTGGCTAAACACTGAAATATGAAGATGGTAGCAACATATGTTTCTAGACTGAAATATCTGCTTTCACAGTGTTCTCATATTTGTTGCTGCGAGAACAGTTTTTAAACTTTGGTTCAACATCAGGCCTGTTGCTGGGGTAGCTTTATCATCAGCTTGGCATCTAATTCTAAGCTTTCCTGCTAATGCTGTTTTGAACCTCCATTTCTGAATGAAAAACATCTCCAATCTCTCGATAGCTGTAAGATTAGAGTAAAAATATTAAATTCCTAATATAGATCTCTAGACATATTCAATGTACATACAACATTGCAGTGATTAAAATCAAATATAACATTCATGATGCACTCCTGCACAAAAAACTTTCTCTTTAATGGAATGGCCTCAATTAACCTGATAAATAACTAATACAAGATTTGCTGAAGTTGTTTAGCCATATTCAAATCAGGTGTAAGCAGATGCTGTTTCACTGAAATGTAGAGATGTACATTGGCATACACCAAAACTGAACCTTACTGTTTGGTTTGGGACAGCTTCGTAGCTCATCTCAGTTTCACTGCTGGTGGAAGATCAGATCAGCATATATTAGGGCTAACCTATATTGAAGCAGATTTCAGTGTATTCATGTTGACAGGAATGAAAAACTGCAGGCAGACTGAGAAGTAGGAGGGAATATTTTATAGCTGAAATTGATCAAGCTTTGTGTGTTTCATGATCGTTCTGTGCATACATCTATCATAGTGATAGTGTTGTCTCCAGGGAAACTTTCAGAATGAATACTATTGCCCAGGAACTGAATGAAGATCAATTATCTTCCAGCAACTTCACTTTGTGTAGTATGTTTGAATAAGGGTAGCCACATGCATTGTGGAAAATATTTTTTTTGAGGAAGTAGGTGAACCACATTAATGCTTCTGCTGTGTCCTGTGAATTGAACTATATGTGTACAATGCTTAAATAAAGCCAGAGAAAAATTTTAGCTTTGTTCCTATTCTTTTGCTATCTAGGTGCTGAAGAATAATTAATAATTTGAGAAATAGTCTAGACACACACGAGATTTGAATGCTCCGGTGTGCCAGCAAAAGTCATCTCAACATACCAACCCCTCCCCCAAATTATAGGAGGCCCCTGTTGTGAGATAAACTAACATCATACTAAAGCAATGACAGACCACATTTGGACCAAGGATATGCTTCCCACACTAGGGTGGGGTGGAAGTTTCTGTAGGTAGTTGGTTGGTTGGGTTCTATCCAAAGGATAACTTTAATCGTGCAGGAATTTAATTGCACTATTAGTGTTAGGGTGCCTAGAGCCTTGGATGGACCTTTAATTAGTTATTTTAAATCTAAATAAATAGATGAAAATAAATGCCTAACAAGCTTGTTCTGTGGGCCAGACTTATGAAGTTTGGCAAATGTTCATAAAATGTGAAAAAAAATATTCTAAAATGCATGTTGGGTTAGTCATAATTAACCAGTCATTCCTACTGAGTTTCTTAATGTCCTTTGGGTCTCTCTTTCTTAGCTAAACCAGAGACTGGAGAATTAATTTAAATTAATAAATTATTAAATTAAAAATTATAAAACTAGTAAACTACTGCAAGCAAGATAAATGTTTAGATGAAAGCAAGTCATAAGGATGTTGAAATTAGTCATGACATAATTAATCAAATTAAAGATATTTTCGTAGTCTTATTAAAAAGGCAAACCTGATCCTATGACTTGCACTTCCCTGAACTTATTTTCCTCTCATTTTGTAAGTTCCCCTATCTTCAATGTGTCTGATGAAGTGGGATTTTCTCCTATGAAAGCTCATACAATAAATAAATTTGTTAGTCTTTCAATGCCACAGGACTCCTTATTTGTTTTATTGCATTAGACTAACATGGCTGCCCCTTTGGAATCTTATGAACTGTTTCTTTTAAGTCAAACTTAGGAAGACACAAATGAAATCCAGAAAGAGAGTAAGAATATAGCTGGTAGAATATCTTGAAGAGTGGAGAGATCCCGGGGACTAGAAAAGAGCAAATACAGTGCCCATCTATAAAAAGGGGAAATAAGGACAACCTGGGGAATTATAGACCAGTCAGCTTAACCTCTGTACCAGGAATCAATTAGTAAACAGCTAGAAGTCAATAAGGTGGTAAGTGAGAGTCACTATGTATTTGTCAAGAACAGATCGTGTCAAGCCAACCTGACAGCTTTCTATGACAGGTAACAAGCTTTGTGAGTAGAGGAGAAGTGGGACATGGGGTAAACCTAGATCAGTGGTTCCCAGCCTGTGGTCTGTGAATGCACTGCAGATGTCTGTGGGGTGGAAAATAGATAATTACTGCAGGTAAATGTACTGTGATGAGTGCAATATGTTTGTGAGTGAGCATAATAAATAGCTGCACTTTTAATACTCCTTGATACACAAGTTTGACTCCTGTAAGTCATAGACTATGTTAAAAATGTTTTAAATAGCTTGCTCATGCGGTGGTCCTCAAAAGCTTTCAGTGATGATGTAGTGGTCCACATAAGGAAAAGGTTGGGCATCACTAATCTAGACTTTAGTAGGGCTTTTGATATGGTTTTGCATCACCATCTCATTAACAAACTAGGGAAGTACAATCTAGATGGAGATACTATAAGATGGGTACAAATCTGGTTGGATAATCACTCCCAGAGAGTAGCCATCAACAGTTCAGTCATGCTGGAAGGGCATAACAAGTGGGGTACTGCAGGGGTCAGCTGCGACTCCAGTTCTGTTCAATATTCTCGTCAGTGATTTAGATGATGGCATAGAGAGTACACTTCCTGTTCCCCAGGGTGCTGAGCACACCGGGAGGAAGGTCAGACGGTTATTTCGAAACAACCGTTGTTTCGAAATAACTTGTCTGGACAACGGTTGTTTCAAAACGACTCATTTCGAAACAACCATTGTTTCAAAACAGCATGTCCCGACAGGGTTGTTTCGAACTGGACAGGGTTTAAGCCATTTCGAAACAACGGCTCTCGTTTCAAAACAATGGAACCCGTTGTTTCGAAACGCAAGTATGTCATGTGGACAGGTCACTTCTTGTTTCGAAACAACCTCTATTGTTTTGAAATAAGAAGTGTGTGTGGACATACCCTAAGACTGCAGGATATGGCAATGGGTATCAGTAAACTTTACAGATCTTGGTTTTTTTCTATCTCAAATGCTTTTATGAGGTGTGCTTTTGCCTTTGTTGTGCCCATATGAGGAAAATAAAAACAAAACAAAATTAAGCTACTTGTGTCCATTCATTGAGCCTGCAAAACTTTACATTGATGCACAAATGAATAACGGAGCTATAGTTCAAGCAACACTTCTTTGTCATAAGTTTCAGAGGGATAGCTGTGTTGGTCTATTTTAACAAAATAAACAAGGAGTTCTCTGGTACTTTAAACACTAACAAATTTAAGTCACCTACTCCAGGACAGGGCCAAAAAGGAAAGCAACAGAATGCCACTGGTCATCACCTATTGCCCCCAAGTAAAACCTTTCCAGCATATCATCAAGGATCTGCAACATATCCTGGAACACAATCTCTCACCCTCTCAGGTCTTGAAAGGTAGGTCAGTCTTTGCTTACAGATAGCCCGCCAACCTTAAGCAAATACTTGCCATCAAGTACATACCATATGAGAGGAACACTGAGCCAGGTACTTATCCCTGCAACAAAACCCCTTGTCAATTCTACCCACATATCTGCTTAAGTGACAGCATCATGGGACCTAACCAAATCAGCCACTCTATGGCTATGTCCACACAATGCTTTTAAATTGAAACAACGACCGTTGTTTTGATTTAAAAGTTGTCATGTCTGAACGACATTTCGTTATTTTGAAATGATGAGCCCATCATTTCAAAATAACGAACTTTATTTTGAAATAGTAAATGCTAGACTGAAATCGAAATAGCCATTATTTCGAAATGGTTGTTTCAAAATAACGCCATTCAGATGTGTTATTTCAAAATAACCATTATTTTGATTTAACACTTTTGCTCTTCTCCTTCCCAGGGTGACTTTCTTTTTCTATATATTGGCTGGCAACATGGCCATGTGGCCATGTTGCCACACATCCCATGCTGCCCCTCTCCTGATTTGAAATAGCAAGTACAGTGTCTGGACCTCCTATTTCGATTTGAGGTTTTTGCTTATTTCGATTTAAGTTAATTTGAAATAATAATTTTATTTCAAATTAACTTATTTCAAATTAACTTAATTTAAAATAAGCGTCTACGCATGGACATAGCCAATCAATGGCTCATTCATCTGCTCATCTACCACTGTGATATATGCCATTATGTGCTAGCAATGACCCTCTCCTATATACATTTAACCAACTGAACTGTCTTGATGCAAAAGAATAAATGAACATAAATCAGATATCAAGAATGGCAAAATGAAAACCAGCATGGGAACATTTCAATCTACCTGGACATTCTGTAACAAACATGTTAGTTACAGTACTTCAAGAAAAAAAATCCTTCAAAAACAGACTGTAATGCAAAACTGTAGAGCTGGAGTTCATACAAAAACTAGGCACCTTCACACTGGGCCTGAACAGGGATTTGGAATGGTTAAGTCATTGCAAAAGGTAATTTTCCCAATATTGAACATACTCACCTTTTAAAAAAAGGGGGCGGGGCAAAAATATTCAACCAGAAACAGAAGGTGCAGACTGCTGCTGCACTTTGCTTCAGACACAGCATGAGCTAATTAGCAAGAGAGGGGAAGTAGGCAAAAAAAGATGGAACAAAGCATTGTGCAATTATAGCTGGAGCTGTTTAAAACACAGCATGAGGGAGCAGTAATCAGCCATTTTGGCTGACCATGTGCAAGCAGGCAGTGAGAAAAACCACTTGAGTCTGCACTGGGAACTTTAAGCCAGCTGAGGGCACCCAAATGCAGCCAAAGGAAGTAATTTCACAGAAATCACAGAATATTAGAGCTGGAAAGGATCTTATGAAGTCATCTAGTCCAGCCTCCTGCTAAAACGGTGGGTTACTCACCAGTAACTGTCCTTCGAGATGGGCTGCTCGGATCCATTCAGTAATAGATGTCTCCATGCTGGAGCGCCGGATTGGTCGGAAAACTTTTGTCCTAGCCTGTCAGGAGAGGGTAGACAGCCTCTACCCCTCGTGCCACCCCGTGGCTATATATACGGCTGCCTCCTGACCCCTCCTCAGTTCCTCAGTCACCAACTCCAGATGCGGGGAAGGAGGTGAGGGACCTGAATGGATCCGAGCAGCCCATCTCGAAGCAGGATGGTTACTGGTGAGTAACCCACCGTTCTTCTCTGAGCGCTGCTCGGATGCATTCAGTAATAGGTGACTACTAGCCATGCTGATGGATGGCGGGTGGAGTTGGTTCTTCCACCTTCAGCACAGAAAAATACCCCAGATGGGAAGAAGCCCAGCAAGCAAGATTCTAACCAGAGCCAAGAGACGAACTAGGCTCTTGGCGTGGCACCGAAGAATCGACAACTGAGGGCCAACCAAAGTCAGGGGCAGGGCCGAACCCACCGGGACATATGAGTGTAGGCAGGATGGACCAAGGTCACCGTAACAAGGATGAAGAACGTAACATGAAAACATAGAGGGTTGCGTTTGGATGCTCCACCTAAGTGGTATAGCACAAGGTATGAAGACCAGAAGATAAGTGTCTGGCCATAGGACTTTACAGCATGGGCTCGTAAGGAAATGCTGGAGGCTATGTGTGCAGGGTTAGCCATAATGACTGTAGCCCACACAGGAAACCATGGAAGGGATGAACATTATCCCATGGACTGAGCAGATCAGCTCGGGCCTTGGGATCCAAAGAGTCACGGTCTAGCCAGGGCGGGTGCAGACTACGCAGGTAGCCATAGGAGGGAGGAACCTTATCCCTTGGACTGGCCATGACCAGCCCTAGCAGGGCCTGGTCAATGAGAATAGGAGTGAAATTATGTAGTTGCATTGGGAAAAGGGGACCCTGAGATCGATTGAGAGGGGTCTGAGCAAGACACTTCAAGCTAGAACACTGAAGACCAAAGCCAAAAGTGGTGCGGTGGGAGGCATAGGGCATGCCGGCTACAGGATCTCAAGATAGTATGCAAAGTGCGCGCTTCCAGCCGAGTATGGTACCAGAATCTGGGTTTCTTGCTAGAGGGGTACGCCAGGACACTAGCACTCACGAGGCGGAATAATGGCCTGAGGCGGTGCTGATGGTTTGGTACCTATAAGAGTCTTGGTAGCGTGAGAACTCGCAGAGGGAGCCCACTTTCGTTCTGTAATCCTGTGAGATTCCAGCAACACGAGGACTGTACAAGAAAGGGAGAAGGGAAAGCAAGGAACAATGCCAGCTACTGCTTGGCCACCCAGTCGAGGTGGCCAAAGGGCTCGTAGAGGTACCATATTAGTGATACAGTCTCATGTGCCTAGGGTACCACCAAAGAAGGATATTGCCACAGCTACATTGTGTGTACGTGAGCACCCGGGGAAAAGACACATTGAGGTAGAGCTACCCCCAAAAATACAGTTGCCAAGGGAAGGAGAGAGCACCTTCCGACCACCTAGGAAGTGAAGCTGCCCGCAGAGTATCAACCACGGTATCATAGAGGTACCCTGGGTTTAGAGACCCCAAGGTGGAGGGTTATGTCCAACTGGGGGACTGGATGTCATTCCTTCTGAGTACTTTGGAAAACAAGAATTCTGACCTGTTTTCCTCTATCTACTACACATATATATCTATATAGATATATAAGAACACATATATAATCTGGTCCCTCAAGGAGGTGAGGGAAACAACCGTCCTCGTAAGGTCGTCACCAACATCACATGGTGGTGACCCCACGGTTTGAACTGCAGATCCCAAAGCAGCTATAGTGGGTTGACGCGCGCCCAAGGAGTAGTGCCCTCTGCACGTGTGTCCGAAAGGCAGGGAGGCTAGGGAGAGCAGTTACAAGCAACTCAGTGGAGAAGCTTCCATGCCTGGAGTGTGGCCTTTTGCCTGCTATGACGGGGGACTGATGCCATGAAAGTGGGGGCTGATGTAGAAGGCTCAAAATAAGGTATCCCACTGCTGCTCCCCTGCCATGGGAAAAGCAACATTGGCACCATCCCTATACGTTCTCTGATCTTGAAGGTTCCAAGTCAGGTACACTAGGTCTCTGCTTTGCAAGTGAAGGGGGGGGAGGAAGGGGAAGATATGAAGAGGGCTGGCCACCGCTTCTGGTAGAGTGCGCCTAGGACAAGGACTCCCAGGATAAGGTGTCTTGATAACAACTGAGGATACCCACAAGGGAAGGGGCTGTTACAGGGCCTCAGTTTCTGTGAAGAAGGGGGCTATTGGGTGGCAGGGGTTGGACCGCTCTGCCTTGGCCTTCCCTGGAGGCTAAGGTCTGCCATGACGATGTGAATGCATCCCGCCTGACGGGTAGCGTAGTGGAGGTCCTCGTCAAGCTGAGGTGTCAAGAGCCCCAGTAGAGCTGGTCTACTCAATGTGCCGACGGTATGCTAGCGAGGGGAGGGTGTCCCCCCCCCCCACCCAGGAACGAGAATAGGGCCTACCTGATGTAGGATATTTGGGTAAACAGGAGCGGTTCTGCGTCCCACTGACTGCTCTGTCTGCACGTGTCAGAGCCTCTGCAGCCGTAGCTGGGGCTACTACGAGACGCGCTTCTCGTCTCTGGCAAGACCCATCCTGTCGTGAACCAGCGCAGAGGTTATTGGTTGAGGGGTACCTGAGGAAAAAAAAGGGGGGGGGCAGATCCACTCTGGCTGCCTGGAGTAGCAGCCACTGAGGATGTCTAGGAGTGGACCTTGGTACAGATGTACTGACGGTGCAGAGGGGTTTGGCTGGCATGGCCCATGTCCGTCCAAGATCAGGGAGGGTACATAGCCAGAATTAGTGCACCCGTGGTCACAGTAGCACAAGAGGAAAGCTGGTCCCGATCAAACCCATTCCCTCCCAAAGGGAGGGAGAGGGCGTCAACTGTCCACTGCAACGATGCACTGAAATCTATTGCATCCCGGATGTCTCAAGAATAGGGTGGCAGCCAATTGGGGTGGGCAGCTTCCTTACAGATGAGAGAGAGGAAGAGGTCTCAGCACCCTAGTAGCGGGATGATAGTGGTGGAAGGAAAAAGCTTTGCCTGTATTCCCATGATGATGTAGATGAGTGGGAATTGGAGGGGAGGGGGCGTCGCCCCAAGAGGTCTATGTGGGAGGAGCGGGTCTGGGAGGGAGGAGGCTGAAGTAGTTGGCCTCTCCCCTGGGGTCCTGAGTGGTTCCCACCACATATAGGGTTTCTGGAGGGAACAGGGCGTCCCATCTGAAAGGCAGGTCAAGGACCACCTGCTGAGCATTAGGGGGCACTCTAGCCTCCCTGAGCTAGGCCACTCGGCGGCTAGTTACCGCCGAGGCCATAGTGCAGGCGGCTGTATCCGCAGCATCATGGGCCGAGAGGAGGAGGTCCTGGGAAATTATGTTACCTGCCTCTAGAAAAGCATCATATTCCTCGCTGGTCTCTGGTGGGAGCAAACATTGGAATTTCATGACCGACTCCCACACATCTAGCAAGTATCTGCTGGTTATGGCTTGGTTGTTTGCCACTCATAGCTGGAAAGCCAAGGAAGAGTAGACCTTACGGCCCAAGAGGTCCAGTTCCCTGGCTTCTCTGGAAAATGGGAGGGGATCGCTAGGGGGCTCCCCTGGGCCAGCACTTTTTGCACCATGTCCCTCGGGGGGACTGGGTGGTTGGCGAGGGAAGGGAAATCCAATTCAGGGACCTGGTATTTAATGCTTGCCATGTCCGAAACTGGGGCAGTAGAGCTTGGGTTCTGTCACTGGGAAGATGTGAGGTCCCAGACCCTCGGATGAAGTGAGACTGTTGGGGTTCTGCTGAGGCAAAGGCTGGCCTGAAGAGGGTATCTGGAGGGGGACCCGAGGGCTATACCTCCATCCCTAGATGGGCTGTAGCACGGCGCAACAAGTCAAAGTGCGCCAACAGATTCCCCGTATAGGAACCCGGTGCTGGGGACAGGGCGGTACTGGGAGCTCGCTGTGATGGGGGGAAGTTTCCCGGGAGGATCATTCCTGTGGGCGGAAACAGAATGGTGACGGTGCTGAAGTGCGGCGCTGAGGTCGCTTGGAGCCCCTTGATGGCCCTTCCTCCGGGCTGGAAGTGGGGGAAGGAGAGCGAGACTCCAGGGGCGGTACTGGCGATGGCAAGGTGATATGTTGCCGTGGGGATGGCCCTACAGTACTAGGGCCCAATGGAGTAGATGACGGAGGGCTGTATGGTGAGTGAGAGCAACGCCCACGATGGACCTAGGCCTTGGACGTAAAGGCTGGTTTGCCCCTTCTGGCTGGGACTGGGGCAGGTGGTGTGAGAAGTAGGAGGAGGGCTCGAGTGGCCTCCACCGATTCAGGGGTTGACAGCATGAGGAGCGACTCCGAGCGGCCTCATGGCAAGTCCTTGCCTAGGGAAGGGAGACCGCCTGGCTGGGAGGGCTCCCGCTCCCGTGGTACCGAGCTGTACCGAGTCTGTGGTGCCGAGGGTGACTGTGGTCGGTGCCAGGGCAAACTTGGCACCAGCGACGCCAGGCTGTACTGGGCCAATGGTGCCGGAGATGTTGGCAAACACCGCCGGGGTGATCTGGGTACTGACGGTACCAAGCTGTGCCGCCGGGGTGATCCGGGTACCGGACTGTGCCAGGGTGCCGGGGGTGACCTTGAGTGGTGCTGAGATGCCAGGGTGCTAGGTTGGTGCCAAGGTGCCAGAGTCAGCACTGAGTTTGTGAGGCGGCTACTGGTGGTATGGTGCTGTGTGGGCTCTGGTGCCGTGCTGGGTCTTGGTGCCAGGCGGGAACCCGAAGCCTCAGGTGAAGAGTGCTGAGCCTGCTCAGAGACCTAGGGCACAGTGCCGTTGTTTCTGCTCCTTGATGATCCGAGATTTAAAGGAGAGACATAGGGAACAGGCTGAGACCAGGTGAACTTTGCCTAGGCACCGGAGGCACTTCCCGTGGGGATCATCCCGGGGGAAGGCCTTGCTGCACTCGGTGCAGGGTTTAAACCCTGGCATATTCAACGATGTTCTGGCCTGATGGTGGAAGTCTCCTGTGGTGGAACTATGTCCATGAAGAGGTGCTCCCAGTCGGGTGAAAAGCTCAAAGGAGGAGGACAGGCTGCTTGTGTTAGCAAGGAGCAGATGTTCCGGATCCGACGTGCAAGGTGGAAGAAATTAAACTGAGGAGGGGTTGGGAGATGGCCGTATATATAACCATGGGGTGGCATGAGGGGTGGAGGTTGCCTATCCTCTCCTGACAAGTTAGGACAAAAGTTTTCCAACCAATCCGGTGCTCCGGCACGGAGACTCCTATTATTGAATGCATCCGAGCCGTGCTCGAAGAAGAAGTAGTACTACTCCCACTAAATCATCCTAGCTAGAGTTTTATCCAACCAGTTCTTAAAAGTTTCCAAAGATGGAGATTCCACCACCTTCCTAGGCAACCCATTCCAGTGCTTCACTGCCCTCCAAGTGAGAAAGTTTTCCCTAATATCCAACCTCAACTTCCCCGGCTGCAGCTGGAAACCATTGCTCCTTATTCTGTCTTCTGTCACCGCTGAAAATAGTGGTGCTCTTTGGAGCACCTCTTGGCTTCCCTCAGGCTAGACACAGCTGGCAGTTGGAAATTAGGTACAGATAGTGCATACTTCAAAAATAATCTTGTGGAAGAGAAAACATCCACAGATGTGACTTCCAACAGGAGAGCAGAGAAATGGTAAATTTTGTGGGCAGCGTTGATGAGTTTCATGCATGGTTGGTATTATACCTTGAATCTTCAAACAAAGTGTTCTGTCTCAGTTTGAAAAAATGAGCAAGGAGTCCTGTGGCACTTTGAGATTAACAAATTTATTTATCGCATGAGCTTTTGTGGGAGAAAATCCCAATTTGTCAGATACTTTGAAGAAAAAGCTCATGCGATAAATAAATTTGTTAGTCTTTAAGTGCCACAGGACTCCTTGCTGTTTTGCAGAACTAGACTAACATGGCTGCCCCTTTGGAACATATTTCAATTTGATGAATATCATATCTGTTACTAGCACAAGCATCAACAGGATCTTTAAGGATGATTTGCTTTCTCCTATAAAGGGAATGGTACTACAAAGTAGTACAAAGAATCCCCAGTTCACATAATTCATATTTATGTTACCTGAATTATGGCTGCATTTTATGGGGAATGCAAGTGACAGGCTCCAGTTTTGGAAGCTCTTCCTCACAAAAGTCATTCTGGTATTGTACAGAAGAGAACTGTAGTCTAGAGTTATGTCTAGTAGCTGGGGATACACAAAGACATTGAGAGGAAGGCAAAGTGTTGTGCTAGATGTCAGGAAATTCAGCCCAGTTTATCTATACTCTTGACTGTGGCCTCAGGTTTCTTAGATATATATTGATGTGGACTTTGCTACTACTCAAGAGTCATCTGCAATTCTTTGTGAAGCAATCGTTGCATACCTGTTGCCTCACATGTAGCCACATCCCAATCTATGGAAACTGATCAACATGAGAGTTGTCGTTTTTTCAAGTAGGAGACTTATAGTGGACTCAGCTGTGGAGTGAAATGTGTACCTGAAGAACTTATAAAGTGAATGGGACCTGTTTCTTTTGTGGTAAAACTATCTGATGGTATTTTAGCGAAAGGACATATGGACCAGCTGCACCCTGACAAGTATCAGAGTTAGGGTAGCCAGATGTCCTATTTTATAGGGACAGTTACAATATTCAGGGCTTTTCCTTATGCAGGTACCTATTACCCCTCATCACTGTCCTGATGTTTCACACTTGCTATCTAGGCACTCTAACCAGAGTCCAGAGATGTTAGTAGGACAATAGGACTTTCTGTTTTGATTTAACAGTCTTGCATTACAACTCTACTTTTCACAAGTTGAAAGAAACTTTGCTACCACATCCAGTTGATTCCTTACCACTGACTGTTCCTGTTGTCCAAAACACTGCTGCAACATCATCACCACATTACTCCAGGACGGCGTGAAAACCAGTTGTGTGCTTGCACTTAACATGTTCTTTGATTAACCAGTTGCTTTAGTTTGTCAAGACAATAATTCTTTGTGGTTTAAGAGTCTGTGGTAGTCTATCTGCAACTTTTATTTAGGTTGTATAGTGTTTCTTGTTAGCCAAGTAAACCATGTGTGTAGATATGTATTTGGAAATTTTTTAAAGTAGAGTGAAGGGAATGTGATGTCCTGTTCCTTTTACTAAAACAAACAAGGAGTCTGGTGACACTTAAGACTAACAAATTTATCACTTGAGCTTTCGTGGGAGAAAATCCCACTTCATTGGAACCTTAGTTTCCCACCTTCAAGTGTCTGATAAATTAAAATTGATGGTCTTTTAGGTGCCACCAGACTCCTTGTTTGTTATACTGAACAAGACTACCATGGCCACCACTTGGAACTGTTCCTTTTATTGTTTCTCTCAGTTTCCTCTATGTCTGTGTCTGTCTACATCCTTCTCTTCTGGATCCAAATATAACACTACTGTGGTTCAAGGGAAAGTCATCCCTTCTGTGTTAATGTCTCAGATAAGTGACACACTTAATGGAAAAAGACAATACCCACCATGGCTTTAGACTATAGTGATAGAAGAATTCTGTAATGGAATCGAAAGCTGAATTTGAGTCAGTGACAGAAACACAACACAATTTCTGATTGCTGTGGGAGATTAACAGAATTGCATCTTGTCACTGTCAGTATTAAATATTAGTATTGATTGTTTAATGGATGAGCGTGAGGTTGCAGATGTCACTCAGTAGCACTGAACAGAGTGCTCTTCTGCTTTCAGATCTTGAATATGCTTCTGATATGTCTTGTTGAATCAGTTCGGTGAATTGCTTCAGATGATGGCATTATCTGGTTAGGCAAGAAGCTGCATGTGTTGATTCAGTCATTAATCCAGATAAAACTAAATCCCTGGCTATTCTCTTCAAACAGCCTCCAACTCCAAATTAGAACCAGCTCACTATTAACATAATTGCTATGTCTACACTACAAAAGTTAGTTCGAATTAAAAAAGTTGAACTAATAAGCTCAACCTTTATTAGAACTAAACCCAACCTTAGTAAATTGAATTAACAAAGTGCACTAATTTGACTTAAATGTTAAGTCAAATTAGTGCACTTTGTTAATTCAAACTAACCACCTTATTTCAAATTTATTAGTTTGAATGAAGGTTTAATCCAGGTCTATGCTACCCTTAGATCAAACTAAGCACTTAGTAACACCTGTATTTAGTTCAGCTAATTCAAACTAAGTTTTCATTAGTTCAAATTAAGGAATTCCTTAATTTGAACTAACTTGCTAGTGTAGATGCACCCATTCAGATGGGATATGGAGCAGCAGGCAATTTAAGAACCTGGCTTGAGATTGTCAGGTTGCATGGTTGTGCAAAGAGGCTGCATCCCTTTGGGATTTATCTTGGTGGTAATGATGCTATTAAAAAAACAACAAGGAGTTGTGTGGCACTTTAAGGCTAACGCACAACTCCTTGTTGTTTTTTTACTGGACTAGACTAACACGGCTATCCCTTTTGAAATTGAAATGATGCTATTAGCCAAACAACAAACCCATGTATTGAATTATCATGTTTTGGCAGTAAGCATCTAATCTTGTGAGGAATTGTACATCTCTTGCTAAGTACTCAGCAGTCTCATTTCTCATTAATTTTCAGTTCTCTTAATTTTCTTAGATTTCAAGTTCTTCGGTGCATCAGAGTGCTTCCATTATATAAATAATAATAATGTAATAGGATCTGAAGGGTGCTTTGCATCTCTTGGAATCTGCTCCACTGACTTCAACTGGCATTGAGATGCTCAGGATCAGTCTCCTAATGAAAAACAAAGAGTTGCAGAAAAAGATAAATTTCATACACTCATTGGTTTTTCAGAAGCTCTGAAGGCAGGTGGCAGTTGCTCTGAAACCACATATTGATTGTAGGTTCAAACTTTGTATTTGCTTTTTATTTCAAAATGCTTGTTATAACTAGGGTTCCCATTTTGTACTTTCTTCCTTTACTCCCAAATCAAGAAATCCTCTCTCCTGCCATAGAGGATGTCAATCACTAAACAACTAATAGGAAATATAATTATCTACTT
This sequence comes from Podocnemis expansa, assembly GCA_007922195.1. NCBI lineage: Eukaryota > Metazoa > Chordata > Testudines > Podocnemididae > Podocnemis > Podocnemis expansa. Next base: position 27,068,166 of record ML681963.1, read on the forward strand.
ATACTCAGAAGCAGAAATTGCCCTACTGACTAAGTTAATCAGAGCAAACCTTGTGCTTCTGATAAAATATTGGTTTCCTTTCATCCAGTAATTCATGTCTTCAATCAGTTCGATAAGACACTTTTCCTGTTTCTTCACAAAGACTATTGATCACTATGGACTTTAGGGTCACATTGGAGAAAGAATGGGCCTACTTTTTCTTCCTGGATGACAATACATATAAGGCTGATTTTGAAAAAAAGCAGAGTGTTATTGCAAATAGATAAATCTTTGTGGGGAAAACACTGCTAGTACACACAGGGGAACTCAATTTTTTTTACAGGTAACAGCTGAATTAATTTATTTTATTGACACATGCTATATTTAAGGATCACAATATCAGCATCATTTATAACAGTTACAGCTTCTTATGTGAATTCCCAAGTGTTCATCAACAGAAAAATGAAAGGCAGGATGAAAAGAATTGGATTTTTCTATTGTATGTTCAGATACAGATTTTGCTAAAGCATATACTCTCACAAAAATAGATATTGCATCTTTCCAGGTTTAGCTGCTTATATTAAGTTTAATACGTTTTCATAAATGGTTGACAGCAAGGAGGAAATACAATTTAGTCATAGAGATATGAATCTTAGCACATAAAGGTAATTTTTGGAGTTGTATAATGTGCAGTGTATATTGCCTTCTGGGAAATTAATTCTATTTTGCTTGGGGTTGATTACATCATGCTAACTGAAATGATCAACGTACCATATTCCCAGCCTGGTCATGTTTGTATTATGATGGTTTGTTTTCTTTATGTGTGCTTGTGGTGATTGTTCAGTGCAGCCCAAGTTTATTTTTTTGTACTCTGGGTATGTCAAGTATTGTAGATATATGGCCAGAATCTGGTAACGCAATCACTGTTGTCTACAATAATCTGATACTCGTACTAAATACACAACAACAAGTATTTTAAAAAGGAAGGCCATGGAGACTTGGGTTTGTGGTGTTCCTAATAAAGCGTGAAACTCTGACTAGCTGGGACTAACAGCATGGTGAAAGGTTTTGTTTTTTGATGGCATCCCAGAGGGAAGACTAGAACGAGGAAGATATGAATTGTTAGCCACAGTGGCTACCTTGCAGCTATAATAAGGTACGTTTCTTCTTTTCAGCTGCTGTGCTAGTGTACCTTATGCTTAATGAGCAGTAAGGCTTCAGAGCAGAAAGGAGTAAAATAGCAGCCCAGAATGAGAAGATGAGGTGAAGAAGGAAAGTCCCATGGGTCTAATTACTCGGGCCCCGTACATATTGAGTCTATACCATAAAAAGTGCAGGGTTATCTTGTTATATGGCCTTTGTCTGGATGATAAGTGCAGTGGTAATGCAATTGCTTATGGAGGACCAATCCTGAACACATTTGTTAGGATATATTGAGCTACCCCTATGCTGACTCAGAAGTTTCTGATACCTATATGAATGGAATCTGAACTTCCTGAAGTTTGCCTATTGTATAGTTTACCTCTAGCAGCCTTGTGATTGGCCTGCCCCCTGTGTGACTAGCAAGGGGCCAGGGCTGACCTAGGCAGAGAAGGCCTTTAAAAGCCACTGCTAGAGCGACCAGAGG
>ML681963.1:27081177-27305256 GCA_007922195.1 Podocnemis expansa
CAGATCCTGGTGTGGATTTGCAAGGACTGTGGCCTTCATTTTCCTGCCACTGATGATCAGGCTAGGGAGATGAGCCTATGTGATAGGTGCCTTCTGGTGGCGTCTCTTTGGAAACAGGTAGGAGAGCTACAGGAGGAGGTGTCACGCCTCAGGGGTATCTATGCCCTGGAAAAGTTCCTTGACAGTGTCCACGATGAGACCTTCAAGGAGGAGGTCCCTATCCCAGTACCAAGGGCTACTGCCACAGCTCTGGAAATGGATGGGATGCCTATGGCAGAGGGAGGACAGTGGCAGCTGGTCACCTCTGGCAGTAGACGGTGCTCCACGCGTGCTCACATCCCACCATCCCTTGTGGTGAGGAACCGTTATGCGGTGCTGGACACGATGCAGGAGGTAGAGGAGATGCCATCCACCCCAAAGGCTGGTCAGATCACAGCCACCTCACCTAAGAGGAAGCGTAGGGTTGTGGTGATTGGGGACTCCCTCTTGAGAGGAACGGAGGCACCCATCTGTCGTCCTGACAAGGCCTCTAGGGAGGTATGCTGCCTGCCAGGTGCCCGTATCCGTGATGTAACGGAGGGATTGACAAAAATCATCCGCCCCTCAGACTACTACCCCATGCTGCTTATCCATATGGGTACCAATGATACTGCAAGAGGTGATCCTCAGCAGATCAAAGGTGACTTCAGGGCTCTGGGAGCGAGGGTGAAGGAGTTTGGAGCACAGGTGGTGTTCTCCTCGATCCTTCCAGTCAAGGCTAGAGGCCTGAGGAGAGAGAGATGTATCCTGGAGGTGAATGCCTGGCTGCGAAGATGGTGTCGTCAGGAAGGATTTGGCTTCCTTGACCATGGAGTCCTGTTTCAGGACAGAGGATTGATAGGCAGAGATGGCCTTCATCTGTCCAAGAAGGGGAAGAGCATATTTGGGCACCGACTGGCTGACCTAGTGAGGAGGGCTTTAAACTAGGTTCATCGGGGGAAGGAGACCAAAGCCCACAGGTAAGTGAGAATGTGGGTGATCTGGGGGGAGGGATGGAACTTGGGGGGTGCTGGGACTGTAGCACCAGCAATAAAAGAGAAGGTAGTTGGAACATGGGGGGGGAATCAAACAAATGTCTTAAGGGCTCTACTGAAGCCCCAGTACGCGAGGAGAGTGGGGAAGGAGAACTCCTAGAAAAAATGCAAGGAGGTTTATGTAATAGAATTGGAAATCAACATGACAAAATAGGGCAATCGGCCAGATATCTTAGGTGCCTATACACTAATGCGAGGAGCCTGGGAAATAAGCAAGAAGAATTGGTAATATTAGCGCAGACAGGGAACTATGATATTGTAGGAATAACAGAGACGTGGTGGGATAGTCTGCACGACTGGAGTTCTGCCATGGATGGTTATAAACTGTTCAGGAAGGACAGGCAGGGAAGAAGAGGGGGAGGAGTAGCACTATGTGTAAAAGAGCTCTATGACTGCTCAGAGCTCTATTATGGAAGTGGAAGCGTGCCTGTAGAAAGTCTGTGGGTTACATTGAGAGGGGAAAGCAACAAGGGGGATGTTGTGGTGGGTGTCTGCTATAGACCACCAGACCAGAAGCAGGAGGTGGATGAGGTGTTCTATGGACAACTAGCAGAAGCTTCTAGATCACAGGCCCTGGTGCTGATGGGGGACTTCAATTTCCCTGACATCTGCTGGGAGGCCAATACAGCAGTGCATGGGCAATCCAGGAGATTTTTAGAGAGTGTTGGGGACAACTTTCTAGTACAAATGCTAGAGGACCCAACTAGGGGCCTTGCACTGCTTGACTTGCTGCTCACAAACAGGGAAGAATTGATCAGGGACGTAGAGGTAAATGGCAAGCTAGGCAGTAGTGACCATGACATGGTTGAGTTCAGGATCCTGATTGAAGGAAGGAAGGAAAGAAGCAAAACAAAAACCCTGGACTTCCAAAAAGCAGATTTTGGCTCCCTCAGGGAACTGATGGGCAGGATCCCTTGGGAAGCTAATCTGAAGGGGAAAGGAGTCCAAGAAAGTTGGCTATATTTTAAAAAAATTCTGCTAAGGGCACAGGAAGTTGCCATTCCAATTAGGAGAAAGAACAAACATGTGAGGCAGCCAGAATGGCTTAGCAGAGAACTCTGCTCTGAGCTTAAACATAAAAAGGAAGCTTACAGGAAGTGAAAGCTTAGTCAGATGACCAAGGAGGCATATAAAGATATTGCTAGGGACTGCAGGGATAAAATCAGAAAGGCCAAAGGACAAATGGAGTTGCGGCTAGCGAGGGATGTAAAAGATAACAAGAAGGGGTTCTACAAGTATATTAGTAACAAAAAGAGGATCAGGGATGGTGTAGGCCCCTTGCTGAATAGGGCAGGCATCCTTGTGACAGAGGATGAGGAAAAAGCTGAAGTGCTCAATGCATTTTTTTTCTTCAGTTTTCACAGGCAGGGTCAGCTCCCAGCCCACTACCATGGGTGTGGCAGATGGGAGAGAAGAAGACAGGCCCTTGGTGACTGAAGGTCAGGTTAGGGACTGCTTAAAGTAGCTGCAAGTGCACAAGTCCATGGGGCCGGACGAACTGCATCCAAGGGTGCTAAGGGAATTGGCCGATGAAATAGCCGCACCGCTGGCCGTTATCTTTCAAAACTCATGGAGAACGGGGGAGGTGCCAGAGGACTGGAAAAAAAGCAAATGTAGTGCCTATTTTCAAGAAAGGGAAAAAGGAGGATCCGGGGAATTACAGACCAGTCAGCCTCACCTCAATCCCTGGAAAAATTATGGAGCAGATTCTCAAAGAATCCATCCTCACACACTTAGAGGAAAATAAAGTGATCAGGAACAGTCAGCATGGATTTACCAAGGGTAAATCATGCCTGACCAATCTCCTTTCCTTCTATGAGCAGATGACTAGTTTTCTGGATGTGGGAAGCACCGTTAATGTGCTATACCTTGATTTTAGCAAGGCTTTTGATACAGTTTCCCACAGCATTCTCATTGGCAAATTAAGGAATTATGGGTTGGATAGGTGGACTATAAGGTGGATAGAGAACTGGCTAGATCAACGGTTTCAGGGTGTAGGAATCAATGGTTCCATGTCTAGCTGGCAACCGGTCACGAGTGGTGTGCCCCAGGGGTCGGTCCTGGGGCCAGTTCTGTTCAACATTTTCATCAATGATTTGGATGATGGAATAGACTGCATTCTCAGTAAGTTTGCGGATGACACCAAGCTGGGAGGACCAGTAGACACGTTGGAGGGCAAGGACAGGATTCAGGGAGACCTAGATAAATTGGAACAGTGGGCCAATAGAAACCTTATGAGATTCAATAAGGATAAGTGTAAAATCCTGCATTTGGGACCAAAAAACCCTATGCACTGCTACAGGCTGGGAAACATTCAGCTAAGTAGCAGCAATGTAGAAAAGGACCTGGGGGTCATGGTGGATGGGAAGCTGGATATGAGTCAGCAGTGTGCTCTTGCTGCCAAAAAGGCCAATGGCATACTGGGCTGCATCAAAAGAAGTATTACCAGCAGATCAAGGGATGTGATCATTCCCCTCTATTCTGCACTGGTGAGGCCACATCTAGAATACTGTGTTCAGTTTTGGGCTCCCCACTACAAAAAGGACAGGGACATGCTAGAGAGAGTTCAGAGGAGGGCAACCAAAATGATTAAAGGGCTAGAGCACAAGCCCTATGAGGAAAGACTGGAAGCATTAGGCTTATTTAGTCTGCAGAAGAGAAGATTGAGGGGGGATTTGATAGCAGCCTTCAACTACTTGAAGGGATGCTCCAAGGAAGATGGAGCTCGACTGTTCTCGGTAGTAACGGAGGACAGAACGAGGAGCAATGGTCTCAAGTTGCGGTTAGGGAGGTTGAGGCTGGATATTAGGAAAAACTTTTTTACTAGGAGAGTGGTGAAGTCTTGGAATGAGCTGCCGAGGGACGTGGTAGAGTCTCCATCTTTAGAGGTGTTTAAGGCCCGGCTGGACAAAACCCTGACTGGGATGGTTTAAGTGGGAGTGGTCCTGCCTCTGGCAGGGGGTTGGACTAGATGACCTATGAGGTCCCTTCCAACCCTATGATTCTATGATTCTATTATTCCCAGTTGCATGAGGAAAAAAAATGAGAGATTGTCCAAAGGTCTGTTTGCCTTTCAGTGAATCACACAAACATTTGTCTGTGTAATTTCCAATAGTGTTAACAGAAGCTGCTGAGCATGTTGCGCAAAATGTACTCCTGAGAATGAAAACTAAACCTGATTCAAACATTCACAGAACACTGCAGGCCCACAGTTGCAAAAGCCGAATTTCAGTTATCTTGGAAAGTATTTGTATTCATGACAGCCATTATCAAAACATACTGATAACCTCAGTGACCTTTTATTGATCAGTTCCAGTTTAGTCATTGATAAGCATTTTTATATTGTTTACACTTGCAAGCCAATATCAGAGAGTCAATACTAATTGAGCAAAGTGGTATAAATAACTGGTCCTGTGTTCAGGGGGGAGAGGTAAAAGGCATTTTAAAGATTTTCTACAGGCAGGTGTAAATGTCTGAACTCAAATAGTGTGCCAATCCTGGAATCTTTATTCATCTCACTCTATTCAATGCATTTTACTCAACGTGGCTGTGTTTCATCTAAGGATGAGAAAAGAATGGAGCATCAAAAGATTAAAAACTGAAGTCTGCATAACATGGCTAAACAGAATAATGGGGTTTTAAAACCATTTGCAGATGAGAGGTACAAACACCAATCAGGGAAAAGAATTATTAGAAGACTCCAGCAGAGATAACAGGGCATGGGACTAGAAGTCAAGTCGTTTATGGCCCGCTTTTTCCTCACACTTATTCCATGGGCCAGGGGAAAACATTTAGGCCTAAATTTTCCATTTTTCAAGTGAGTCCACAATGCTAATTGAAGTCAAGTTGTCACCCTACCATTGTAGTAAATAATCATTCTTGTGCTCAGTGAACACAAGGGCTATGTCCACACACAAGGTTTTGTTTTGAAATAAGTCATTCTGAAATGACTTATTTCAAAATAAAACCCTTATTTCAAAACCACTTATTTCGAACTAAAAAAAATTTAGTTTGAAATAAGGGAAACCCTGAAAGTAAAATAGCATGTCCTATGTGTGGACATGCTATTTCACTTCAGGAGAGGGGCACCGTGGGAGGTGTGGCAACTTGGCCCCTTGTGGGCCATATTGCCACCAACCAGAGTGGATGGGGGGAGAGGGCTTGCCAGTAGCCTGGGGGTGCCATGGCTCCCCAAGCCGCTTGCCTTCGGGAGTCGCAGCACCCCCAGGCTCCCCCAGCCAGGGTCTGTGAGGGGCTGCACCCCTTGGGGGAGGCGAGGAACCATGGCACCCGGCTCTCCGCGCTGCCAGGGCTGGTGGCAAGCCCAGCGGTGGGGCTTCAGAGCAGCCTCGGCGGCGGGCAGAGCCGAGTGCCCCGGCACCCTGCCGCAGGGCTTACCACAGACCCCGGCAGCAGGAAGAGCCAGGCACCCCAGCACCCCACTGCAGGGCTAGCCACAGACCCCGGCAGTGGGGAGAGCCAGGCGCCCCAGCACGCCGGGCTTGGTGGCAGCCCGGGCGGGGAGAGAGCCCGGCGTCTGGCTCCCCGCCCATGGGCTTGGGGTCAGCCCTCCATAGCCTGTGGTGGGTCTCCCCTCAGCACCCTGGCCAGGGTACTGAGGGCTCCCTGGCAAAGGTGCTGAGGGGTGGCCCATGCTCCCAGGGTGCTTAGTCGTTAGTTAGGGAATTTCCATTGTTCAAAGTCCCCAAATTCAGCATGTGACTTTCACGCTTCTCCAAGCCCCTCTGTCACACCTGCTGTAGGGAACGTGGGGCAGAAAATTTCCTCTGAACTGATGAGTGTTTGTGGAAGGTGTTGGAGGAACAGTGGCTTGTGACTTCCTATCAAACAGTAGGAAAGAGTGGAAGAATTTGCCTGGGCCATTCTAGGGACCCCAGATGAGATTCCTGATTCCTTAGAAGGCTAAAGTTGTTATCCCTACAGAGCTCCATTTGCACAAAGCAGTTCAGTTTCTAGAACTTGCAGTGCTGGATCATGAGTGGCAAACAACTTAGTAGCTCTATGGGACCATAATAAACTGGTGTTTTCAGTTAGCGATAGGTTTGACTGCAGGCATGTGTCTCTGCAAAAGGCTAAAAAGTCCCTTGTCTACCAAAGGGATACAAAATACCAGTAGTAGGTTTTGAGGTGTTCCTATTGATCATACCTCCTACGCTGAGTGGTGTTATTTCTGGAAGTCCTGCTTTATTCATTCTCCTGCATTCAAAGGAATCTGCTCATAGGTGCTACTTACTGAAGTATGGCTGTGAATTCCCCTGAGACTATAAAACTATTCTAGCATTCTTTCCTAGAAAGACAACATTTGCTCTTCTTTGTTGTTGTTTTGCCACAAACAGGATGTGCTGATAAAGCCAGAAACAAAATATAGATTGAGTTGAAAGTAGTACAAACCATACTTCCTTCAACTTCAGGAGACCTGCGGGAATCAATGTTCCCTGTAAGCTGCGGGAGTGGGCAGGGGTGCAGTGGCCCCCCGTCACCAGCGCAGGCAACACGTGGGCCAGCGCAGCTCAGGGCAGGCAGCCCCTAGGAGTCCGCTGTGTCTGTTTTCTCCGCTCCGCACAGGCTCATGCAGAGGCTGCCTGCTGGAGCAGTGAGAGTGATGGCCCCTCCCCCTGCCCTCCTGCAAGTAGCCAGGGAAGGAGCAGAGGGGGAGGGAAATTTAAATCTCTCCCTCTCCTCTGCACCAGGCTGCTAGTGCAATGGTGGTGGCATCTTTGGGGCCTGTGTGGGCCCCAGGAGGTAAGCAGCCCTGAGCCTGGGCAAGAGGGGGGACCCTGAGAGATGGCAAGACTAAGTTGTGGGGCTCCCAGAGGCAGCCATGCAGTGGGCTCAGGGACACAGGGCTCTCTGTGGGGGCAGGGGATGGGAGCTGGGCTGCAGGGAAAGAGCCAGGCTGGAGCTGGAGGAGGACTTGGGACTTGAAAGACCCAGCAAAATTGTTTTGAGCCATTTAGCATCTCTATCAAGGGTGACTGCTCTGCTTTTCACTTGCTAAAAGGCTTGAATATACAAAAGCTCCTAAAAGAAAAGCAGTCCTTTAAAATAAGCAAAAACAGGTTGGGTTAATTTTAGATTTCTTTTCTGTGAGAGATTCTAATGCAATCAGTTTGTCAAGGTGGGGCTTTTACAATGTAACTTTGTATAGACTCCTGTGATGGAAGGAAACTGTTGAACCCCGGGGTTCGCACCCACCAATGAGACAGACACCAGTTCAAGTAGACAAAAAAAACTACTTTTATAGTGACACCTTAAACACCTTTAACCACTTAATAGTGTAACACAAGGAGATCTATGCAAAAACACTTGTGATCAACTAACAGTATGAAGCAAAAATCTATATAGGACACTTATAACCAACTAACAGCATAAAGCAAAATCTAAATGAACACTTATTACTAAATGACAATATAAAGCTAAAAACCTATGCAAAGCACTTATAACCAAGTAACAGTGTGGAGCAAGAAAGTCTATATAAAGCACCTGTAAAACACCTCCAGCCAAACAACAGGATAAAGTATGAGAGTCTATGCAAAACACTTACAACCTACAAAAGTACTTATGGTTAAATAACAGTATGGGGTAATGACCTAGAAGAGGGTCGCCATAATAAGTCAAGGACTTTTCTGGCTTTTTACTGCCTCAACATCGTAGGCACTGACCAGCCCACCTGACGCATATTTACCAATGGCTGGAAGCCATTCCTCCTTGCTAGCCAAGAAGGGTGGGCGGCAGAATGAAAAAAGTCAGATGAGAGAAAAATAAACCCCCACACTCCCCCCGTGTACACTGGGGAAGTTTGAGGCCAGCAGCTTAGAGCAGAAGCAGAGTAATTAACAATTATACAGTAAGAAGGATGCAAAATACAAATGACTAACAAAACACCTGGCAAATTAACAACACAAAACTATGCTAGACCTTAAACAACTATATCATAAAAAGATTATGCAGGATACAGAGAAAATAACAACTACACAAACTATGCAAAACTCAGGTGAAGAAGCTACAATCACAGACTATATATAAATGGTACCAAGTAGGATGATTAAGAGAAGGTAGGAGGCCTGTATCGATTTATAATACCTGTCCCAGGACCGCGGTAGAACCCAAAGCGAGGAGGCAAACCAGCTGCAGCATCTCAGCACTTAATCATTTGGCCGGCAATCCGTGTACACCCCCCCCCCCAAAAGAGGGTCTCGGGGGTGGGTACTCCCTGTCTCAGTCGGGGGATCAGTCCGACCGGGTCACGATGTGCCCTTTAGCATCCGAGGGTGGGAGAACAACAAGCTAGCTGAGACAGGGGGTTTTAATAGAATTTTGCCCAGCCAGAGTAAAAATAGCCAATTAGGAGTGGGATCCTGGTCAGGACCAATGATAAAACTGGGACCCCAGACAATGACCCCTCCTTCGTGGTGACGGGAGTGCAGAGAAACTGTTCAGGGGGGATAGGAACTCACCCCCCTTCTTGTTGACACAAAGCTAAGGAGGAAGAAACACAGGAGATTGAGAGCCATCAGGGGAGATTGATACTTAACGTTCTTCCCCCTTGTGCTGGATGGCCTGGAGATGGAGGCCCATCAGGGAGATCGATACTTAACATTTCTCCTTGAGAGCAGCATAATCCAGGGGGCTACGTGTGGGGCAGGGTGGCCATCATGGCTGCCACCTCCACTGACAGAAACAAATCCTAATGATTAGGAAAATGAAATGAAAAACTGAAAGGATAAAAAGTCATTTAAGGCAGAAGGAAAAAAAATATTGCCAGTGGTGCAATAATTTAAAAAAAAAAAAAAGACTTTGTATTTCTATTTCCCCCAAAATTTGTTAGAAAAATAATCGTTTTCTTTCACAAATCCATTTATGCTCTTGCTTCTTGCAGCTTTGATTAGGTTTGCTTTAACTGTCAAAAATTAAAAATTATTAAACTACATTTATTATATTCCACTACCAGACACGCAAATCTCAATTATACCTCATTTTGCTTATTTTAGTTCTGAGAGTCTTTACACTCCAGGCATACTAATTATAGCCTCCCTTTTATTGTTGAAAATGATTTGGATAAAAAAAACCCATAAACTCCAAAACTGAGATGTCAGAGACACTTTATATTAAAGGAAGATACTCACAATGTTTAAAGTTTTCTGTATGCCTAATCAATTTTTTGTCATTCACTTAGAGGATTGTTGTCCCATATTTAGCTTTTGGGCATGATAATGTAACAGACTCTAACCTAGCTCTATTTGATGCAAATTCTTTAGGCACAAAAGATGGCCCTGGTTACAGAGATGTGATGCTGTGAAAAACTGTCTTGAAACATGTTTTCTGCCCTTGCCACCTTTAAAAGTTTTGAATTTCTCAGATGACTTTACTTAAGGTGTTGCCCCGAGGGAATCTGGGAAGCAGTTGCTACCTAGTGATTGTGATTTGCAATGCATGGTAATTTAATATGTTTACTGAGGGGAGAATAGGTGTATTTTCAAGGTTGATAGCTAGATATTAAATACAATCCCCTCAACATGTCAGTCTCGTGATCAAGTCTGAAGCTACCTACTTAATTTCAATCTACGTTTTGGGCATTTAGGGCCTGATCCACTTTGAATCCCTTTTACCCCAGTTGGGCAGCATAACAGGGACTTACATTCCAAAGGGGCAGCCGTGTTAGTTTAGTAAAGCAAAAAAAGCAAGGAGTCTTGTGGCACTTAAAGACTAACAGATTTATTTTTTGCATGTGCTTTTGTGGGAGAAAATCCCACTTTGTCTATATATGTATTCTGGAAATCTGACAAAGACAGGCAACAAAAACTGAGCAGTGTAGATGATGGTAGAGGCTAGACAGGCAGCAAGTGTCATTGTCTCACATTTGTTTAGTAAATTAATAAAACTACAGTACATCAATTTAACATTTTTATTGAAGTTTGAATGAAAAGACATCTATGAATTACTTTAGAACTAAGATACTTAGGCATGCTGATACTTTCATCACCAAAAAACTGTTGCCCAGGCCTCATAAATTGCTGCTCAGTAAATACCACAACTTGCTCAGCTGCATCATCAGCTTAGAGGGAACATTGGCAGGAATTAGTACTGCTGCTCCTTATGATATAGGTGAGAGAGTGTTATTCCCTGTAGTAATTCAGTGCTGCAAAGAATAAAAAAAACAGAAATCTGTAACTCAGAGACATATATGAATTGGGCTTCATTGTTCAAGTGTTTATCCAGGGAACAAAAAGAAATAAAAAACATATGTACTACTTTTTAAAAACTACTCAATTTCTTGCACCTGTTGAGATCATAAATTAATTAATGCTGAGACTTCAAAGGATGAGATCCTTACTGACAAATATAGATAAAAGTTTAACTGTAGATCCAGAAACTAACAAATACCTTCCATTGATGATAATAGAAATGTACAGATAGGGAAAGTAAGAAACATTCTTCTTTATGTCATACTAGAGTCAGAATTCAGTAATTTATATTTTTGAATTAAGCTGGTTACAAAAAGACTAGTGAATGAACAGTTAAAAACAAGTATGATTTGTTGATTGAAGGATATTTACTTTGCATATGATAACACTGACATTTTATGTTTTCATAGTTCATAAAACTTTTTGAATCTGTGTCTCCTGTCATTTTATAATTGTCTCACCCTTTCACTATTTCCCACAACTACGAAAATATACATAGACAAAAATAAAAAAGCTTAAAAATAAACATGAGTATTATCCATTGACAGTATAAAAGTACAAAATTAATTTTGCCAAGACTATAAAGGCTGCATTGAATAGGATGTACACATGCTTTGGAAAGTAGCCACATGTGTTTATGACAGGGTGTTGCTACAAGGAGGGAGAGAGATTAAAGGAAAGCATTCTGAAAAGCTTGCTACCTCCCTCTGTGTAATGATGTTTGCCCTCTATCAGTCAGTCTAACAATATTATTACTCAACACCTACATATTGTTTTGTGCTTTCAAAGTGCTCCTCAAACTTTGACTAATCTTATGAGATGACTAAGGAAACTATATCTCAATTTCACTGGTGGGGAAACTTAGACTAGGTGTCTAATTCTGCCCCTGTTTATACCCAAGCAACTCCATTGACCTCAGTGGTGTCATGCATGCAAAAGCTAGGCTGGAATTTGGAAAAGTCAAGTTTAAATGGTGTTGTATTCTGAAATGGGACTAAAAGTGGCACCATATTACTTTGATAGGGCTATTGTATCTATTCATGTTTATATTTGCTGACATCAGTTATTTTTTTAAATTCCTGTTATGGCTGTAAGACCACTATAGCAATTGAGTCATAGATCATCAAGACTTGATAAACAAGTTCAAACTGAGGACAATAGGTTTGCATTGGTATAAATGAAAGCAAAAAACATCCCTCTGAATCTTTCTCACTTCTGATGATGCATGAGTGAGACAGAACATACCTTGGTTGCAGATCATAAATTAAAGCTTCAGGGATGACTAAAAAGTTCATGTGTAAATAAATTATGTGGCTTGTAAGGACTGTGTAGTGAACATTTCTAGAAAAGTGCTAGATAATGTATCTTAAAGAGAATATTCATCGATTCCAAGGCCAGAAATTCCAGGCGGGTAGCCGTGTTAGTCTGTGGACAGCAAAAACTATGAGAATTCTTTGGCACTTTAAAGACTAACACATTTCTTCAGGTTTAAGCTTTTGTGGGCTCCAATCCACTGATGTATATGATGAAGTATATTGGAGCAAACAAAAGCTTATGCCTGAAGAAATTTGTTAGGGTTTAAGGTGTCACAGGACTCTGTGTCAAGGCCAGAAGGGATCATTAAGGAACAACTAGGCTGACCTACATAATACAGGGCAGAAAACTTCCTCAACATTATTCTTACGTATGTCTTTAAAAAAATATTGATTTTAAAAGTTGCAAATGATGAAGAAGCTACTATGACTGTTGGTAATATAGAAGAGTTTAGAATAAAACTTCCAGAATGAAGGCAGGGAGGTTAAATCAGATTAAGGCCATGGAAAAAATGAAAGTGTTAGGAAGGAAAGGCACATGGAATCATAAGGTGACAAGAATGCGAAATAAGTATGTGTGGATGTATTTGTTACTTGTATTTCAGTAACAACTGGGGCACCATGCAAGATGCTGTACAGACATAATAAAAAGAGATTTCCTGTTCTGAAGTGTTCACAACCTAGGTTATGACAGGACACAACAGGTGGGTGAGACTTACAAGCTGGTAGGATGAAAAATCAATAAAGCAAGTAGGCTGTCTTGTACTAAATAGTTCAGCAACTACATTAGATGGTTCTTTCTTTAATCTTACCTCTGACACAATACCTAGGAAGCATGTGAATGAAGAAGAGGTGAATCTGTCTAGTAGATTCACGGAGCTTTTCTGTACTTGTATAGATTCTGTTGCCATTCTCTGTTTTTTCTTTTGACCATGTTATGGATTTTCAGCTGAATTAGCTATTCTATCCATAGGTCTCAGATACCATTTTAATGAGCATCATATAATTTTCTTCAACAGGACATTGTGTGGGTTTGAAGTCTCACGGTTTTCTGACTGATTTGTCTTCTATGGTTTTTATCATAGAAGGAGATGATATGACCCTTAATGTCTCTGTATTTCCATGTTTCACCACTCAGAGTGATGGGTACCAGGCATCCTCCTGCAAACATCATAAATAACATAAACAAGGAGTCCTGTGGCACTTAAAGACTAACATTTATTTATTGCATGAGCTTTCATGGGAGAAAATCCCACTTCTTTCTGCCACAAAAGCTCATGAGATAAATACGTTTGTCAGTTTTTAAGTGCCACAGGACTCCTTGTTTATTTTGCTGAACTAGACTAACATGGCTACCCCTTTGGAACTTGGCAACAATAAATAACAGTTTGTAGACACCCAGAGATGAAATAGGTAGCCACTGCTTTGTTTAAACAGAGCAGTGCAAATGTCATCTTGGCTCCTGCATTAGATCGGTAAATGGTGACGGAACAGCCAGCCCTGATGCTGGATGAAATATCTCTGCATGTGACTATGATTCATATAGAAGCTGTGCATTGCACAGTGAACCTATCCATGTGATTCAGTAGGAGGGACAAAAACTCTGAACACAAAGTAAATTCCCCAACCTCTGTAAGTTGTGCAAAACAACGCCATTCTTTTAACAGCTTTTTTTTTTTTAAAACCAACAAAGTCATCTTGTTCTTTTTGCCAATTTTTCTTCTTCTCTGCACAGAGGAAGATGCTTCCTGTTTTAAATAGGTTGTTATTCCTGCCTGACACAGTACACCTGCAGTTATTCATACTGTTTATGCCCATATAATTATTAACATGATGTAATGACTCAGCTGGATTCCTCTCATTAGCTTCTTAGAATGAAAGCCAAATGAACTGGGAGAGAGTTACCAGAGAGCTAAAGTGGTGTGTAAGAGACCACTGAGGTGCCAAAAGGTTAACGTTCTGTTCTATTCTGTTGTATCTTTGAGTAAATATGTGGCAGACATGTTCCAGCAAGTTTGCGTCAAGCTGAGCGCTAGGTGACACTTAGCATTTCAAAGTTTGAAGCTTTGCTGAAATAAGTGTGACAGTAGGTAGTTAGCTAGTGAAACAGGACAGAATTCTTAGTAGCAGCATAGGTGCAGATTACTATCTAAAGGCCAGTTCCATTGCTGTGTAAAACTGCATACGGTCAATGATATCAGTAGATTTACCCTGATTTACACAACTGAGGATGGGCCCTGAAGTTTTGTCTCCTAGTGTGTGCCTAATAAAAATGATAAAATATGCCTCTCATTCCCCCATCACCACCTAGCAACTTGATACTGACCTCTGCCTTCTTCAAAGGCCTCTCTCCTGTAAATATTTCTGCAGTATTTCCTGGGCCTGCACACAGTGCCTCTCTGAAGCACTAATCCCTATCTCTCCCTTACTGCTCTGCCCTAAACACCCGTGCGAGACCTGTATCAGGAATTAATGTTTTGGAAACCAAGTGGGGCTGGTGCAACCTTTCAGATGTATGATAGGATTTCAAGTAGATGAAACAGTATGAGGAGTTCTCATTAAACCTGTTAAGGAGGAGAGGGAGTGAAGACAAGAACAACTTCCATGGAAGAGGAGAGGCCATCATTTTCTATGTAGAATTTACCAACATGGTGAATTTGAACAGCATGGCTATTCAGAAATAACTATTCTGCTACTGAGATGTCAGTAATTTTCCATCCTATGATCAGCCTCAGCCTACCACTCCACACAGGAGATCAGCTCCCTGGACACTACAGTAGAAATAAGTGATGGACACATAAACGCCACACTAGAACAGAAACCAACTGTCTGCTATAGTTACCTAATCCCTTGAGCTTTCATCCAGCACACACCACATGATCCATTGTCTACAGTCAAGTCCCAAGATATAACTGCATTTGCTCCAATCCCTCAGATAGAGACAACATCTTCAGTATCTCTATCAAGCATTCCTAAAACTATAGTACCCATCTGTACAGATTAACGGATCCAGATGGGTACTGGGAAGTCAACTACTACAGGACAAGCCCAAGAGGGAAAACAGAACACCACTGGTCATCACCTATAGCCCCCAAGTCAAACCGTTGCAACACATCATCAAGGATCTACAACCTATTCTACAAGACCATCCCTCACTATCTCAAGTCTTGGGACATAGACCTCTCCTCACTTACAGACAGCCCTTTGCCCTTAAGCAGCTGCTCACCAGCCACTGCAGACCATAAAACAAAAAAAAAAAAGGCAGGCACATATCCCTGAAACAAACCCTATTGCCAAATCTGCCCATACACCAACACTAATGATGCCATGACAGAATGGAAAGAAACCAGCTACTCCACCAGGGGCTCATTCATCTGCTCATTGACCGCTATGGTATATGCCATCACGTGCCAACAATGCCCCTTGGCTTTATACGTTGGATAAACTGGACTGTCTGAGCAAAAGAATAAATGGATACAAATTATCAGGAATGGCAGCATTCACAAACCAAAAGGGGAACAGTTGAGTCTCCCTGGTCACTCAGTGGAAGACGTGTCTGTTATAGTACTTAAACAGGTTAACTTTAAATCAAAGCTTCAAAAAGAAACTACAGAGTTAGAAATCATATGCAAATGTGACACCATTAATTTGAGTTTGAATAGAGATCTCAGCTGATTTTTCTCATTACAAATGGTGATTTTTCACCTCTTTCAGTCTCTCCACCTTCTACACAGTTTGAATCAAAACAACTTGTTTGATTTTTCTGAAATAGTCTTACCTGATCCTGTGAATTACACTTCACTGCATTTATTTTTCCCTCCCATACTGTAAATTTTCCATTTTCAAGCATTTGACAAAGTGGGATTTCTTCCAAAAAAAAGTTAATGCTATAAATAAATGTTAGTCTTTAAAAATGCCACAAAACTCCTTTTTTGTTTTACAGAACTCCTTGTTTATTCTGCTAAAGTTATTTCAGAAGAGCTCCACTTGGGACAGGGTGTAAATGAATAAAAATAAATTTAGTCTAGAATTATTACTGTGGTCACACAACAAAGTAATATTGTGGAATGAACTCCTTTTTATTCCATTATAGCATGTCCATGCAGGAGAATTATTCCAGAATAGCTAAAACATACCAGAATTGCTATAGCAGAAAAATTATTCCAGAATAGCTGTTCTGGTCAAGTTCCCCTGTGTAAACAAGACTTTAGTGTATAACTTGAATGGACCATTATTGTATAGTCTTTCGTATTTGTTTTTTAACATGGTGTTGAATCCTACAGCAGGTAGATTGGGTTTTAAATCTGTGAAAGAACCTCCTCTCTGGAGTTTGTCATTTAGTTTGTGGACTAATTAGGGCAGGCAATAATGCAAGCACTTGAAGCTAATACATTTCATGATGTTATAAAAGGTGTTCCATGGTAAATAAAAGTTTCTCTAATATACTCAGCATTACATTAATTGTAATGATGCTGCATGGGTGAGTGGATCAACATTTTTATTGTTTTCCTGGAAGAAGCAGCACTGAATATTAAGTAGATGACAGCATTTGTGCCCTGTTGTTTCTGAAACACATGATTACACAGTCATCTGAACAACTGCAGTCAGAAAAATCTTTAAAATGCAGTTTAAAAAAAGCCACTAACTGTCTAGTCTTTCTTAAAAAATGATGGATAAGGAAAATCAGGTTGTGAAACAGATTCAAATGACATTAGACAAATGACATTAAAATGGAAGGGAAATAGATAAATGTAACATGGCTTGAGAGACAAATGATTTTGAGTAGTCAAAGAAGAACAAAGGAAAAGAGACTTGGCAGTTTTTGACAAAAGTGCCATGAAAGTCATACAGCATAACCAAACCTATGCTGGAGAACATCTGGATTCAGGTAGATTCAGAGGAGCAGATCCTCAGCTGCTGTACGCTGTCATGGTTTGCCTGGGCCTGGTCATCCCCCCTTCTAGATGCCCCTTTCCAAACTAGATAGTGGATAGGATGGCATGACTGGTCTGGACACCCCCTTTCTAGATACTAGTATGTTTTCCATACTGATAGACTAGGATGATTCTAAAAATCATTTTAGATTGCACTGATTTATACCAAATGATCAGATATTTTAAAATATATTTGTATGACAGGATCCTTCTCCCATATCCCAGATGCCTCATTTTCATTTACTGGAAAACAAAGGTATAGATTCACGGTCCTTCAGTCCTCCATTTTGTGTGCACATAAACATGCCTTATAGGGTATATTGTAAAATAAGGGAGTAGGGCCAGTTTTGTGTGTACCTTTTCTAAATTATCAGAACATACCAAGTTGCTTCACAATCTTTATTCCTTTTCCTGTGCATTCATGTTTCACTGGTAAAAGTTACTATGTGCTTACTTCTGCACTCTAGTTTTACATGGTTTTAACTTTGTTGTTTCAGTGACTTAACCATGAGTTGCTTTTAGGTCCAGGAAAGAAACCCACGAGTCCTGACTCCCATTCACCTCTTTCAGTTACTAGACTACATACTTTTCCTTTTGTTGTTTATGAAAAGCGATAAAAAATAGGTACAGTTTTGTACTCTAAGTTCAATGCATGCAATGCCACTGATTTCAGTTTCTTAGGATAGAAAAGCACTTCAGTGGTGGTTCTTAGTATTGAGAGAAGAATTTGGCTCTTATCACATTATCAAGCCTTGCTTTGTCAGTGCACTACTTTGAGTATTTTAAGGTCTGCTTTAGTTTCACCTAAAGGTCTGTGGTTGGCTCTAGGGTTATTGCTCTACCATTCTTTGTAATCATATTAGACAAATCAGTAGCTTTTGGCTGGTGTAACACAGCTTTGTGTCAAACAAAAATGGCAATTGAGCAGTTTCAAGATATCTCTTCCCTGATCATTACTCACAAAGCCGTAGGAATCAAGTCAACAGCACTGTAGAAACTTGATCCTACTGTGACCGTGTAAGGCTTAAACGACTTCTTGGATAAGCCGAAGTTATTTGGGTAAGGTCAATCCTTGGCCTCTCTCATTAGACTGACAGCAAGAATTCCAGTTGTGGTGATGGTTTTCTCAGCTGAAGTTTTATGTGCTAGGACACTGGAGGTACATCGGCACTTCAGCCAGGAGTGTGCTTCCTAGCACAGGTACACCAACACACATGCTCTGCTTGACCTCCCATGATAAAAATAGCCATGTAGCCAGGGTAGCATAAGCGGCAGCTCAGACTGGCCAACTGAGTACAAGTCCATTAAGTGCTACCATCCATGGTCTCTGTCTACACCAGGGGCTTAAGTAGACTTAAACTATCTTAAGTCAACTTAAGCAACTCCCAGGCTATATTTAAAATTTATTAAGTTGACTTAAACAATTGCTTAAGTTGACTTAACTCCTGCCCTGTAAGTCAACTTATGAATTTAAGTCGACTTTACAGGACAGGGCCCACCCTCTTCCCCGACCTGGAGCATGATCAGGGTCTCAGGCCCTGATCTGGCTCTGGGGGCCCAATTTGGCTCCTGTTGTGCAGAGAGAGGCAAGCAGCCAGGGCAGGAGTCAGATGCCAACCCTCTCTGCCCTTGGAGAAGGGTTGGGAGCCTGACTGGCTCCCAGCCTCTTCCTGCACGCAGCAGCAACCCGCTGCCCGTTCCCACCATCCACGAAGAGGGGCTGAGAGCCAGATGGGGCTCCCAGCTCCTTGCCACACAGCAGGAGCCAGATCAGGCCCCCAGGGCTAGATAGGAGCCCCAGAGTCTGATCATGCCCTAGAGTGGGGAAGGGGTTGGGGCCCAAGCCCACTAATGTAGCCATACCCCAACTCGACTACACAAGGTCAACCTAAAGTGAAATCAACTTAAAATAGCCCTCTAATGTAGACATAGCCATCCTGCCTTGGCTACATGGTTATTTTTAGTGTGCTAGCTCAAGGAGAGCTAGTTTATCTGTCTATTCATGCTGGGAAGCACACTTACCGCAGCAGGATAGAGCTAGATCATCCTTGCAGTGTCATGCAGGTACAAACGGAGAAGATGATAATGTATGTAACCTGGCATTAGAATGGGAACACAATAAAATTCTAGGTTCTTTCCTAAGCAGGGCTGTCCCTTTTGGGGGGGGAGGAGGCAGGGCGATTGTCCTGGACCCAGGTCAATTCCTCCTCACTGCTGCTCTGCCCCCCACTGCCTTCTGAGGGGCAGGTGAAGAGCGCCTGGCCTCTGGGCTGGCCTGCCTCAAAACAGTCGGATTGGCCCTGAGGCCCCCCCCCCCCCTTGGGACAGCCCTGTTCTTAAGGCATGAGTCTCTGCTCCATATTTGTAAGCAACAGATGTCACCACAGTGTATATTCTTGTTTCTTTTCCACACATCCTCAGATAACATTATATGGGAAGAATTACAAGGGGTATTTTTAAAACTGGCCTTTTTTAGGTTTGCTTCCACATGGTGACTTGTTTTTGCTAAAACTATTTTTTCTGTTACTCACTGGTTTCTTCAGAACTGTTTGTTGTGTGAGAGATGAACATGTGAGGATTTGTCACAGTCTCAGACTTTAGAGGCGGTTGGGCCTGCCAGGGCTGATGTTAGAAAAATGATACCCTGGGTGAACTTTCTTCAGTGCGCTTTAAGAACTGTTCCCCAAACAGTGGGTGGCCGTTTAGGAGAGAGTAGCAGCAGGTGGGGTGTGTGACAGGCTGCTCCTCAGATCCAGTTCGGTGTGCCGCTCTGCCCTCCGAATTCCCACTCATGAACCCCAATTCACCCTGCTTTGCCAAGTGATCACTGACTCTTGAGTCAGTCCACTCCAGCCTCTTGCATGCAATCGGTCCCAGGCAGTGGCTGCATGCCCTCTGGGTACTCAAGGGATGGTCCCCCAAGCAAGCACACCTGGCCCCAGTTACTGCACCAGGAATGTTGGGTTACTTACCAGTGACTGTTCTCCTTTGAGATGGGCTGGTCAGACTAATTCCGTAATAGGTGTATCTGGGCCACAGTGCACAATTGGTCAGAAACCTTTTGCCCTAGTCTGTCAGAAGAGGGCTGGCAGCCGCCGCCCCCTTGCCACCCAATGCTATATATGCGGCTGCTGCCCGGGCCCTCCTCAGTCCCTAAAAGTTGCCAACTCCAAGTTGCAGGGACAGTGGGAGGGTTGTGAATGAAATCTGAGCAGCCCATCTCAAACAAGGACAGTTACTGGTAAGTAATCCACCGTTCTTCTTCGAGCGCTGCTCGGATACATTCAATAATAGGTGACTGTTAGCTGCCCTGATGGATGGTGGTCAGATTTGGTTCTTTCCAGCCTTCAGCACTGCCTCTCCCCCACAAGGGTCAGTGACCTAGGCAACAAAGGTCCGTAGGAAGTGTCTAAAGTATCGACATAAGGACTGTGGCCCAGGTGGGCGAAAAACCATGAGGTAAAATGGTCTGACCTAAGAGGGGAAGGTAAAAGGCCTACTTCACTCGAGTGCTTCCTGACCTGCGAGAGGAGCAGTGGCGTCCTAAAGTCACCTTATTATACGACATAAAAACAAAGATGCAGTTACAAAATCATGATTGGAGAGGCGTCTTCAAGTGTGGTCCTGAGCAGTTTGGTAGTGTGCATCTGCTGAGGCAAATGAGCCAGAAATGTTCTGGCCTCAAGTCTATAATAAGTTCTATAGCTGGTGATGGGGAATAAATGTGATCCCAGAGAGAACTCAGTCTACTATTGGCAAATACATGAAGCTGGGAGATGCAAGGAGAAAATAATGGAAGAGAAGGGAATAGAACCCTTTGCTGGTCCACCAAGGCAAGTTAGAGGGAGGCATAAGATGAAAGACGACCACCTAGTAAGATGTGATACATCAGCAGTCAACTTGGATCGGCATATGAAACCAAAGTTACTCTTCCTGAGGCTTGTGTGTGGACGTAGTTCACCACAGGCACAGAGGCAAGAAAATTTGGGACTATGAAAATCAAAGCGCCACAGTGTAGGATAGGGATCTGAAACATGGGTTCGTGGGCCTCATGTGGTCCCTGAAGCTATTCCCTGCGGCCTGTGATGAAATGATCATTACTGATATTTGCAATATCAGTGCATGCAAAGGTTTCAGTGATGTGGCCCTCAGTTCAATGCATCAGCCCTCATGGTGAACAGAGTCTGAGGCCCCTGGTGTAAGAAGCTGAATCCCCACTGTAGTGTGGGAACAGACAGGAGACCTTAAGGGCCTAGGTACAAGGGGAAAAGGGGAAGGTAGCTCTATTTGACAAATATGGAGTAAGAGTACATCACCATGGTAGGGTGCACCCTTGGCCCCCCTTCTCTATCTCTCTCTTTTTGTTTGTTTGTTTGTTTGTTTGTTTGTTACCAAAGGCACAGCCACTAGGGAAGGAAGTAGAAAGGTGACCATTGGCAAAGGTCATAACCCCTTGACGCAGACAACATATGTGTGCCTACATGACATGTGACTGGGATTGGGCTGATAGTGAGAATTAATCTTTAGCACTGGAGAAAGACCCTTGCAGGGTGGAGGAGTCTAGTGGAATAGAGGTTACTCCCCCCATAGGTCCTGGGAGCAATAAGGAAGCAGCTGGGGGTGACTGCGGCACTACTCGTACCTTAAGGATGAAGGGTCTGTTGACTGACGCCACAAAGGATGAGCAAACCATGGGGGAAAGGGGAAAGCACCGCGTGAGCCAGGATAAAGAATCAGTAACTTACAAATGAGTTATGAATAATCCCTGTGAAAATAGTGAATGAACAGGGTTGTGATGATGTTGGGCCAAGGGGCCCCTAGGACCATGAGATGGTTTCAGAGTGAGATAGGGACAGGTCAAATCTGGAATTAGATGGGGATTCATCCCACATCAGGAAAAAGAGGGTTGTTTAAGGGACTACCCAGGCCCAATTATGAGGAACTTGGCAGACTCCTGGGTGTTGCTGAACTTGTTCTGTCAGTGGATGGAACGGGCTAGCTCATAGGTGCATTCCCACATATATAAAAGTGCCCTCTAAAGGTCCCTGGGTCACTCCCTTCAATTCTCAAGATGTCCTTCTGAGGACTAGGAGAACGGAGCCAGTGACTATGGGGGCTCTGGAATGTCCCAGTCTGCTCTAGTAATACACAATCTGTGCCCCAGCCAGACGTCTGGGTTTGTGTACTCGGTGGAGCAAGAAAGGTTTAATTTTCACTAAGAGATTGAGAATTTCTCTTCTAAGTGGAAAGAAAGAGGAAGAAGAAAACTAAACCAGTGATTCTACAGCAGTGAGAAGTCCTCAAAGCATGCTAGTCCCAGGGATTGGGGATAGTCTGATAAGAGAGGGAGAGATATGACCGTGGCAGAGGGTTGACAACCCTGGAGGCCTCTAGTCAGAGGATAAAAGGACTTGTGCACTGAGGGGATTACCCATAAGGCGAACATAAGCTACTGGCTTGATTCGAATCCTAAGACCAGACGTCGCCAAATTGATGGGCCTCGTGAACCTGAGGGGACGATTTAGACTGGTCTGGGAAGGGAGGGCATTGGACCCACCCCAACAATAGGCCGATCAGAGGGGTTGTTTGTATCCCTTACTGACTATTCTTTTTAATTGGAAACCAGTGGGAATCACCCAAAGCACAGACAAGGTGAGTGCTTGTTGCCTATGAATAGTGAACCGCCTCTCACTAGCATAGGTGGCAAGACTGGGTGGCCAGCAGGCCGGCCTGGCCAGGGATCCTGTGTGATCATTAATCACCAGCCATTTACAGACATGACTTTTACCTTGTGTTTTGTTCTTTTCTTTCTGGGGTGGATCCTTGCTTTTATGGGAGTTGTTTGCATCACTTAAGGTAGTACTTGTATTTACTCAGGACAGGCTGGTGTTGACTGATTCCATCACACACACCCTTCATTCACATATCTTGTTCACACATTTAAATGAAATTCCAAAGTATACCCGAGCAGTGACCAAACTTTATGGAACTCAAGAGCCACACAAGTTGATTATTACACCTTCGAGAGCTGCACTGAGGCATATAGTCATATACTTTTACCTACTCCAAAATTCCTAAGTTTAAAATTCATTGCGCACTAATTTTATCGTAAAAAGAGGGCAAACATTAATCCTACTAATGTCAGATTCTAATAATTACTTAAGGTTACCATGAAAACTAGGCCTATACAGTAAAAACTTAGCTGTTGCTCGATGTGCTTCTCCCTCCCATCCCCAACCATGCCACTGCTTCTTCCCACCATCCTGACCCTCTCCTGAACTTCCTAGGCTGGGGCTGCTTTCCTAAATTGAATTGCTGACATTCTTCCAGGCAGGGGCGTCACTGGGGGGGGTGAGGGACCCAGGGCATGGGCCCAGGCCCCGCCCCTCGCCTGCAGGCCCTGCCCCCGGCCTGCATGTCCCACCCCCTGGCCGGGGACAGGGCCGCACACTGCCGCACCGCCGCGGGCGGCAGGCCCCGCATCCCCGGCCAGGGATGGGGCCGCCGCAGCTGCCGGCAGCCGGGTCCTGGATCTCCGGCTGGGGACTGGGCCGCTGTGGCTGCCGGCGGCTGGTCCCCAGATCTCCAGCTTGATTGGGCCTGAGATCCGGGGCACTGGCGCTGGGGCTCGGAGCACGTGCTTGGGCATGCCCAGCGCCAGCGACGCCCCTGCTTCCAGGAGCCACACTTTTTCGTTCAAGAGCTGCATGTAGCTCCCGAGCCGCAGTTTGGCCATGCCTGGTATACACTTAAAACAAGTTTTATCAAGAATACAAAATGGAATTCAAATTCACAACATCAAGCTTTGTTGGACATTGGTTATAATGTCTATTAAACTGAGTTAGTTATTTCAGTTATGATATTACAGAACAGATACAGTGTCGCCTAACAGATGCTTTAAAGGTACATTCAATTCAATTTATCTATCTGTGTCCCTACATTGTGGCTACAGAAGCCTGGCCCTACACTAGGAGGAAGAATGCAGTTAGGGAAAGGAATTTCTTGAGTGAAGTATATGGTATTAACTTATGCAGTATTGGCAGCTTCAAGAGATCAAAAATCACAAGAATGGCAAAAGTAAGTGCGGGGGGTTTTTTTGGGCCAAAGATTGTGCTGTTTTTTTAAACTAATCTTTTGATGTTTGAATTCCCCTTGCCCATCCCAGGATGAGTATGTGACAGTTAGTGTTGCCTGCCCATTCTCCCACAGATACTGGGTAAGTTTTCATCTTTTTACCCATCTTTTATATTTGCTGACTCTCAAGTAAATCTGTGGAACTTCCTGTGTCTTGCTTCCCCAGAGCTCCTGGGTGATCATTGTAAATGGCTGGTGATCACACATGACTTTCATCTTTTCTTTCTTTCTTTCTAGGGTGGATTCTTCCTGCTTTTCCCATCCTGAGTGAAATGGACTTGTTTGCCTCATGGTTTCCTTAATTTCCCCCACCTGGTTTGCATGCACCTGTAAGCTGGGACCAGGCCAGAACCTTTTTAAATTTCCTGCAATACAGCATGCCCAGGCATTTGGCCTAGGGCAGGAACAGCATGGGAAACTGCAGATGCTGTGCTGCCTTCCCTGGTGCCTGCCACCCAGTTGCACTTCTCCTCTTATTTTTCTGACACCCCACTTTATCGTCCCCTGCTCCCCACTCTCATGCTACCACTCAAGGTTGTGGGGAAGGCAAGCATCACAGCAAAGTTCATAGGAGAGTTGGGATCTATTTAAAAATCTTGAGAACCACAGCAGTAGATGTGTTTGGTGTGGGTCGGCAGTGTGGCATCTCACAGCTGGGTGTGGAGCCATGTGCCAGCTGGACCATCAACTTCCCCAGTACGTGGGGAACCTATGCAAGCTGCCTGGAAGTCCCAGGGACAGTATGATCCATCACTCTCCCTCCTACTCCTATTTGCGGAGCTTCTTGGCTCCTGATATTCAGCAACAGCAACCTGGAGGGGTTAGGGAATGATGTGCCTTGTCAGACACTCCCCTGGGCCTGCTGGCCCCGCCCTGCAGTCCTGGGGGGAGGAGGAGGGCCCCGCAGAGGGTGATTCACCCAGGGCCCCAAACCCCCTAGGGATGGCCCTGCTTTAATTGTCCAAGGTTTAAAGCACTGCCAGACAGAGCATGCGGTGACCAAATGGGCTTTGCCGAGGCACTGAAGGCACTTCTCATAGGGGTCGTCTTGCAGGAAGGCCTTGCTGCAGGCTGCACAAGGTTTGAACCCTGACATTGCGGGCAGCGGAAGGGTGTGGTGGTCCTGCTCCAAAGCTGCATGCTCAAAAGGAGAAGCGCTTTTCTGTGGAATGATGTCCACGAAAAGCTGTTCCCACTTGAACGGGTGGCTCACACAAGGCAAAAGACAGGCTGCTTGCGCAATTGCAAGGAGCAAGCTGTTCTGAAAACCATCACTGAGGGCGGAAAATATGGAACTGAGGAGGGGCCGGGCGGTGGCCACATATATAGGCACTGGATGGCAAGGGGGCGGTGGCCGCCAGCCGTCTCCTGACGGACTAGGGCAAAAGGTTTCCAACCAATTATGGGCTGCAGCATGGATACACCTATTACTGAATGTATCAGAGCAGCGCTCGAAGAACCACGCTACAGAGATTGGGAACCACTCCCAACCACCACACCCTTCAGTCCATCCATTTAACACAGAAATGGATTGTGCGTAGCCTTCTTTACTCACGTCCTCTAAAGATCACACAGTTTTATCTAAAACAACTACTAGTTTATTGATCAGATTATAATTCTAAGTCAGAATGTGGCCAGTCATGATAGAATGGTAATATAAATGAGTCAGGTGAGACCACAAGAAGATAAAAGGTAAAATACACCTGCTAACCTAATGTTTCTACTTAAACTAACCTTGTAGTCCAAACAGGTTTATGCTCAGGGTTTTTGGCTGTTAGATGTTTGCACAGCCAGCCTTTGCCTGAAGCCAGGCAGGGCCCAGATCTTTTTTGAAGTTGTTTCCAGGTGGAGAGTCCCAGGCAACAAGTCTCCAAAATCTACCCAGTGTCTCTCTTTGTTTCCAATCCCTCTCCCCTGCCCAGGTAGAGGCGATCCCTTTGTCTCTACTCAGCCACCTCTATTTGCATATCTTTGTACTTTTTCAGATAGTTGCTTGCTCACTGCTGGGAGAAACTTCTGCCTGTCACCCTCCCCCCAAGCCATGCTAAACATGCTACACATCTGAGCATACATGAAGTTGTAGGAACCATGATATCATAGTAATCATGTAGAATAGGTTATGAGCACCCATAAAGAAATATTCATGGTGTAATTGGACTAACAGATTTATTTTTCACATGAGCTTTTGTGGGAGAAAACCGCACTTCATCAGATGCTTCAAAGATGGGTGAAATTACAGAATGTGGGATTTTCTCCCACGAAAGCTCATGCGAAAAATAAATCTGTTAGTCTTTAAGCCACATGACTCCTTGGTTTTTTTGCTGGAGTAGACTAACACGGCTATCCCTTTGGAAATTAACAAATTATACAATCACAGTGTACAAGTGAACAGGTAAATCATACAGAGCATAACCCACGGTACGTAGATGTGCATCCCGTGACAGGGTGGTGGCAGCATGGCAAGTGTCATGCTGCCTGGAAAGCAGAGGAAGGATGTGTGTGAGAACCTGGTTCTCACGCCTCAGTCCCCTTTATTCCCTCCTCCAAACTCCCAGGTGAAGCATGGCTACAGTCTTTTTACCATAGTGGTTCACCCCTGATTACAGCACCATGGGTGGTTGCACACATATAAGGCTGGTTCTGGAGCCTGAACGTTTGGTTAAGTTTCCAGCAAACTATCTTGAATTTTACTCCTTGATGCAACCTGTACAGATGCATCTAATCTGATCTGGTCAAGGTATTGCTGTAGAGCAGGTGACGCACTTAGTTCCCTGTGCAGTCACTTATGTCTGTGCTAAGAGGGTGCAATCAACTGGACTTCAGTAAGCATGGAGAATAATTTATATCTGCTTTGCTCAGTTTATTGGACTGAAAGTATGACAGAAGGCAACAGAAAAGGTGAAAAGGAATTTAGGAAAGAGGGAAGGGAAGGACTGAATGCCAAGGAGGAGCAAAAGAGGGGAATAAGTAAATAACAAGGAGATGAGACTCAGGGTTTTCAAAGTGATTTCTCTAATTGGTTTTACTTCTGAAAAATTTACAGCTGTAACAATCCCTGTGTGTCATTTGGCTTTCTCTTATGTTTGAGGGCTGTATTGGTATCATGAACATCACTTCATAAATTGAGGCAGTAACTCCAACTAGTGACATTAGAATTCGCACATTCTGGTTTCCTGGCATCATTTTCAGCCTACCTGTATTAAAGGCAGCACATATTGTTTTTTCTCCATGTTACCACACAGTGGCTGATCCATAGCAAGGAGATGGGGCTGGCTATTGCCACTAATTAGACGTGTTTAATATATTCATATGTTAGAAGACTAGAACAGACCACTCTGATCATTTAATTTGACCTATATAACTCAGGTCATAGACCTCCATGAATTTATTGCTTAGCTCAAGGTACAGAGAGGCCTGTGTTATTGAAGCTCAAGTACCAGGAGTCTAGATCCAGTCTGAGGCACATATGTGAGGCTAGACAGTAGTTATCTCTGCAGTGTGTGCACCTCATTACAACAAGGGCTGGGAAAGATGAATGCTGCCAGATAGGCACATCACAGTCTGTACCTTGTAAAGAGCAGCATGGAAGTTACCCCTGGCTTCGTGGGAGATATAAGCTGCAGCAGCCCATTTTTGGGGACAGTTTCCTTTCCCTTCATGTTAGCACCTTATGGCAGGGAGGGAGGACCAAAGGAGTGAAAGCAAGGTTCTTCTTTGTGTGCTGCTCACATCCATTCATATGGAGGTGTCTATGTGCCGCAGTGCATGGATGTTGGAAACTCTTTGCCCTAGCTTGTCTCCATAGGGTCAGCGGCCAATGCTCTTTCTGGCCTACACCCCTGTACTGTATATAGGTGGTTCTGACCCTGCCCTTCTTCAGTTCCTTCTTTCTGCTTGTGAGCAAAATGGTTTTTGGAACTGCCCTTCCTTGTTATTCACATGCATTGTTGTTTTTTCCATCTGTCTCCATCCTGGGAGACTTTCTTAAAAACCTTTTTGTTGACATATCCCCACCAATCCCAAGGAGAGCCAAGGAACCAACTTTACCAGCCCTTCAAGGCACCTTGTGCCCTGGCACTGTTCCACCCATGCCAGGGTTCAAGCTCTACGTCACCTGTGGGAAGGCCTTCCCAGTCTCTGACCTGCATAAAAGTGTCTGAAGTGGCTGGGAAAGGGCCATAGAACAGAGGAGTGCAAGATCTGTAGATCAGGGGTCTCAAACACGCAGCCCATGGGCCACATGTGACCCCAAAAGCTATTTCCTGCATCCCGCAATGACATGATCATTACTGATACTTACCATTGTATGGAAAGGTTTCAGTGGTGTGGCCCTTGGGCTACCATACTAATCCTCATGCAACCCTCTGTTAGTCCTCATGTGGCCCTTGTGGTGATTTGATTTTGAGGCCCATACTGTAGATCCTTTGAACCATGGATGCAAAAGGAGTGGGAACATCAACTTTGCTCCATGGCCTTGGAAGAGGCCCTGTGTTCTGCCATGGCACTGGCGGCTGCAACAGACTGAGCACAGTCAGAACTGTCCCTGCCTCAGCACAGGTCACTGGTGCCAAAACACAAAAAGGCCCACTCAGAGTTGGATTCCACCTGGAGCACCCCAGTCAGGGAGACGACTCGGCACTGGCACTGGTTCTGGTCTCTAGTACTGCCACCACACATGACTTGGGGCCTGGAGATTGTCCCTCCATCCACGCGGGAGGCATTTGAAGCTACTTAGGCCCTCCCACATCTGTCAGACCCCATTGTGCAGAAACCAGTGGTGTCCAGGGTTAAGCCGGCCCTGTCATCCAAGGCTGGGTTAGGTTCCAACATTGAGCCTGAACCCTCAGCACCAGCGCCAAGCACAGCACCAAGTAGACCCCATTCAGCACTGAGCCACGTCTCTGAGCTCTCCGGCACAGAAGGAGAAAGACTGTGAGCTGAGCCTTATCCCGCTGCGGATGCCTAGATCTCCAATGCCCTCATCATAAGGACCAGAGGGCGATGGGGGATCCATTGGGTTCTCCCCCAGCACTTCATTCTGGGAGCACTTGATATCCATTGGAGGACCTCTCAGCACCAGGTCCCGATCACACTCCATGGAATCTGCTGCCTGACGTTGGCACCGATGATCACCATCCCCATCAGCTAACCAGTCACAGCACTGCTGACCGGTGGGTAAGTGCAGAAGAAAGCACTCCCCATCCTCTCCACAGTGCGGGGATCCCAAGGGCAAGGACCTGGCATTGCCTGCACCGACTCTGTCGGGGAAGAGGGTTTGCCGCTCAGCGTGTGACTGTTCGGCGCCACGGCATGATCTGGCACTGAGGACCTTTGAGGACTGGACCTCCTAGTAGTCCTACTGGAGCCCAGGGGAATCTTCCAAAAGGGGCCCTGAATCTAGGGGCTCACTGAGGCCAACTTCCCCAGGGGAGACCCAGGAAGTGGGTGAGTCTAATGGGGACTCTGACCAGGAGCTGGTCCCTTCAGAGTCAAGACATGACACCTCCAGGATGTTATCCTCATCCTCCCCTGATGAGGTGACCTATCAGAAGTCACTGTCTTATAGGTACGACCTCTGCTCTCACCAGGACCTCCTGTGGTGTATGGCTGCAAACCTGGACTTAAAGACTGAGGCCATCAGGGAGGACTTTGACCCCCTCTTCGATGTGGGGGATGTGGCCCCACCAGTGAGAGCAGCTGTCCCCCTCCATGAGGGAGTTCTTAAGATAGCTAAGGCCAGATAGCAGACCCCTTTCTTGGTCCCTGTGGTCTCAAAAGAAGCTGACAGGAAATACCACATACCAGTGGACAGATTTGGCTTCCTTTTTGATCTTCCAAAACTCAGGTCCCTAGCAGTGGATGCAGTCAACCAGCAGGAAAGGCAGGGGCAACCAGCTGCCACCCCTAAAAACAAGGAGGCAAAGAAGCTTGACATCTTTGGGAGAAAAATGTATTCAGCAATGGCCCTCCAGCTCCTGACCATCAGGCCCTCATGGAGAGAGACATATTAAACCTCTGGAAATCGATGGAGGGTTTTGTGACCCGGGCCTCCTGGGATAATCTTCTGAATGTGCCAAAATCAGGGCAAGCTGCAAAACCAGGGGCCAAACCCCTGAACCACTGATGGGTGCTACTTCAACCAGTCTCCCAGTCAGTAACAAAACATGCTCCTGATTCCCCCACTCTAGTCATCACCGAACATACAAAGCAGAAAACAACCCCCTTACTGTACATCAGTTCCTAAGGTCCCCTCTAGCCACGGGTCTCCTTATGAAATATGTTCTCATGACCCCAAAGGGCCAGCCACACCACTCAGAACAATATAGGCTTGGATCTTGCCCAAAATACCACGCTGCCAGCCAATCCTTTAGTAACTACAACTAAAAGTTTAATATAAAAGGAAGACAAACAAAATATGAGAGATGTTAAAGGGTCAAAGTGAATCAGATACTTACAACGGATTTAGAGTCCATAGAAAACAAATCCTTGAAGATCCTGTAGTTTGCATATTAGTCCCACTCCTCTGGTGTGCACCCAGCAGCAGCTGGGTGGGTCTCAGTCCTTTGTTCAGTCCCAGGAGAATAGTTCCAGAGAAGGGTGTTGGTTGCAGACAGACTGAAGACTAGACACTAAAGACAAAATGGAGATGGGTTCCCTGCCCCTTGCAAACCGCAAGCAGCCTGTCCCTTTGTCTTCAACTCACTGTCCAGCTGGGAGCATCTCTTCTTGGATTTAACTCCACTACTGGACCGAAACATCACGGGAACTCCCTCTCCTCCACGGCGACCTCCTGGTACCGTTCTCTCCCCGGCACCGGGGTCTTACACGGGGAACCTCTTGGCTCATTTTGATTTGTTGCGCTGGGATACGCCATTTAGGCATGGAGGTGGAGCCCTTGAGTCTCCCTCCCGATACCCTCTTCAGGCCAGCCTTCGCCTTGATGGTGCCCTTAGCAGTCCCGCCCCATCCGAGCGTATGGGACCTCGCACACTCCCGGTGGCAGAGCCCAAGTTCTGTCCTGGTTTCGGATACGGCGGGCGTGAAGTATTGGGTAGCCAAGTCAGGCTACCCCTCCCTTGTTGGCCACCCAGTTCCCCCAAGGGACGTAGTCCAGAGGGCAATGGGGCCCGGGGAGCCCCCCAGGGACCCCCCTCCCACCCTCCAGGAAAACCAGGGAACTGGATCTGCTAGGCTGTAAGGTTTACTCCTCATCAGCCTTCCAACTACGAGTGGCAAACAGCCAGGCTATAACCAGCAGATATTTGCTGGATGTCTGGAAGTCACTCGAAAAATTTAGAAGCCTGCTCCCACGTGAGGCTAGGGAGGAGTATGATGCCTTCCTGGAGGAAGGCAACATAATCTCACAAGACCTCCTCATTTCGGCACGCAGTGCAGTGGACGCCGCCGCTCGCACCTTGGCCTCGGCGGTTACCATCCACAGGGTGGCATGGCTCAGGGAGGCTGGAGCGCCCCCCTAATGCATAGCAGCCAGTCCTCGACCTGCCCTTTGAGGGGGATGTCTTGTTTCCCCCTGAAACCCTCTCCGTGGTGGGCACAGCCCGGGATCCTCGGGGAGAGGCCAAATACTTTGGCCTCCTCCCTCCCGGACCCACCCCCCGGCTTAGTTTCCCTCAAATTCCCCATCTTCTCAAAAGCAAGGCAGTTTTCTTTTTCCTTCCCACTTTATCCACTGTGGGGGTTGGGTCTTTGCCCTCCCTCTTACAGGGAGCACCCCTCTGCTCACTGCCACCCCATTTTAATCCTCGGGTGCAGAGGCGTTAGGGTGTCAATGCCGCAGACGGCCACAACACCCCTCTCCCCTCTAGGGCAAGGGATGTTCGGCAGGAACCATTCCCAACCTTTCTTTTGTTTCTCTCCTTTTTCTCTGCTAGTGCGCGAGCAGATCTTGGATCAGGGTGCCAAGGCCCTGACAATACAACGACACCCGCCTATGCCAATGGTACTCCAGTACAGTGGTTTACCCCTCCCCTCACCCCTTAAACAGCGACTCCCCCGAAGATGGAAAACCGCCCCTCTTTCCCCTCCTTGCACCCCACCCTTCCCAGATATTCCCCCTACTGTGCATTCCCCACCCCAACACCTCACCTAGGACAGGAGGTGTGTCTTGTT
Organism: Podocnemis expansa; assembly: GCA_007922195.1. Lineage (NCBI taxonomy): Eukaryota > Metazoa > Chordata > Testudines > Podocnemididae > Podocnemis > Podocnemis expansa. Next base: position 27,112,968 of record ML681963.1, read on the forward strand.
GTAGCCCTAGCCCCGCTGTGGAGGCTCCAAGATGCGCGTATTCAAAGCCTACCCACAACAGAACTGTGCCTGTGGCCCTGATGTCTTCCTCAGGTAGGCCGCCTCGTGTCCGGGTCAGGGGAAAGGGAGGGGATACCTCTGGTTGCACCATCGGTTCACCGGGTACCAGCCGCTGTGACCTCGACTCCAATTCGACAGAATATCTCCTGCTCACGGAAGGGGACACATCCGCGTAGCTAGAGCAGATCTTTACCTCTGTAAGGGGCCAAGGTGAACGGCCCACCCCTCCATTTCCCTTCCTTATGGGAACTACGATTCCACACTCTCACTTTCTGGTGATCTAGTGAGGATCAGGGCCCCACCTTAGGAACCCTTGCCCTCTGTCTGCCTCCCCATCGAGGTGGCCAATTTTCTTCCGCCCTCACCCAGAAACACGGGCCAGGTGCACCTCCTTCGAATCCCAGACAGGGAACCCAAGAGAGAACACCTAGTCACATCCCCGTGTTGGGAAACTGTGAAGGGTCCACCCCTTTGAGCATTCTCCCACCAACACACCGCCCCTCGTCACCAGCTGCCTTTCTGGGCAGCAGCCCATGTGCAGACAGAGGGGTCTCTTTCTTCCCAGGGCACTTGTAGCTACCTCTCCTGCTTCTCAGGCCTGTACCCTGACAGGACATGTGCCCCCCCCCCCGCCCGTGATTTTTCTTGGGACCATCTCACTACATCAGATTGTAGGCTTTTAGTGCTACTGCGGGTTACCCCCATGTGCGTTGGTGGCACCCGTTAGTATTGCGGCTCCTCTTCAATGCTTGAGGACCCATTCACACTCACTGCCCGCCCACTGGTGTGATAGACAGAGAGCCTATTTTTCCTACAACATCCAAGAATTTGGGGTTGTACTCCCTTTATTTGCCTTCCGGCTTCCCGCCTGGGAGAAAACTTTGTTCAGTTCTCTTACTCTGGAGTGTCCTTGAGATGCTGCAGTTGCCACCCTATAACATTTTCATTTCCTAGCTCATAGGGAGGAACCTCCCTTGGTGTTGGGATTCTTCAGATATCCATGTATTGAGGAGTTTCTCCTTAGCAACCCTGGCATGGCAGATGGGTAGTGCTATCCCTCCGGGAAGTACTGTAGGTGCTGAGACTGCGACCTTACATGGTACTTCTACCAATCTTTCGGTCATCAATGGAGTGACCAAATGGTAGCAGGCGTTTTTTCCCGACCCCTTTTCTCTCTTGCTCACGCTCTAGTGAGAGCTCTCGTGATGCAAAACCCTGCAAGCTTATAGGCAAGTGGGATTTTCTGTGAAATCTCCTGCTCCCGCGGGCCCTAGAAGGACCAACTCATTAACACTGCCTCAGGCCACCTCACTGTTGGTGACTTCACCGGAGCCTCTCTCTTGCGAGAACCCGGTCCTGGTGCCTGTTCAGCTGAAAATGTGTGCTCCCGCGCTACCCAGTTTATAGCTGGCATACCGTAGGCCTCCGTTCTGCTTGGCTCGGCCCCATATGCTGCTGTTTAGTGTCCTGTGGTCTTCTCAGTCATTCTTGAGCCCATCTTACAACCCTGTATCTTCATCCTCATTCGCTTTAACCAGATGGCTATGCTTGGTCACAACCTAGATAAGGGGTATGGTCACCCCCTTACTACTTCCTGCATACCCAGTAGTCACCAGATCAGTCCATAACCACATGGCTCCAGCTAAGCCTTTGGGTGATCAGTTCAGGAACTAATCTCTACCCTTCCTTCGTTCTTGTGCGAGACACCGCCAATATGGCTAAACTCGCACTTGTTGGCATTCAGCATTCTCCTACGAGTCCACATGACAAGACCTATGACCAGACACTATAGTCTGCCGGTCATACTCAACATTTCCACCTATGCGGAACACCTAACGCAACCCTTTATGTTTAGGTTGCATCCTTTACTCCAGTTACGGTGACCTTGTTCCGACCTGTTTATGCATTATGCCTCGGTGGGTTCAGTCCTGCCCCTGTCCTGGGTTGGCCCTCAGCTCTTGATCCTTCTGGGCCCTGTCAAGGGCTGCTCACCTCTTGACTCCGACGAGCATCTTGTTTCTGGGCCTCTACCTTATGGGGCTTGTTGCTGTGCTGAAGGTGGAAGAACCAACTCCACCCGCCATCCATCAGCATGGCTAGTAGTCACCTATTACTGAATGCATCCAAGCAGTGCTCGAAGAAGAACAGTGGGTTACTCACCAGTAACCGTCCATCTTCGAGATGGGCTGCTCGGATCCATTCAGGTCCCTCCCCTCCGTCCCTGCATCTGGAGTTGGTGACTCTAAGGAACTGAGGAGGGGTCGGGAGGCGGCCGTATATATAGCCACGGGTGGCGCGAGGGTTGGAGGCCGCCTATCCTCTTCTGAAAGGCTGGGAGAAGTTTTTTCCAACCAATCCAGTGATCCGGCATGGAGACACCTATTACTAATAGATCCAAGCAGCCCATCTTGAAGAAGGATGGTTACTGGTGAGCAACCCACCATTTTGCAGACATCCAGTCTGGGATTGCCTTAAGAACAAATCACTTGGAACACACATAAAAACAAATAGATTTCTAATTTCTAATACAGGCATGATATCTACATAAAAACCATATAATCATTCTTGGCAAATTATAGCTTTTCTATTGACACCAAACATGGTATATCACATATGGATTATTGCAAATATGAAATATTAATATGAAAAATAATAATAAACAGTCCCCTAGACTCAGATAGCGTCACAGGTTTTAAGGACCTCATTCCTTATGACAAAGTGCTTCACTACACCACCATGGTCGATGAGGGCCTGCTAGCAGCCAAAGATGCGCTCCTGACATCCTGGGATGTCATTGACATGGGGAGCTGTGGGTTGAAGGTCCCTCACTCTTTACGGAGTCAACAGATGCCAAAGTACATTGCAGGAAAGACTCCTGTGCCACGCTCAGGTCACTGGGCAGGTATGCTGCACAAAGTGCAAGGTTCTCCTTTTGTGCATACCACCAGCAGCAGCAGCAAGCTCAGCAGCAGCAGGGCCCCAGCCACTGTCCTTTCCAGCCTTCTCACCACCCCTACAGGGGAGGAGAAGGGGATAGGGCAGGGGAACATAAGGTCGTTGTTTCCAGGGCAGCTCCCTAGCCCTACACCAGGATGGCAACAGCATGCACCAACAGGCACAGAGGCAAAGGTTCTGACAACCAGACAAGAGCTGTCCCAGTGCCAGAAATACCAGCCCACCCAGGGGCGGTGCTGGGGCGGGGAGGGACACAGGGCACGGGCCCAGTCCTCGCCCCCAGCCAGTCAGCTCCGCCCCTGGCCAGCAGGCCCCGCCCCCTGGCCAGGGATAGGGCTGGGGAGGGGCAGCGCCACTGTGGGTGGGTAGGCCGCGGCGGGCCTGCACCTGTGCCCACGCTGCCGCAGCCATGGCCAAGCCCCCAATCCCCGGCCGGGGACGGTGCCACCACAGCTGCGAGTGGCCCACCAGGCCCCGGATCCCTGGCTGGGGATCGGGGGCCTGGCCGCTGGCCGCCCGCAGGTGCAGGGCCCGGCCACCTGTGGCCACTTCTGGCCTGGCCTGGCCCAGCCACGGCCTATCCACCTGTGGCAGCACGGCCTCCCTGGCCCTATCCCTGGCCAGGGGGTGGGGCTTGCTGGGAGGCCAGCTAGGCTCCGGATGCCTGGCCGGTGACGGGGCTGCCGCAGCTGCGGCTGGCCAGAGATCAGGCCTCAGATCCCCGGCCTGATTGGGCCAGAGATCCGGGGCACTGGGGTTGGGACCCAGGGCATGTGGCCCGGCGTGCCCAACACCAGTGACGCCTCTGAGCCCGCCCTGGCCATTTTGAGACCACTTGTCCCCCTTCTGTTGGCAGTGGGCCATAATAACTTCAGATGGCTGGATCCTAGAAACTATTTTGTGGGGTTCCCCCATTCAATTCAGATCCAGACTGAGGGATCAAAAACTGCACCCTCCAACAACAACTGGGGATGCCTCCAATGAAGCTCAACTAGAACTAGACTGTCAGTAACTCCTGGGTCTGGGATTGATAGAAGAAGTCCACCTGAAGGGAGTGGGGGAGGTGCTTCTATTCCTGGTATTTTCTGGTCCTGAAGTTGAATGGAGGTCTGCTCCCTATTTTGGACCTCAGGGCTCTCAACAAATACTTAATGAGAATAAAGTTCAGAATGGTTTCACTGTCCCAAATGAAACCTATGTTGGAACCAGGGGACTGGTTTGTGGCTCTCGACCTAAAAGATGCGTACTTCCACATCTTGATAAGATGAAAAAACAGGAAGTTCCCCCACTTCTGGGTGAGCGGGACACACTACCAGTTCACCACCCTCTCTTTCATCCCATCCTTAGCTCCAAGGGTTTTTACAAAATGTATCACAGCAGTAGCGGCCTACCTAAGGAGACAAGGGATCCACAGCTGACTGGTAAGGGGAAGGTCCAAGCATCAGGTCAGCCACAGTATATGGTTGACCTGTGCCCTGTGCAACAGTTTGGGGGCTCCTCCTAAACATAAAAAAATCAGAGTTCATAGGGGTGCAACTAGACTTTATAAGGGGAAGGGCCTTTCTTCCCCTTTCCAGATTTTTGCTCCATCTCTACCATCATTTCAGACATGAACCATTAGCCCACCACGACGGTTAGACACTGCCTCCAGCTGCTGAGCCACATGGCATTCTCCACCTACATCATAAGAACAGCACGCTTCTGCATGAGACCCTTCCATATGTGTCTGGCAATGTCTTTTCACTCCCGAGTTCATTCCCTAAACCGGGTGGTCAACATCCCAAGAGAGGAACTGGACTCACAGGAAGTCTGGCAGGATCCTAAATTCACCTTCAAAGAGGTCACTTTCAAGAGTCCTATAGCCTCTCTCACCCTAACCACAAATGCATCAGACCTAGGGCTGGGAGCCAACATCTCAAGGGGCTTGTCTACCCAGGGATCCTGGCCCCAGAGAGAAACCGCCATCGCCACATATGCATGAAGGAGCTGAGAGTGGTATGCCCAGCATGTGGGATTTTCTCAGGCAAAATAAAGGGGAAGATGATACAGATACTAACACACAACATGGCAGACATGTTCTACATCACCTGCTGGTGGAGCATGGTCTACCGTACTATGTGCAAAAGCATCCCTCCTCTGGGAGATGGTGCTGAGACTCAGTTTCACTCCCATAGCCTTCCACTTGCCTGGGATGAGCAATGCTCAGGCGGACGTACTAAGCCAGAGATTCCTCCCCCAGCACAAATGGTCCCTGCACAGGGAGGTGGTGGACCCTCTATTCAGGTTCTGGAGCAACCCCCAGATAGACCTGTTCACCTCCCGAGCAAACTGCAACTGCAGGCAGCTTTGCTCTGTTCAGGGCAAGGACTTGGGTTCCCTATCGGAAGGCCTCCTGATCAGCTGAGAGGGCCCCCTGCTGTATGCTTTCCTACCTATTCCCCTGATTCACAAGGTCCTGCTGAAGATAAAGAGAGACAGAGGAGATGTGATCCTAATAGCCCTGGTGTGGCCACACCAGCCTTGGTATACCACCCTCCTCAACCTCTTGGTGGAACCACACACACCCATACCACTCAGAACAGACCTGCTCACCCAGGACTCTGGCCAACTATGGCACCCCAAACCGGAGATCCTGCACCTGGCAGCCTGGAGGTTACATGGCTAAACCCGGACAAGCAGGCCTGTTCGGATAATTTCCAGAAGGTACTGATCAAGAGTAGGAAGACTTCCATGAGGGTAACCTGCAGGACTAAGTGGAAACGTTTCTCCCTCTGGACTCAAGAAAATGGGGCAGACCTGGAGAATGCCCCCATCCGTGTCAACTTGGACGATCTTCTAAACTTGAGGGAGAAGGGACTCTCCTTATCCTCCCTCAGGTTTCCTTTAGCAGCAATATTGGCCTTGCACTGCCATTCGAAGGGTTGACTCCCTTCGTCCACCCTCAAAAGACTGTATCCCCAAATGAGGGCCATGGCCCCTCAGTGGGATCTGAACCTGGTGCTTGAGGGACTCATGAAGGCCCCTTAGGAACTCCTGGACTCTTATACACTACTGCTCCTTTAATGGAAAGTGTCCTCCTTGGTAATGATCATCTCAGGCAGGAGACTCTCTGAATTAAGAGCCCACTCCTCGGACCCTCCTTACACAGTATTCCACCCGGACAAGGTTCATCTTAGACCCCACCTAGATTTCCTGCCCCAGGTGGTGTCCCCCTTCCATGTTAACCAGGAAATTTGCCTCCCAGTGTTTTTCCCCAACCTGAAGGTCAGAGAAAATCAGAGGAAATGCCACACTCTTGACATCAAAAGAGCACTCTCAATTTTACATTGAACAAACCAGATTCTTCTGCAGGTCATCCCAGCTATTCGTGGGAGTGGCAGAGCACATGAAGGGCCAAGCAGTGCCAACACAGCAAATATCATCCTGGATAGTGAGTTGCATCAAGGACTGTTATCAAAGAGTAGATACTCCTTTCCCGGGTAGAGTCAGGGCACACTCAACTAGAGCGCATGCATCCTAAATGGCCTTTCTTGCACAGGACCCAGTCTAGAAGATATGCAAAGCAGCAACCTGGTCTTCAGTGCATATTGTTGCATCACGCTACACCATTGTTCAACAGGCAAGAGACAATGCCTCATTGGGGAGAGCTGTCCTTCAAGCAGAAAAACCTTAACCCCGCTCACCATCCTAATCACAGCTTGTGCATCGCTTACATATGAATGGATGTGAACAGTGCTCGAAGAACAGCGGGTTACTCACCTGTAAGTGTCCTTCTTCGAGATGGGCTGCTCACATACATTCTATTCCCTCCCTCCATCCCCACTTTTTGGAATTAGTGGAAAGAAGGGACTGAAGGGGGACAGGGTCAGGGCCGCCTATATACGGTACAGGTGTGCAGGCCGGAAGGGGAGTCGGTCACTGACTCTACAGAAACAGGCTAGGGCAAAAAGGCTCCGACATCCGTGCGCTGCAGCACATAGGGGGTTGGACTCGATGATCTCATGAGGTCCCTTCCAGCCCTATGATTTGATTGATTGATTGATAGAATACAGATGAATGTATGTGAGCAGCCCATCTCGAAGAAGAATGCTTACAGGTAAGTGACCCTCCGTTCTTTCCCTGCCTGCCATCTTGCAGCAGCTCTGAACTGAGTCCTAAAGAATCACTACTGAATGATGCACTACATTCCTTCCTTAATTTCAGACGAGGTACACTGCACCAACAGAGTGTCCAGACTCTCTTGTGGAGGAAGAAATCAGACTCGGGGATTGCCTTTCATCTGGTTAAAAGTTTTTCTGCTGTAATGGTCATGCCTTAGTTTAAATCTGTGGTAGATGGAGAGAAAGCACCCCCTACTGCTCACAGTTACTCAGCTCACTCATTTAATTTCTTTAGAGATTGTATTTAGGTATCTTCAAATACAGGTAAAAGGACAATGGTCTATCTATCTATCTATCTATCTATCTATCTAGATATAGATATAGTGTGACTGCTTCCATAGTCAAAGTATTACGTCCTTTACAATAATTAATTAATTTGTTAAAGAGATTGAAATGCAGGTATTCTCCCCTATGAAACAGAAAGCAGTATATTGTCTCACAGACAAGTTGGGTGAGGTCATATTTTTATTGGACCAACTTCCTTTGGTAAGAAAGACAAGCTTTTGAGCTAAACAGAATGGCTATGTCCACATGCAGAGTTATTTTGAAATAAGTCATTTAGAAATAAAAGCCTTATTTCAAAATGAGTTATTTTGAAATTTTTTTTTTTCATTTTGAAATAAGGGACACCCTCAAATCAAAATAGCATGCCTTGTGTATGGACATGATATTTCATTTTAGGAGAGGGGTAGCATGGGAGGTGTGGCAACATGCCCCCCTGGTAGGGCCATGTTGCCAACCAATCCCCTGCCTGGGTCTCACCTGTATTCTCTGTTGCCGTTGGGGCAGCGGGGGAGGTACTGTGGGGGGGAAGGGAGCATGGGGCACACTGGGCAGGCAGGCTATGCCCACCGCTGGGGCTGCCCTGAAACCAGGCAAGGGGGAGCCACAGTGACTGGCACTCCCCGCTGCCCAGGCTGCCCTGGGGCCCGGGAGTGCCTAGCGCCCATCTCTTCCCACTTCTGGGGCTACCCTGAAGCTGGGCGGGGGAGAGCCGCAGTGCATGGCTCTCCTCGCTGCCCCAGCTCTGGGCGGCTGAGGGGCGGCTGCCGGGTGGGCAGGAGCGGCGGCCCCCGGCTCTGTCCCGCTGCCTGGTTTCAAAATAAGAAAACGTTGTGTGGATCTAATCTTTTTTATTTTGAAATAACCAGTGTTATTTTGAAATAAAAAAGACTAGTGGACATACCCAACATTTCTTAAGGTCTCTTAGGTCTGGGCTATCTATATTATCTCAGGCAGAGACTGAAACTACATTATCATATCCTCTTTCCAAAAAAATTTGGCCCATATCTTTAAAAGGTTAGATGCCTACTGGTATGTGCAAAAGGGCTGCACCTTGTTTACCTGTCCTGCAATGTTGTAAATCCCACCATCAGCAATCATATTGTGCTAGTTCATGAAAATTAGAGAAAGAATGTGATTAGAAGTCAAGGAGCTCATTTCACACTGATGGGCACAGTATAAAAATTTGGAATGGTTACAACTGAGTGGTTGGTGACCTCAGGGGGATGCAAAGGAAACATTAGATCCACAGCCTCCACTTCCAAAATAAATTGTAAGTGGCTGCTGGCTTCTAAACTACTGTCAAAATTTACTTGTAACTTCCCATAAAATTAAGACTTTCTGCTCAGAGTATTCATTGTTAATTTGGTGATGAAATACATCACCACATTTACTGTGTATATACATAATTTCCTGCAATTGCTGCAGAATTCAATGCAACCTAAAAAACCCTATGCAGTTAGTTAACAATGATTCCTCCCTATACACTGCAGTATGTTACTACTACTTTTGTTCCCATAGCAACATATGGACTAGATTGCATACTGCTGTGGTCTAAAGACTTATGCAGATTAGGAGGGAAGATTATGGCAAGATACGTGAAGAAAAATGCACCGGAAATTGCATATTATATGTCTGGTCTTCTGGTTCTATTTCTATTACAACATGACTTGTTTTTGCAAGTAAAATGTGTGAACAAAAATAAACAGGTGGGGGACAAAGAATACAGCCTTGCAGTCTTGGCTGAAATGCACCTGGCACAAGTCTTTCCACAACCCATAAGCCAGATGTAGGGGCTGTATGCAAGTCTACTGCACTAAGTTGACTTGTGGGGATGGTTTTTTCCCTGTCTGCTCAGGAAAAAGTATCTATCGCTGCCTAAGTGGGGCTGCCACAGCAGTATCAGTATATGTCGATGACTTGGTCTGTCATGGCTTTATCCACTGTGCTGCATTCCAGGAAATCCTCCTCCCCAAAAAGGTGGAGTGAAATGAGCCTCAGGGATTGCTCTTAAAATATTTCAGGTCATTTCAAGGCAAAGAGAGCCCTAAACAAGTTGAACTTACTGTCTTCTTTCCAATTCAGGCAAGGATGGCTCAAGGGGCTCTGGTGCCCTGAGCCAGCTTTTGTTTTGGCATGCCTCTGTTCTGGGCTGGCTTGCCATGCCTCCAGGGTGGGGAACAGTTGGCCTAGGGGCAGAGCAGGCCAGCCTAGAGGCTGGGCTCTGCTCTCCCACCCATCCTCTGGGCCTGTTGTTTCCTGTCCTGGGAGTGGAGAAAGCCAGTCGGGGGGCTGGGCTCTGCTCTCCCACCCCGTCTCTGGGCCAGCCCTCCCCACCCATAGAGAGGAACAGCCAGCCCAGGGAAGGGGCAATAGAGTGGAGCCTGGCCTCTGGGCTGGCTCGTTCTGCCACGGGTCAACTGTTTCCTGTCCTTGGGGCTGGGCAAGCTGGCAGAGACCAGGGGTGCAGCCCAATGAAGCGTAGGGGTGCTGATGTGGTGCTGGCTCCCCTAAGTTTTGGTGCCCCAAGCCAGTGCCTCACTGGCTTATGGGTAGAGCTGGCCCTGAATTCAGGGGTCTGGCCTTTCTGGGTCTCTCAATGAGTGGGCTAATGTTTGAGAAAAGACTCCCCGAAAGCCTGCTGAGCCCACTCCTGTCTATAGTATGATGTCCTCCTGGGCCAGATATTCCACATTTCCCCCGGGCTCTGCTGTCTGTGACAGTAATAGGGATCTCTTGGGAGGCCTGTTGCAGTGGTGGCAGAAGCTGAAGGGGACTGTGTCTGGAGGCTGCTTATTGCACTCGCTGGCATTGGCAGTGTCCATGCTGAGTATAATGCCGAAGGGGAAGCAGAGTGGGGGGAAGTGGTTGAGTTCAGCAGTCAGGGCTGTGGTTAGCAGTGTGAGCTCAGGAATTTTCCATCTGGCACACTGTTCTTCTGGTATCATTCCCATCATGGAGACTGGGAAGGGAGAGCCACTTGCCCTAAATCTGGTTTGTGAAAACTTCCCGTCTGTCTCCTTTGTATCATGGGAGGAGTCTGATGAGATATTTGTATCTTATCTAGCAGACAAGCTCCAAAGGGGTAGCTCTGATAGTCTAGTTCAGCAAAACAGACAAGAAGTCCTGTGGCACTTTTCAAGGCTAATATTTATTCATTGCATGAGCTTTCATGGGAGAAAATCCCACTTCCGCTGATGCTTGAAGATGGGGAACTTACAGAGTGGAAGGAAAATAAATGCAGGGAAGCGTAACTCATAAGCAAATCAAAGCAGTTGTTTAAATTCAAACAGTGGGGAATAGCATATGGAGGGAGGTAAGGTCAAATAACCTGTTGTAATAAGAAAGGTGAGGAAACAGTCTCACATCTGCATATGAATTCCAATTCTGCAGTTTCTCTTTGAAGATTTGATTTGTTATCCATTTGTTCAAGTACATCTATTAACAAACAACAATGAAGTGAACAGGGAGATTGAAGTTCCCCTATTGATTTTTGAATGTTGTTACTTCTCATGTCAGATTTGTGTCCATTTATTCTCTGGCACAGAGACTGTCCTGTTTATCCACCGTATAAGGTAGTGGGAAGTGCATTTCTGGCACATGATGACATAAATCATATTGGTAGATGAGCAGGTGAATGAGCTCTTGATGAAGTAGATGGTTTGATTAGGTCCTGTGATGCTATCTTTTGTACAGATATGTGGGCATTGTTGGCAATATGGTTCGTTGCAGGGATAGGCGCCTACTTGAATGTTTCTGTTGTTAAGCCTGTGGTTGCTGGTCAGTATCTGCTTAAGGTGGGGGGCTGTCTGTAGGCGAGGAGAGGTCTGTCTCCCAAGGCTTTAGAGAGTGAGGTTTTGTAGAATAGGCTTGTTGGTCCTTGATGTAGTGCTGTAAGAGGTTTGACTTGGGGTTTTAGGAGATGACTAGTGGCGTTCTGTTTTTTTCTTTCTTGAGCTTGTCCTGTAGTAGTTGACTTCTGAGTACCAGTCTGGCTCTGAAAATCTGTTTCTTCAAGTCCTTAGGTGGGTACTGTAGATTTAAGAATACTTGATAGAGATCCTGAAGGTGTCTTTCTCTGTTTGAAGGATCAGAACAAATGCAATTATATCTTCGAGCTTGGCTATAGACAATGATTTGCATGGTGTGTGTTGGATAAAAGTTTGAGAGATGTAGGTAACTATAGCAGTCAGTAGGTTTTCAGTATACGGTTGATTGTAAGGTGTGGGCCCATCTCTCGTACATCAGGAGAGAGGTCACACCTCTTCACTGCCCTACTTCAGCGGGCGTCCTCAAACCCCCAGATGGACAGGAAATCTTGAACTCCCAGGCAGGGTGGGGAAATAAACAGTCTTGCTTTGTACTAGCTTTATAGGCTGCAATCAGGGGAGCACTCTTGGGTTGATGTGGAAGAAGGGAAGGGGGATGCAGACCCATCTGATTCCACTGCATCCCAGTTCAGGTTTTTATCAGTGGCAGAGGCGGGGGTGTTGCTGCTGTAAAAAAAGGGGCCAGGCCCTAACTCACCACAGGGGCTGATCTGGCTTCAGCTGCTGCCAGCCCGTGGTAAGCGGCCTGCATGGGCCGCATCTGGTCTCAGCCACTGCTGGCCAGTGGCAGGCAGGGTGGAGCCAAATTTGGCTCCTTCCACTGCTGGCAAACGGCCCAGCCCAGATTTGGCTCTGCCTCCTGCTGCTGTTGGCCAGAGGCCTACCTGTTGACTAGGGGCAGGGCCAGCCAGCCTAGATGCAGGGCATGAGCCCCATGGGCCCAGTGGCAGTGATGCCCCTGGGCGGAGGTATCTGTCACAGTGTCTTCAGGGTTCCAGGCACAATGTGCTGATTCAGGCTCTGGATTTATGGTTGCTGGCCTGTTGCTCCCTTCCCCTGGGCTACTTTCTGCCCCCTTTCCTGGTGATATCTGCTCAGCCACATCTCGCTTGACCTCATAGGGGTCATCTGGGGGAGGCACATCAGGCAGCTTGTCGGTGCTGTCAGCATCCAGCAGCGTCTCTACGTCTAGATCTAGATCTAGCCCTGAGGACCCAGGCTGCTGGTAATCCCTCCACATTTCCACCCAGCAGGGTCCCCTCCTGGCTAGTAGTGACCAACAACTCCCCTTGGTTCCAGGCTCTCAGGTGGCAGGCAGCTCCTCCATAGAGTACTAGTCCCAGAGCATGAGAGGCTACAGAGAGAGAGGAGAGACATCCTTCACCTCTGAGGGCTCCAGCCTTGCTGAGCTCTCAGGCCCTCCTTTTTACTTCCTGTCCACCTCTGACTTCAGGCCTGATGGACAGGTAGTCTCTAGCTCTGCCCAGCTGGAGCTGACCCATTCCTCTTTCTCTGTCTCCAAGGGAGGCCATGTCCCTTCATTACAGTGGTGTTTATGTGTCCATCACTAGTTTGTAATGTAGTATCCAGAAGGTGGATCTCCTCTGTGGACTGTTTCAGGCTAAGATTGACTGTTGGGTGGAAATTGTTGAACTTTCTGTGGAAGTCTTCAAGGGCACACTTACTGTGGGCCCAGATGATGAAGATGTCATCAATGTTGCATAAGGAGAGGAGTGGTACTTAGGGACGAAACAGGAGGAAGTGTTGTTCTACATTCTAAGCATTGTTGAAAGTCCCTGGGTAAAAATAAAAGTCAAAAACAAGGGTGATATCATGGTAGGGGGTCTACTACTACGAGGAGGAGGTGCATGAGGGCTTGTTTCAACAATTAACAAAATCATCCAAAATACAGGACTTGGTGGCGATTGGGGACTTCAACTACCCAGACATCTGTTGGGAAAATAGCACTGCAAGCCACAGATTATCCAACAAGTTCTTGGAATGTATTGGAGCCAATTTTTTTATTTCAAAAGTTGGAGAGAGCTACTGGGGAGAGGACATTTCTTGACTTGATTTTGACAAACAGAGGAAGCAGCTGAGAATTTGAAAGTGGAAGGTAACTTAGGTGAAAGTTATCATGAAATGGTAGAGTTCATGATTCTAAGGAATGGTAGGAGAGAGAACAACACAATAAAGATGATGGATTTCAAGAAGACAGACTTTAGTGTACTCAGGGAGTTTGTAGGTGGGATCCCATGGGTAGCATGTCTAAGAGGAGAAACAACTGAAGGCAGCTCACAGTGTTCCAAAGAGACAGTATTAAGGGCACAAAAACAAACTATTCCAATGCTCAGGAAGGATAGGAAGTATGGCAAGAGAGCACCCTGGCTTAACCAGGAGATTTTCAATCATCTAAAAATGAAGAAAGAGTCTTACAAAAAGTAGAAACTTGGACAAATCTCAAAGGGTGACTAGAAACAAATAACACAGTTATACAGGGGAAAAGTCAGAAAGGCCAGGGTCTGGACCAGCAACAGTAAGTAGTGCTGCTGTACTCGTGTCTGTCTGTTTGTTTCTCTTTCTCATGCGAGTGCACATGAGGGAGGCAAGCAAGGCCCAGGGTCAGGCCAGCAGAGGAATTGGGCCAGGTGCTGGGGCCAGGCTGAGGATCAGCCCCTTCTGGCATCAGGGTAGTAGGGTGCTGCAAACAGCCCCTCCCCCAAGCTGCAGGCAGCTTCCTCCACTCAAGCCCAGGCGGTAGAACCCAGGAACTGTGGGTAGGTCCCCCCAAAATGCAGGCAGTGGAGCCTGGGGAGCTGTAGGCTGCTCCTCACCAAGCCCAGGTGGTGGCAGCCCCACCCCCCCAAACTGAGGCAGCACAGCCTGGGGGGGGGGGGGGGTTGTTTTGGGCCCAGCCTGCCTGCTGCTGGCCAGAAGTAGCTGGAGCCAGATCGGGTCCAGGGCCTGGATTAGGTTTGGGCCACTTGCTGCTGGCTGGCAGTGGCAGAGGCTGGATCAGGGCCGCTGATAGCAGCTGGGGCTAGACTGGGCCTGGGCTACCAGCAGCAGGCAGCAGCAGGAGCCGCATCAGGCCCAGGCCACCAGTTGCTGGCTGTCAGCGGTGGGAGCCGGTTCAGGGCCCAGCTGCCAGTGAGAGAAGGCCAATCCAACTCCCAGATCAGGTCCCAGGGCCAGACTGGGCTTGGTGACCCTTTTTTCAGAGCAACAGCACCCCTGACATGCACCCTAGAATATTCAAGGAGCTGATTCAGGAGATATCTGAGCCATTGGAAGAATCATGGAAGGCTGGAGAAGTCCTGAAAGTCTGGAAAAGAGCAAATATGGTGCCCATCTATAAATAGGGAAATAAGAACAACCCAGGGAATTCTAGATCTGTCTGTTTTACACCTGTAGCTGGAAAAATAATGGAGCAAATAATTAAAGAAGCCATGAGCAAGCATTTAGAAGAGAATAAGTTGTTAAGTGATAGTCAGCATGGATTTATCAAGAACAAATCATGTCAAACCAAGCTGATAGTTTTCTATGATAAGGTTACAAGCCTTGTAGGTAGAGGGGAAGCAGTAGATGCGTGGTGTATCTAGTAAGGCTTTTGATACTGTCTCGCATCACCTTCTCATTAACAAATTTGGGAAGTACAGCTTGGATGGAGCTACTATAAGGTGACTGAAAAATTGGTTGGATAAATGCTCTGAGAGGGTAGTTACCAATGGTTCACAGTTATGCTGGAAGGGCATAACAAGTGGGGTACTGCAGGGATCAGTTCTGGGTCTGGTTCTCTTCAATACTTTCATCAATGATTTAGATGATGGCATAGAGAGTACACTTACAAAGTTTGCAGATGATACCAAGCTGGGCGGGGTTGCACGTGCTTTGGCGGACAGGATCACAGTTCAAAATAATTTGGACAAACTGGTTAAATGGTCTGAGGTAAATAGAATTAAATTCAATAAAGAAAAGTGTAAAGTACTCCACTCAGGAAAGAACAATACATTGTACATATATAAAATGGACAATGATTGCCTAGGAAGGAGCACTGCAGAGAAGGGTCTGGGTATCATAGTGATCCACAAACTAAATATGAGTCAACAGTGTAACACTGTTGCAAAAAAACCAAATACCATTCTGGGATGTATTAACAAGACTATTGTAAATAAGACACGAGAAGTAATTCTTCTGCTCTACTCAGCCCTGATTAAGCCTTAGCTGGTGTATCATGTCCAGTTCTGGGCACCTCATTTCAGGAAGGATGTGGAGAAATTGGAGAAAGTCCAGAGAAGAGCAACAAGAATGATTAGTCATTCTTTAACATTTGACTTATGAGGGAAGAGTGAAAGAGCTTGGTTTGCTTAGTCTAGAAAAGAGGAGACTGAGATGGAACATGATAACAGTTTTCAAGTATCTAAGAGGCTGTCACAAGGAAGAGGGAGAAAAACTGTTCTCCTTAACTTACAATGACAAGACGAGAAGCAATGGGCTTAAATTATGGCAAGGGAGGTTTAGGTTGGACATTAGGAAAAAATTCCTAACCATCAGGGTGATTAATCACTGGAATAAGTTGCCTAAGCAGGTTGTGGAATCTCCATCATTGGAAGTGTTCACGAGCAGGTTAGATAAGTACCTGTCAGGGATAGTTTAAGAGGGTACTTGGTCCCGCCATGAGTGCAGGGGACCAGACCTGATGACCTCTCATAGTCTCTTCAGTTTCTATGATTCTATGAAGTCATCCATAAAATTGTTGGCACATTGTAGGGCCATGTGAGTACCCATAGTAGTGTCGCTGACTTGAAGATATAAATTATCTTCAAATCTGAAATGGTCATGCATGAGTACAAAGTTACAAAGTTTTGCCGTGAGGCATGCTGGGACGTCATCTAGGATAGTTCTCCTAATGGCTGGTAATCCGTCTCTGTGTGGGATGTTGACCTCAATAGCAGCCAGGACGGTGTTATCTGGAAGTCCACCAATGGAATGGATTTTTCTCAGGAAGTCCATGGTGTCTCAAAAATAACTAGAAGTGTTGATAGCTTAGGGTTTGTGGAGATACTCCACATACCCAAATAAGCCTGTTGTGAGACTGCCAGTGCCTGAAATGATAGGGTGGAACCACTCTCCAACACATTCTACAAACCACTTCTCTCTAACCCTACTGAAAAATACCAACAGGAACTACACTGCCTACTCAAGAAACTCTCGGACTCAGCACAGGATCAAATCAAGACAGATGCATTCCCAGAACCCTGACCAGGCACATTCTATCTCCTACCAAAAATTAATAAAAATGGAAACACTGGTAGCCCTGTCATCTCAGGCACTGGCACATTACTGAGCTGAGCTGACAGAAATTTGAAATCAGAGGTTGAAGTTTTCCTCAGAAAGCTCCACGGTGGCAAAGTTGGCTTAACCTGGCACTGGTGAAGCAACACAAATACGTGGGAAACTCAGGGAGGTTCATCTCAACTACCTATCCCAGAAACAGTTCTCTTTTTCACACAAAGAAGAAGAAGTAAAGGAGAAAGGAGACAATTTTCATCCTTGTAATTCGATTTTCTAGCAAGGGTTATGCCTGTCTTAAATAACAATTAATCAATAAATGTCTGACTTAAATAATGGTCGATCAAAATAACTAGGCTGGTAAGCTGAAAGTCAAACACCCTAAGAAAGAAGCCACGTCAGCAAACTGAAACCTAAGGCAAAGTCAGGTAAACACTGCGGAAACGCGGTTAGTGGTTAAGAAGCATCTGCCTTGGGCCTAACACCTTAAAAGGGTGTCTAGTGTGACATTTTGACGGGGGTATATCCGATAAACCTTGAAGGGGTGATCTGATAAACCTTAAAAGGAGGTCAAGTGTGATTTTTTGATGGGGACCCTCCACAGTTCAGCCCCTTTTGTCAATAAAAAGGCTAGCCCTCTGCTTGGCGGGGTGGCGCACACCCTCCAAAAACCTGACTGTGGGTGATCTTTGGAGCTGACTTAAAGAGATTACCGTCAACCTAAACCAAAAGACCCAGCTTTTGGGGAACAGGCATGGCTCTGACGGACTGGGTAAGAATATAGACTAAATAAAATAGAAACTAAACAAGCTGAACAGGAGAGAGAGAGAAATAAAATAGGAGATAGGAACTAAACATAGTCAAATAGAAAACTAAGTAGAAATAAACCTGGCCAGTATTAGCTTGACGCAGTATTTTTACTAATCTTTTGCTTTTACCTTGGAATTGTCATAGACTAATACTTCTGACTATCTTATGCTTAAGCATTTTCTTGTCTGTAATTCCTCGCACTGTCAATAAAGAGGAAAATGACTGTTACTTGTCTTGTCGTTCCTCGCACTTGCAATGACCCTCATATAGAAAGCCCTTTTGGGGTCACACAGAGAGGATCAGAAACCTCTGTTACCCAAATCAAGACTGCCCCCCTGCTGAAAAGGGTGACAATACCCTCTCTTTCCCAGGACCCAGGAATTCGTAGGGTCTCCCCCCTCCGGTTCCTGGACCAAACCCAAACCTGGGAAAGGGCAAGTTGGCGGGGTCTCCACAGCTGGGCATGCAGGTTACTATAGCAATGATTTCCCTCAGAATACTATATTTAAAATGCCAGCTCCTGTGAACTGCCTCACCTTTTGTGCAGCAGTAATCACCTTTCTTCTACACCACATTTACAATACCTGAGGTATATGGAGAGTCTCATCTCTTTTGTCTGTCCCCTTGCCCACAGCCTCCTCTTACCAAAATGAAATGGTTTTCATTTGAAACTTGTCTTTCTGTTTCTACTCACTTGCCCTACTACATGCTTCTCTTTTACTGTTAATTACTGGTTATAATAGTACAGCCAATCAAAAAACTGAGATGGAGCAGTAGCTCAAGGACCAGAGTTATAGGTCCCCCAGGGCGAGTCATAGAATCATAGAACCATAGGGTTGGAAGGGACCCCACGAGGTCATCTAGTCCAACCCCCTGCCAAAAAAAGCAGGACCACTCCCACTAGATTATCCCAGCCAGAGTTTTGTCCAGCTGGGCCTTGAACACCTCCAAAGACGGAGATTCCACCACCTCCATAGGTAGCTTATTCCAATGCTTCACTACTTGCCTAGTAAGAAAGTTTTTCCTAATATCCAGTCCGGACCTCTCCAGCTGTAACTTGAAACCATTGCTCCTCGTTCTGTCCTCTCTTACTACTGAGAACAGTCAAGCTCCATCCTCCTTGGAGCAGCCCTTCAAGTAGTTGAAGGTTGCTATCAAATCCCCCCTCAGTCTTCTTTTCTGCAGGCTAAATAAGCCTAGTTCCTTCAGTCTTTCTTCATAGGGCTTGTGCTCCAGCCCTTTGATCATTTTGGTTGCCCTCTGCTGGACTCTCTCTAATTTGTCCATGTCCTTTTTGTAGTGGGGAGCCCAAGACTGGACACAGTATTTCAGATGTGGCCTCACCAGTGCAGAATAGAGGAGAATGATCACATCCCTCGATCTGCTGGCAACCCTTCTTCTGATGCAGCCCAGTATGCCATTCGCCTTTTTGGCAGCAAGAGCACACTGCTGACTCATATTCAGCTTCCCATCCACCATGACTCCCAGGTCCTTTTCTCCAGTGCTGCTATTTAGTGATCACTCCTCAGCCTGTAGCAGTACATGGGGTTTTTTTGTCTGAAGTGCAGGATTTTGTACTTTTCCCTGTTGAACCTCATGAGATTTCTATTGGCCCACTGCTCCAATCTGTCTAGGTCTCCCTGAATCCTGTCCCTGCCCTCCAGTGTGTCTACCGTTCCCTCCAGTTTGGTATCTTCTGCAAACTTACTAAGTGTGCAATCTATCCCATCATCCAGATCATTAATGAAGATGTTAAACAGAACTGGCCCCAGGACCGAACCCTGGGGCACACCACTCGTTACTGGTTGCCAACTAGACATGGAGCCATTGATTCCTACACACTGAAACTGTTGATCTAGCCAGTTTTCTATCCACCTTACAGTCCACGCATCCAACCTATACTTCCTTAATTTGCCAATGAGAATGCTGTGGGAAACTGTATCAAAAGCCTTGCTAAAGTTGAGGTATATCACATCAGTGGCTCTTCCCGCATCCACAAGTCCAGTCATCTCATCATAGAAGGCGATGAGGTTGGTCAGGCATGATTTACCCTTGGTGAATCCATGCTGACTGTTCCTGATCACTCTATGTTCCTCCAAGTGTTTCAGGATGGATTCTTTGAGAACCTGCTCCATGATTTTTCCAGGGATTGAGGTGAGGCTGAGAGGTCTGTAATTCCCTGGATCCTCCTTTTTCCCTTTCTTGAAGATCAGCACTATATTTGCTTTTTTCCAGTCCTCTGGCACCTCCCCCATTCACCATAAGTTTTCAAAGATAATGGCCAACATTACTTCTATCTCATCAGCCAGCTCCCTCAGCACCCTTGGATGCAGTTCATCCAGCCCCATGGACTTGTGCCCATCTAGCTTCTTTATGTAGTCCCTAACCTTACCTTCTGTCACCAAGGGCCTCTCTTCTTCTCTCCAATCTACCGTACCTAGTCTAGTGGGCTGGGAGCTGACCCTGCCTGTGAAAACTGAAGTAAGAAAAGCATTGAGCACTTCGGCTGTTTCCTCATCCTCTGTCACGAGGATACATGCCCATTCAGTAAGGGACCTACACCATCCCTGTTCCTCTTCTTGTTATTGATACACTTGTAGAACCCCTTCCTGTTATCCTTCACATCCCTTGCTAGTTGCAACTCCATTTGTCCTTTGACCTTTCTGATTTTATCCCTTCAGTCCCAAGCAATGTCTTTATATGCCTCCTTAGTCATCTGTCCTAGCTTCCACTTCCTGTAAGCTTCCTTTTTATGCTTCAGCTCAGTGCAGAGCTCTCTGTTAAGCCACTCTGGGCGCCTTCCACATCTGCTGTACTTTCTCTTGATTGGAATGGCATCTTCCTGTGCCCTTAGTAGGGTTTCTTTAAAATGCAGCCAACTCTCTTAGACACATTTCCCCTTCAGATCAGCCTCCCAAGGGATCCTGCCCATCAGTTCCCTGAGGGAGACAAAATCTGCTTTTCTGAAGTCCAGGGTCTGCGTTTTGCTTCTTTCCTTTCTTCCATTAATCAGCATCTTGAACTCTACCATCTCATGGTCACTGATGCCCGGGTTGCCATTTACTTCTACTTCCCCAATCAATTCTTCTCTGTTTGTGAGCAGCAGGTCGAGAGGTGCAAGGCCCCTAGTTGGTTCCTCCAGCATTTGTACCAGGAAGTTGTCCTCAACACTCTCCAAAAACTTCCTGGATTGCCTATGCACTGCTGTATTAGCCTTCCAGCAGATGTCAGGGTAATTGAAGTCCCCCATGAGAACCAGGGCCTGTGATCTGGAAACTTCTGCCAGTTGTCCATAGAATGTCTCATCCACCTCCTTCTTCTGATCTGGTGGTCTATAGCAGACACCCACCATGACATCCCCCTTGTTGCCCTCCCCTCTAAACTTAACCCACAGACTTTCAACTGGCTTGTTTCCACTTTCATAATGAAGCTCTGAGCAGTCATAGAGCTCTTTTACATATAGTGCTACTCCCTCCCCCTTCCCTGCCTGTCCTTCCTGAACAGTTTATACCCAGCCATTGCAGAGCTCCAGTCATGCAAACTATCCCACCACATCTCTGTTATCCCTATTATATCATAGTTCTTTGTCTGTGCCAGTACTACCAATTCTTCCTGCTTGTTTCCCAGGCTCCTCGCATTCGTGTATAGGCACCTAAGATACGAGGCCCATTGCCCTACTTTCCCATTTTGATTTTCAATTCTATTGTATCTTCCTTCCTGCATTTTCTCTTGGCGTTGACCTCCTCCACTCGCCTCAGGTATTAGGGCTTCATTAGAGCACCTAAGATGATTATTTGATCCCCCCTGCAGGTTCCAACTACCCTCTCTTCCATCCCTGGAGTTACAGCCCCAGCAACCCCCAAGTTTCATCCCTTCCCCCCTGGTCTCACACATTGTCACTTACCTGTGGGCTTTGGTCTCCTTCCCCCGTCAGACCTAGTTTAAAGCCCTCCTCACTAGGTCAGCCAGTCGACTTCCGAATATGCTCTTCCCCTTCCTTGAAAAACGGCGTCCATCTCTGCCTAGTTGTCCTTCTTCCTGAAACAGCAACCTATGGTCAAGGTAGCCAAAGCCCTCCTGACGACACCATCTTCGCAGCCAGGCATTCATCTCCAGTGTGTTAGATTTATCTAGGAACTGTGGGCTAGATCGTCAGGTGATAATTCAATGGAACTGTCATAATTTATTTGGGGAGTCTTTTCTTTGGTTCTTCAAAAGTTTTAGTCAGGAACAGAGACTGAATCTTTCCTGGACATTATAAGGCAGTGCTGGTAGAAAGCATTGTTTTATTGCATCTATGTTTTGTCAAGATTTCATAAGCTTCTTATCGCTAGTGAACTACTGAGTTTGAGTTATAGAGCCAATATGGTATGTTGAAGAGATCTGGCATCATATACTCCCACTTTCCCTTCCTTTTCAAGGTCTGCTTCGGAAGGAAACAGCTCTCTGAATTGCTGATAATTTCTTGGCAACTGAAGAACATGCACAGAAGACAATCTGTGTAAGCAGGCCTGAATAAGCTCTCTACCTTCTATTGATGAACTGGGGGAAAAGACATGAAGAATAGACTGTATTTACATAAACAAACCTACTTTGCTGAGGTGTTCAGCAGACAGTCTTGCTTTTCCAAAATAATCAGTCCTGACTGTTTGGTGTTAAACTTTACTTTTGTCTCAGATTCATGTGGAAATGTCATTGAAGTTGGGGAAAGGCATTCCTACTTGCTTGTGTACACTTGTTTGAAAAGTCCTCGTTGCTATTTGATTCCCCTTCACCCCACCCCAGTCTTTACAGACAGAAGTGATCAGGCTCAAATTTAAAGTCTTTGATTCTGCTCAGTGATCTCAAGAGCTGAAATGACTGATGATCTAAGAGTCTGTTGTTAGACTTGGTGTGGGGGGGTTGTCTGAATAAAACTGTTTTTTCTCACTACTAGTAAAATCATAAAAAGCTGAAATCACTAAGAAGTGGGCTAAGTGGTGGAACTTCAGCAAATGACATTGCAGCTAGAGGCAACAGTGGCAGAGACAGTGGTGAGCAGCAGCAAAAGTAGCAGTAGGACAGCAGTATCAGAGGCATTGCTTAACCCCTCTTTCAGGAGTGGGCAGTGAGCCACATCAATACATCCCTGAATTCTAGGATCTTGGTGACCACAGACAACCAACTGTGAACAGTGTACAGCAGACAGAATGGAGAGTGGTGAGTGGATAGTCATCCTTGGACTTTCACACTGCAGGGTGAGAAACTGAGGCAAAGGATGACTGTCCAAAGTACTGTGGGGCAGCTGATTACTTACTGTTTTTATGCTTTTTAATCATTGTTGCAGTGTTTTGTCAAACTGATGCTGAGTTCCCTTTTTCCTTTTAATACAGATCCTCACAAGTGGATAAGTATTGACTGTGGAGGTACTAAGGAGTCTTGTTGGTTAGTTTTCTCAGATTTTGGAATCAAAACTTGATCTGGTACTGTTTTGCAATATTAAGAGGAACCCTTAGATACCCATGGTTTGTTGCTGCTGAAATCTTCTGACTGAAGATTTGCATATGTAATACTATATGAGACTAACTGTGCCTTGATTATAATGGTAAAGGAGTATGATACATGGCAAACACATTGATCTAGTGCAAACACTAGCACTGTTTACTTAGAATCACATCCACTTTTTTCTTCCTTTTCTCAGTTAACGCTAACAAATCATGGTTAGTGTACTTTTTGTTCTTGGAACTGTAGCGAAATTACTGGTATGCTTCTTGTGCAATGGAACAAGGAAATAGAATAGTTTAACCTTCATATTCAAACCACATTCTTTCCTGTTTGTCAAAAAGATTTGTATCATGGTGACTGGGCAGTAAAGGAAGGCTAGTTTTAGAAATCAAAGATACTGGGCTGATTCTTCTCTTACTCTTGCCAACAAAAATCTAGGGCAACTCAACTGAAGTTAGTGGTGTGCTACTCTGCTGTTAAAGTGACATCAAAGGAGAACTGAGGCACATCTACACAGATAGCTGTAGCAAATTTGCTGCTGTCACTTTGATCTTTCCAATTTGATTGAGCAGTCACTGAAGACTCGCTCAGTCAATCCAGAAGTCAGTGTTGTAAGTCCACTCCCTCAAGAAGAGTAATACTGAATCAAAAGGAGGGCATTTCTCTTCAACTCAGCACAGTGAAGATACCAAGGTAAATAAGCATTAGAAAGTCAAAAGGAAATATACAGGTTATTTTATATAGCTTACATGTCTCCCTTTGTTGCTGAAAGCCTCTATAAGTGCAGACCAGCCTCAGGCTCCATATTCTGGAGGGTAAGCCAGATCACTTATAAAATACTGTGAAGAATTTTCAGGAAACATATTAATAAAATCTGAAATATAAATGGGTCAGCATCAAGGTGACCTAATTCTCTGAAAAACTCACATAGAATTGAGTCATACCTTTATGACTGGGCTGATGGGACAGTCATCCTAAATGACTGATGTAGAAAAAACAACTCTGCTATTATCATGAAAACAACACAACTGCTACTTATACCAATATCTTGAAAATGCTGTGCAAATAATAACTAATTATTCTGCAGCAGTTAAACACCCTCTGAATATAGTATTCTTATTTCATAGATATAAATAGTGTTGGGCTTGGTCTTGCTCTGAATAGGGGATTGGACTAGATGATCTCCTGAGGTTCAGTCCAACCCTAATCTTCTATGATTCTACAGATTGGATAACTGAGGTGAATAAAAGTTCAGTAACTTACCTGAGACCATGCGTTATCAACATCACATATGCCAAGGCAATAGCTATGTCTCAGAGAAAGCTGAGATTAGAAATAATTCAGTCCTCATTCCCTGTCCTGTATTCAGCCTGATTCACAGTACTGACTTGTAATTTTATAGGTCTTTAGCCTCTTAGGAGGAATTTCCTTGTTTTTAAGAAAAAATTCTCCTCTTGGATTTACACTTGTTCTGTGAAAGCATTGTCATCAGGAGTCTAGTGCAGACTATGCAATAGCAATCTGCAGTAAGTTTATGGTGAATGCTTGGTTTTACAAGGATGAACCATGTTCAAAATGAAGGTGGTAGCAATTTATGGAAAAGCTGAGGGAATCCAGACTTGGATGGTTTGGTAATGAGAAAAGAAAATCAGAAGAATGTGTAGAAAAAAGGTGTTGATCTTAGAAGTGAAGGGTAAGAGAAAGGTTAGAAGATCCAAAACTAGATGAATGGATGCCATACAAAAGGATTTGAGAAACTGCAGCATTTCTAAGGCACTGCTTTGAGACAAACTGGAAAAGAGGAAGACCTCAAGAGCAGATCCCATACAGATGGTTAGAAGAAAAAGAATCTATAGTATGGATAAGAAATCTTCAGTGTGTATCCCGGGGAAGGATTTTTCTCAGCCATTTCTATATTGCTATCACTGCCATAGCCCAATGTAAACACAAACAAAACACACACCCTGCCTTCATCAGCCTTGCCATTCTGAAAGCTCTCCAGGCAAATGTGCCGCATCTGAAGTGAAGAAACTTGGAGACACTGAAAAAAGTCAAAAATTTTTTTTCACTCCAACTACATTCTTTAGCTTTGTAATTCTTATTAGATGAATACATTGATAGGTTTACCACATTACATTCCACACTATCAAAGCTCCCTTGAAGCCAGAAAGGAATCCAGTCTTGTTCACAGATACTGGGCCATTCAAAGAAACCTAAGGAAATTAGTTCCAAAGGTGTAGCCATGATACTCTAGTTCAGCAAAACAACCCAGGAGTCATTTCCCATTACAACATAACTTTACTTCCCTCTCTCCCTCCTGCACCTCCCTGCTATTTGCTATACTCCCCTGTTTGAATCCAAACAACTGCTTTGATTTGGTGTAATGGTCTGGCCTGATCCTATGACTTACACTGCCTTCATTTTGCTCCCATTTTGTGAGTTTCCCATCTTTAAGCATCTGATGCAGTGAGATTTTCTCACATGACAGCTCGTGGATAAATAAATTTGTTAGACTTTAAAAGGACCACCAGAGTCCCTAAGGGTATTAGGCACGCAAATTTTATTGTGATTCAGTAGGAGTTGGAATCCTAAATCCTTTGAAAATCCCAGCTTTTATGCTTCGTGTAGACACAGTTGCATTATCTCATTATCTCCAAATAGCTTCAAAACAATTAGGGAGATTTAGTCGATTTAGGAGGTAGTCCTGCAGAAACACATGTGTGTGACTATGCAAGCAGTCCTGCAACAGGCTTTTAGGTAGTATTTTGAGGAATTTAAAGTCTTTAAAAACCCAGGGCTGAAATCAGGCCTGTTGCATGGAAATTGACTATAACTCTGCTGAATTCACTAGAGATGCACCTGCATACCAAAGAACAGTAGTTTTCATACTGTTATACTTTCCTGTAGCTAATTTTTTGGGAATCAACAGGCTCTGATATTCATTCAAAACAATGAAAATACAGTGGAGATAGTTCCTTTTTTCTTTGAGTGATGAAATTTCATATTGATTTATGAAACTCCTCATGTTCCCATAACAGCATTTTCATGAAGCAGTTGGAAGTACTGCTTCCTTGGTTGTGCTGTCCTTTTTCTATCAATAGTAAAATTAAATCCATACCTTAAAAGTTTAAAAAGAAGCAGTTGTGGAAAAAATCACATTAAAATGCAAAAAAAAAAAAAAAAAAAAAATTGTGGAACAGGTGGTAACATGATGTAATAAAAGTGGGAAGGAGAGCATGTTCCTTCAGATTTGCTGGTTATGGCCAAAAAAGACAAACATTTTAGTGAGATGTATGTATATTTTAATCTATAGACATGGTCTTCACATCACCTCCCATTGACGGTATAAAGATAGACAGTCAGTGACTTATACCAGAAAAGGATCTGATGCTATGTACTAAGAATTTTATGAACTAAACACATACAAATATGATCTCATAAGGATTTCTACCTAGCTGGCTTTGACCACCACTAATTCTTCTGCTAGAGGTTCCTCTTCAGCGTCAGACCCACAAACGTGCTAAGTAAGGCTGGCTAAAAATTTTCCACTGAGGATTTTTTTTTTAATTGGGTTTTTGGCTAAAGTAAAACTGTGCAGTGAAATGCTTTCTATACAAATATTCTCTCTTTTGTTGTTGCTATTGGAAAACCAGAAAACAAAATTTTCACCTGAAATTTGCAATGAAACACTTCCTGTTTCACTTTGGAAATCAGCACCTTCAAACAGACATGACAGGAGACATTCAGCATCACACAGAAGCAAGCCATAGTTAGTGTCTGTTCCACAGATTATTGCTAGATTTAGTTCTTTTTATAATTTGTTTTTGTTTTTAACCACCTTGACAGCCCTGAAGACTGGAGTGTGGACCAACATCTATTCTCAATGAACTGGCATAAATCTAGTTACTCTGATTTCAGACCACTATAACCAAGAGCAGAATCTGTACCTATATTCCTTTAATTCCAGAACAGCAGCATGAGGATTCACACTACAAATTTTCTCCAGCTGTATCTCTATCACTGTGCCTTTTTGTGTCCTGAAGACATGTGACCACATTTCCATCAGTATAAAGGAAGAATAATTTCAACAGAGTCACACCAGGGTGAGGCTCACTGTGTGTTCCAAAAATAACTATCTGTCTGAAGCTGGTCACTCTCCATCTGGCTACTGTGCTATCATTCTGGTCACATTGATAATTATCCCTAGAATTCATAGGCCCCTTTTGCCTTTAGGATATGCTTTGTATCAAATGACCAGGTATTTTTAAAAAGTCTCATAAAAGGATCCTTCCCCCACCCCAACTTTTCTGCTTATATTCAAACTGGAGAACAAATAAATAGATTCATGACCTTTATGCCCTCTTTGCGAGCATATGCAGGCTTGGTTCAAGGTGACAGCTTACTGAGAGCCACTGATTAAGTGATTGGCAACACAGCACTGAGTAAACTGTAATCTTTATTCCTGTTTGATCTCTGTATTTATTTTTCATCACTTAGTACAGTGACACTAGGTCAGCCTCTCTATTCCAGCTATAGGCAGGTGCAACTCCACTGATTTCAGTGACTTGCCTTGATCAAATAATAAATTCCTACTAGATCCAATAATGGAATCCATGGGTCCTGGCTCCCATTTGCCTCCTTTAGGATCACTAGACCATCAACCCCTTCTCGCCCCATATTGTGTGTGAGTACACATGTGGCTGAATTCTGCCCTCAATTACAACCAGGTAACTCCATGCTGCTTTCACATCATTTAGAATACCACAGAGCTTCCACGGTGTTTCTCAGGTGTAAACAAGGAAAGAATTTGGCCCATCTCAGTTCTATAGTTTTCTGGCACATGGGGCATTTTGGACAATTTTCACCTAAAGGTCAATAGACAACTTCAGGGTTGCAGATGTAGCATTCTTTGTAATGCTAGATGTACTAACATCTTTTGGCTGCTGGAACTTAGATTGCTGTGCACAAAAGCAGCACTTGATCATGTTCAGGATATCTGTTCTCCCAGTCTCACTTACAAAGCAGTACAGAATTGGGTCAGCAATACAGTTAAAACTTGTTAATGCCTGTGTGATTCTGTACGACTTAAAAATATTGGCAACTTGAATATCATTTATCTCACTGATGCTGCGAATTAGCAACATAACATGATATGGAGTGAAGCAGAAGAAGAAAGTAACAACGATGCTCAATAGTAGCTTCTTGATTTTCTTTTTTTCATTGTCTTCTGTGGCTTGATTACGTCTCACAACTTGGTAGATTTTTTGGTAGCAAAACAGCATGATTGCCAAGGGGATTACATATCCTGAGCATATGCGAAAGATGTTTAGTGTGGCTTGCCAACTTTCCATAGGGAATTTCTCATAACAGAGGATATACTGAGTGGAATTGCAAGGTTCCTTGAATATGTCTTTCTCCACGAGAATAATAGCATTCAGGCTGGTTTCCAAAACCCAAACAAAGATGCTAACAAGCAAAGCAAATTTTCTTGTGCGAAAGTGCTGGAACTTGAGAGGGTGAACTAATGCCAGATATCTATCAACAGATATGCAGGTAAGGAAGGCAGCACTGGTGTAAAAATTCATGTACATAAGGAAAGCAGAAATTTTGCAAAGCAAAGGAGAGAATTGCCAGTTATCTCCATGCCAAGTGTAATCAATCCACAGAGGCAAGGTCAGAGAGTATAGAAGGTCAGCTAGGGATAAACTGAAGAGGAATATTGCTAACTCATTTTTTTTCCTCACTTGTATACAAGATACACAGAGGGCTGTACCATTGACAGGAATACTGATCAAAACCACAAAGGTGTAAACAAATGGAAACAAGTATTTATCCAGATCATGATATTCAGAACACCCAGTAGTAGTATTCATTGTCCCCTGCTTAGAACAGACATTGAGTTAATTCTAGTCTGGATACAGAAGAGCAATCTCTGTAGTCTTCTGGGTCATTTTCTTTTGCTAATTCCTCAGGACATGACAAGGATCCCATCCACAGCACTGAAACTTCCTTCTGTTGCAAGAAAAAAAAGTCATTTAGTTGATCATTCAGTTAACTTGGTGTGCAAAACTTGAGTGGTCTTTTGAAGAGTAAAGGAACTAGACTCATAGGGTTTGATTCTCATAGAGGCCAGCTGTGGGTCCCTGATTCAGAGCTGCCCGGCTACAGCACAAATCGGCTGTATAAGGGTTACCCCAGCTTAGGCCAGTGGAGCAGCATGAATAGTGAGGGCTTCTGTGAAGTTCCCCTTTACTTTCTAGTCAACTCATGCTCCACCTTCATGTCACTGAGACACTCCTTCCTTCTCCTTACACAGAGATCGTGGGAGAGGCTGGTATAGATAACAATAGAACTTCTTGCAGTGACTTCACATCAGTGAAGAGTTCCTCACACAGGCGGGCAGTTTTCACTGGCCTCTTCTGGACACTTTAAAGCCACTCTGTGCTGTCTATCAATATTAACAAATAACTAACAGACTTGCCATCAGTTCAGTTTCATGGCCTATAGCTTGAAATAATGAATTCCAAGATAACAGTGCATGGTTTCTTTATGCATCGGACAATCTCCTCGTTCCCATTCATGAAGCCATAGCCTTCTGGTCATTCAGATCCCTTCTAAGACCTCCCTTCTGTCATGTTGTCAACATGAAGCAAGTTATTTTCTTATTTAAAGAAGAGAGAATTCCCATTTGCTTCAATGGGCTCTGGATCATACTGAATGTAGTAGGGTATCTCAGGTCAGTGTATGTCAGTGCAATTGACTGGTGTTCTCGCCTCTTGTTTATTTATTAAAGTTCTTAAATTTTTCAAAGTTAAATATTTTTACTTGTAAGTTCTTTAGATTGTTTTTATTTATTTCTTTATTGGAGCTTTTGTAAGTAAATAAAACTAATCTGTTCTGAAAGTAATTCATCTTTATTACTTTACAACACACGCTGCATAATGCCTACTGGCAGTGAAAGTAGTACTCTCATAACCCCTAGGCTCAGAGGATTCATCTACAAATGGTGTAGTCATCATAAACATGCAGACAGCACCCCGGCATGAACAGGTGCACTGCCACTGATATATGCCCAGATACGCAGAAAGTACCACACACACAGTTCCTAGCAGGTATCCAGAATCCAGTGCCAGGTTGAGCACACTACACCCCAGCACGTTACTGCAGCTTACTATGCTCCTTCATAGTGACCCTAACTCATGTAGCTCTGTGCTGAGCTCATTTGATAGCCCTTGTGTCTGGCTGTTCAAACTCCACAGACAATCCTGCTCTCCACCTCTGCCCTCCACCCTTGCAACAAGTGTTCCCCTTTTGCTTCTAGCATATCTTGCAGCTATTACCTTTGGGATATTTTTTGCACCAAGATCCAATTTGAGGAGTAAACAATGACAACATTCTTTCGATCTACCAAAATCACATTCAACTCTTGTTGTGGCAGGATCACACAGTGCTGCCCCCTCTCAGGTCCTCTGCTGCCAAAAAACACTCTCAGACTTCAGCTTCATGCTCCCACCAGCGCACATGATTTACAGGTTGTCACTCACCACTATCTACTGGATGCAGTCTTACTTAACAGCTTCAAGGGCCTCTCGGTTTCAGGCACTGATGGAAGGGCGCTCACCCTCCTGCTGTTGTTTCTCTCTTTCTGGTTGTTTATCTTCCCTGCACGCCTTCCTGTGAACCTTTATAGGGCCTTGCTGGCAAGCCCACAGCCGGCTCCTCATTGGCCCACTCCTTTCAGGTTTACTCAGTGGGCCCCAATGCCCCTCAATTAGGGCTCCAGTGGGAAGGGGCTGGCTCTGCCTGCTTTTATCCAGTGCCCTATCACAGTCATTCTGCACCTGCTGAGCTGTAGGTGAAACCTTCCTTGGTGCTGGAGAGATAAGCAGAGATGTAGCTATGTGGGAAGATGAAAACAGGGCATTTTCTATGGCTCAGCTCTGGAAAATGAAGCAATATATAATGATTTATTTCCCCCAGTCCTCTTCATTGAGGCTCCAACCTGTGGCACCAAAAACTCTGGGAGTATCTTGTTCTAATGTAAAACCTTTCAAAGTTCCAAAGGGGCAGCCGTGTTAGTCTAGTTCAGCAAAACAAGGAGTCCTGTGGTACTTAAAAAGTAAAAAAAATATTTATCTCATGAGCTTTCATGGGAGAAAATCCCACTTTGTCAGATGTTTTTAAGAAGTGGGATTTTCTCCCATGTAAGTTCATGTGATAAATAAATAAATTTGTTAGTCTTTAAGTGCCGCAAGACTCCTTGTTTGTTTTCCAAAGTTAGATGCTTCTAACTGGATCATAGACATCAACAGTGGGAGAGATTTTAGTCATAATCGTTCATTCCTAATAAATACGTGCCAGGAAGGCAGGTCTTGTGGCTAAACCCTGGGACTAGCTGGGAAAACAGAGATTTTATTTTTGTCTCTTAGCTGGAGAGTTTCTGTGTGACTTTGGGCAGATGAGAAGGCTCCATCTGCTCTACAAATAGTTACTGGGTCACCACTCTTCTTTCTTGAGGTACACAAAGAATAATTCCATTTTGTAGTATAAGATTCTAACTTCTTGTCCTTCATGTTCACTGTTTTGTGAATGATACTTATGACCTTACAGGGGTGAGTGGAGAGGCTAAATTACTGGTTGCAAATTCCCTGAAGTGGGAAAGCACCATCAAATTGTAAAGTTTTATAGCTCTGTAACTCTTATGCAGTGGTATACAATCTTGGGAGTGGGCTGCCTCTTATCATCTTTGTCGTCCTTCTGGTAAATGATGGAACATAGAGCTTCAGCTTTAGGGTTTAATTAGTAAAAGTATTTAATTCCTACTTCTTCCCACCAGCTGGTTCTGAATCCAGATATCTAAATAACCCACCAATGATGCAGGTTTCTTAGACTCCTTTGCCTCCAAACAAAACAATCCAAATATCAAAAGTAGGGTTAAATCTGAAATATCATGCTTTTTTACACCTTTTCTCTGAACTTGAATACCACAATTTAGTGTTAACCACAAGCCTTGTGATTTTCAAAATAAATGTCCCTATCATAGTCAGTCACTGTGTAACCTTGGCTATTTGCTGAAGCTGTAGCAAATTCATGGCATCCACTTTTTTTTAAAAGGGTGGTTTAACAGTTTCCACATAGATGCCAAGATCTCTGTTAAGATGTCTCCTGCACAAGGCCCTCATGCAATAAACTGAAAACTATTCAGTTTGTCACCCTCAGAGGGCTCTGGCCAATCAGCCATACCAAGATTTGAACTGAGGGTTTAGGCAGTCATTAGCAGTGCTAGATTTCCCATTAGGCATTGTAGGCATGGTGCCTAGGGCCTATGAAATTTTTAGGGCCTACGAAGGAGGGAAAAAATTGAAAAAGCAGAAAAAATAAGGAAAATCACATGGTTTAGCATTAGAATAGTTTAAAGCGCATCATGTCAATTGGCATAATTCAACTGGCGTTTGCCCCTCTTTTTGCACATTTCAGAGTGAAAGTGCCTAGGGCCCATGAACACCAAAATCCGGCCTTGCTCATTAGCATAATTAGCTTGCACCACTAAGCTGCAACTTTGGTCTTCAGTGTATCTTTTGTGCCAAGATTTGACAATCAATGTTCAGGTGACAATAGAACATTTCAATTTCCCATTTCAGTTGTAGTGCAGTTTGCTAACCAATACAAAAAAAAGAATTGTTCTCAAGTTTCTCTGAGTCAACTTGTCTGTGGTTTTAAGATCAGTAAGAGCATTAACAGAAGAGGTGAAGCTTGTAATGAAAATTTTAGAGGTCCAGTGTGGAAGAATCATGATAATGTCAAGTGCATTGACTAGGGTATAGCAGTAAAGAAATGTTCTGGGGTATGGGGATTTCCCAGCTGGATGAGCAATTTTAGTCCATGCTCTATAGACTTCACATAAATTTGTGATTATTCAAACAGAAAACTGAAAGCCAGATGTGAGTAGTCTGAGGCTCAATGTGGGTTTCCAACCTTTTTGGATCAAGGGCCATACTGCAATTCTTTTCTCACTCGGAGGCTGGTAAGCAATTTTTTTCCCCCTAACATTCCCAGCCCTGCACAGCCCACACAGGTGCATGCAGTGGCTCCATGGGCGGGATGAGAGTCCTTGGCGGGTTGGATTCTGGCCCATGGGCCGTAGGTTGGACAAGCCTGCTTGACTGTGGATGTACTTTATCTACTCAAAGGAGTCAGAAATGGCACTCAGGCCATTGCTTGCCATCACTGTTTGACTTACACCAATTTCTTCACTTTTGGGAGCCCTAAGTTCAAAAGCACTAAGCACATTAGAAAAAAGGGGAAAAAATTATTCTTAAAGAAAAGTGATCCCAGATAAATTGAGCCTGGAGCATATTTAATTACTGATAGTCTGGGTGGGTAACTAATTTTAAAAGGAAAATTTAGTAAGGAGAAAGAATAATTTGGCAAAAGTGATTAGGAGAACTGCTTTTCAATGTGGTGAGCTAAACCGCTTTCCTTCTGAATAGGATATTTAAATATAGGCATAATTACTTCACTCAGAGTAAAGACAGAGGCTTAGATTGTGAAAGTCCAGTTTGCAGTTGTTTGGATCCTGGGTTTTGGTCAGGCTGTCTTGTATGTAAGTAAAGCAGAGACATGTAGGAAGACCAAATGTGGGAACAGAGGAAAATATGCTGCTGCTTCACCCTGCAACACCTCTCATTCACTGCATTCACCCACTTCCCCTCATCTATTTTAAAGGCTCTCTGATTCCTCACATTGTAATCTTTCCTGCCATTCCCTGCTCCTAGACCAGCATCCAGATCATTCTTCCATGCTGATCTCCTTGTTGACTATTAAATTTCTTGTGCTAAAACTGGTGTCCCATGTATTATATTTGTCTGAATTAGATTGTAAGATCTTTAGGGGACCTAGCTTTGATCTTGTTCTCCAAAAAGTGTTATGCACTTAATATTAGAGGTGAGTTTATGACAACTTTATATGAAAAAAAAAAAGGAAGGATGAAGCAAGAAATGTGAAAGATTCAAATAGGTAGTTGCACCCACAGGGTCAGTTCTTTATGTCTTATTTGAATTTCTGGAAGGTCTCTGTCTCCCAAGTGTTCTTCACTAATATCTGTCAACAGCTACTACATGTTTCAGCAAGAAGTGTTTTAAGAAAGGAAAGTCTTGTGCCAGGAGGCAGCTTCTGACCACCTAAAGAACCTGAAACCCCTTAGCCATGATGATGCTGGGACAATGATATAGTAATAGAAACTCTATCATTCTGAAAAGATTTTTATTGTCCCCACCATCCCCATACACAACAACAGAGACTTTTAACCCAGCAGTTCTTTAAGTGCCACAAACCACATCCACTAGGTTGGAGCAGTGTCTTAATTCACCCCATCTTCAGATAATCCTGTCACCCTTCTGCCTTGTGTCTCAGACACATCTTGGTACTATAGCATCAGACAGTCTCTCTAACACCCTTATATGTCTCATTGTTTAAAAGTGCTGTCTGATGTTGTCAGCATCACGTTCAGGGAGACCCAGCAAGAAAACTGTACTAGACGTTCCTGCAGGTTTCTTAGATGGTCTAGAGTAAACTTACCTGGCATGCCATACATTCCAGTGTTGCAGTTTTCACTGTGATGCCATAACTACTTTGAACAGGAGCTGGTTTTGAGACAGCAAACTGCTGTAGCAAAGAGTACACTTGAAGAAACAGGAACCTGCAGGCATGTGTTCAATTGAGCACGCACCAATGAGAAAGCAGCTCAACAGACAGGATGAATGTATTCAGCTTTTTTTTGGTGGTGGGGAATTCTGCTTACTTTTCAGTCACTAATTTTTGTTTTGAAGCTGATCCCTCCTATTAATTTTGGTTTGGCAGCAAGATAGGGGGCACAAAGACTGAATAAGAAGGGGTGCCCAAACTTTGTCCTGACTTTACTGGAACCTATGGTCAGCACTTAATTTTACAAAGGGAGCTTATTGTGGCCACCTTTTCCTATGCTATCCTATGCAGAGATGATGGCTCCACAGATATGGTGCTCTATCTTTTAAATTTTAATATGTCGAAAATTGGATGTTCTTACTCAGAACCTGATCCTGTTGTTGAAGTATCAGAGTTTCATTTTTATTCAAGCATTTCTCAGGCAACCTCCCATTGAATCAGATGGGAATTTGCTCAAGGAAAGTCTGAGTATAAATTGAAAAGAGTTTAAGGGTTTGGCCCAACAAGAATCAATTAATTTCAAAAGCTGGAAATAAGGATTTAAAAACTGTAATTGTATTCATGCATTTACAGGGTCAAGTATTTCAGTGGGAGTTTTGCCTCATGGGATTTGAACTACAGTATGAAAGTATAATATATGTAATATGTATGATCTACAAATGTGTACATAATTATCATTTCATATATATTAGGACCTTTTCCCACTGAAGTTAAAAAGAGGATGTTCAGGCCCTGAATCTTTTAACAAATAATGGTGCCTTAACAAGACTGTTGAACAGTTGATTAATTTGTGTAGTTCCTCTTTATATCTGTGGCTAAGACATTTTCGTGGTTGTACAATAATTCTCATAACTTTTTATTTTTGGGGGTGATTCACTTCTGCATTTAGGAAAATGGTACAAGTTCACATCAGATTTTGACATACTGGCTGGGCAACATAAAAAAATAGCCTGTTTGCTGATTCAGGTAAAATGCTTAGAAGAAATGAAATATAAGTCTTGATGGCATATTCAAAACTTTGAAATAGCATGAACAGCACATTCAGGCTTTGTTGAATCAGAAGGCAATGCCAGCTTGTTTGAGTCAAAGATTTGAACCCTATTTTCCAGCCAGAATGAGATTTTCATACATATTGTTTGCAGTGATGGTGTAAAGGGAAATGTTGATAAATCAGTAAAAGGGCCAGATAGTGTAATATTGATGATTATATTTGTTGCTAACAGCAGCCAAAATCAGTAGGCCTTTCTGCAGCCCTCTGCCTAAGCCAGGAGAGGAAAAAGAGCCTTTTCCTCAACCTTATCTAGCTCTGCTCCTCACCCTTCCCCACTTCCCCCATAAAGTCTCTGGACTGCTGAGATCCATCTTCTTTCAGAAAAGCAAGAAGTTTATCTATGCATGCCATCGAAGAGATGTTTGTCAGGGCTTCAAGACATGCACATTCTCTAGGAACACCTCTAGTTAATCAGTACTTTGAGATGACTTTTTGATTAGCTTTTAAAACTGCTTGCCCAACAAGGTTTTATTCTTGACAAATTATTGTCTACTACAGGGACATTACTGACCCCAGAAATCTTTCAGATCCCAGGCCTCCCCCCACTGTCTCAGTCCCCTGCAGTGCTGGCCGTGCCCCATGGGCCCGATTCAGCCCCTGTGGTCCTAACTGGAGCTGGATCGAGCTGTTGCCGCCATGGGGGCCTAGCCCCTGTCCCCAATTGGGGTTGGGCTGGACCTGGCTGCCGCTGTGGTGGTGGCCTGGTCCCGCATCCCTGGCTGGGATCGGGACACTGTTGCTGGGACTTGGGGTTTTGTGCTCCCAGTGCCTGGTGCCGGTGGTGCCCCTGGTCTAAGAACAAGGATAAATGTGTGGGGGAAAGGGTTGTACTCTTTGGAATCTCTTCTTTGACGCAGACTTTGGGGTCCTCCAAAGGCAGCTGAAAGAATGGCCAAATGGAAAGCTAGTGCTGTACCACTCAAAAGTCATGCCAAACATCTGGTAATTTTTGAGGTTTGGAGGTGTTGTACTAACCTGTTGCAGACACGTGTAAATGCTTGAGACTTAGGTCCTGTCTACACCAGAAATTTTTGTTGACACAAGTTTTTCTGGCCAACAGCCACTGCTGTAATTAAATTGCTGTTGCATGCCTTCACTGTCTCCTGTCAGACGAGTGCATTTACCCTATCAGCTTTTTTGTCAGCACAGGGAGAAGCGCTCTATGGGTAGCTATCCCACTGTGCAATTGCATGTAGGATTCTTTGAGAAGAGTTTGCACTGCCTCATGGGACAGGCATAGCATCACATGGTGAAGGTTTCTGAATCTCATCATTCCATCAGCATCCTACTAGATTGACAGTCACTTTTAAGATGCCCTGTCAGTCAAGCAGAGATTGCTGATGATCACAAACACCAGAAGGCCACAGAAGGAGAGGGGGAAAAGTGTGTGTGACAGAGAGGGAGTGAGTGAGTTAGTGTGTGTGAGACAGACACACACACACACACACAATGTGTTGGGGGGGCAGTGCGTGTCTGCGTTCTTTGCCGTCTCTAAGTTCAGACAGCAGCACCTGGAAGCAAGCAATCCTGACCTTGAAGCTGCTGCACAGACAACACAGAGCTGGTGAACTCCTCCCCCTGCCCCTTCCCACCTCCTGAGCAGTGTGGCTTGGTACCAGGGGACCAGGTATCGAGGGATACAGCTCCCATCTCCCTCCTTGGCTCTCAGGTCCGGCCTTACCATGAAGCGAACTGAGGTGGCCGCCTCAGGTGCCAGACTCTGCGCGGGCACCACTAGGACCCAGAGTGTAGAAAATTGTGGCTGCTGATGGTGGATATGTATACTATCTGCTCTAGGTGCACAGAGATGGTGGAGTGCTGTGCTGGAGGAAGGAGGGCACAAGAGACATAACATGCAGGCAGGAGAGAAGGTGACAGGGAATAACAGAAAGCAGCAGGCACTGCAGGTAGAGAGAGGAGGAAGAGCCTCTTACATACTTCTCTAGCACCCCCAGGAGCCTGGACTGATTAACACCAGCTTCTCAGGAAGCTTCCTGTTCTTCTTTGAGCGCTGCTTGGATAGATCCAGAAAAAGGTGTCTCTGTGCCAGAGCGCCTGATTGGCTGGAACTTTTTGCCCTAGCCTGTCAGAAGAGGGCAGGTGGCCACCACCCCCCACGCCTCCCCGTGGCTATATATGTGGCCGCTGCCTGGCTCCTCCCCAGTTTCATTTCTTCCGCCTTCACATTGGTTGTGGAACTGCCCGCTCCTTGCGTCTGCAAGCAGCCTGTCCTTCATTCGCTTTCTGAGCTTTTCGCCCGACTGGGCGCACCTATTTGTGGACTTAGGTCCACCGAAGAAGGTCTCCCCTCCCAGCCAGAACATTGCGCTACTCCATCGTCCGCTATGCCAGGGTTCAAACCCTGTGCCAAATGCGGCAAGGCCTTCCCGCGGGACGATCCCCATGAGAAGTGCCTCTGGTGCCTGGGCGAAAGCCACATGGTCACCGCATGCTCCATCTGTCTGTCCTTCAAGCCAAGGACAATCGAGGACAGGGAGCAAAGGCACCGTGCCCTGGCCTCCGAGCAGGCTCGGCACTACTCTCCTGAGACTTCGGGACTTCCTCCAGCACTGCATTTCTGTTTGGCACCGGAACCCGCCCGGCACCATGCCGACAGGGGCCGCAGGATAAGCTCAGTACCGACCTCGGTACCGCGGCACTGACACAGCCCCTTGTCTCCCAGACGGGGCTCTTCCCAGGACCGGTCACATTTGACCCAGGTACCGGGGTGCCAACATAGCCCCACGTCTTCGACATGGTGCTCTCCCCGGGACCGGTCGGGGTCAGTGCCGATCCTGTCAACCCTGGAGGCAGTGGAGGCTGCCAGGGCACTCCTCCTGCTCCCTAAATCTCCCTCCCCAGTGCTGGTTAGAAGGGGCAAGCTGGCCTTCATGTCGAGGGCCTGGACCCAATATAAGTGGCACCATTCTCCTTCCCTGCCACCAGCCCTTGGCTCTGAAGCTCCAGAGCCCGTCACCCCATTGGGTCCCAGTACCATGGAGTTGTCTCCTCAGCAGCATATCACCCTGCCGTCTCCAGTACTGCCCCCTGGGTCCCGAGATGCTTCCCTTTGTTCCAGCCCAGGGGAAGGGGTTTCAAAGGGCTCTAAATGGCCTCAGCACTGGATGTCAGTGCCTTCACCCTTCTGGTACCACCTTCATGAATGGTCACCGCAGAAAGCCCCGCAACTGTGCTGGTACCGGGGAGAGCCTTAAAGCTCGGCACCAGGGAGAGCCTTAAAGCTGGTACCATCCTCTCACACGGTCGATCTGTTGTCGCATTTTGATCTTCTGCGCCGTGTCTCAGCCCACATGGGGATGGAGATCCAATCCTCTGAGGTGCCCTCCGATGCCCTATTCGGCACCGTGTTCTCCTCAGTGGAACCGGTCATGGTTCCCCTCCACCCTAGTGTATGGGACCTGGCCTCCTCCTGCTGGCAAAACCTGGGTTCCATCTCCCGTTACAGACATGGCAGGCCTCAAGTACAGGGTCCTGGGGTCAGAGTTCCCCTCACTCACCCACCACCCAGTCCCACCTCGTGCTGTTGTAGAGGTGGCCTTAGGACTGGGACAGACTCCCCGCAATCCCCTTCCGACATCAAGGGACGCAAGGGAGTTAGAGCTACTGGGAAGGAAAGTATACTCTTCCTCAGCCTTCCAGTTGCTGGTCGCGAACAATCAAGCCCTAACACGCAGATACATGTTGGATGTGTGGGAGTCAATAAACAAATTTAGACATCTGCTCCCAGGGTGATCCCCAAATTTAGATTATAAGACAGTCCCTCCTGTCTAGACCCTGCTGGGAAGCTATCAACCTAGTCTGGTAAACAGGTTGACGGGGGCCAGGTAGCCGAGGGGTCACAGGAGTCTGGCCACTCTCATTGGTCAAGGACATTAACTGTTATCCAAATAAGCTATAAACAACAACAGAGGCGGGCTAAGTATATGCTGAAAAAACAACAAGGAGTTGTGTGGCACTTTAAGACTAACAGATTTATTATTTTTTAAATTTAAGTATATGCTGCCTATTAAGTATAATCTAATTGCGTAACCTGCATATTAAGAGTAGTAACACCATGTAGGGATTTTAGGCATGATGTAA
This sequence comes from Podocnemis expansa, assembly GCA_007922195.1. NCBI lineage: Eukaryota > Metazoa > Chordata > Testudines > Podocnemididae > Podocnemis > Podocnemis expansa. Next base: position 27,152,696 of record ML681963.1, read on the forward strand.
CTTGTATTATGCATGAGCTTGTTGCATTATGTATACCGTATTTTGCATGTTAGAACGTATGTATGACCTGTAACCCCTATACTGGGGGTTCTTGCTCTGAGAGGCTAGCTTCTTTTTGCTTCTCTCAGATGCAGTTCCTTTTATTATTCAGCTGAATAATAAACTCTGAGCCACACCTCATTCTCTGCTTATTCCAGTCTCAGCTGGGAATGGGCCTTCACCTTTGGGGAGGATTTGTGGTTTCTCTCTCCGTGTTGAGAACCCAGACCAGTTTTCCCCCACACCTCCAAATAGGAGGGCTTCTTCCTGTATTGCCCAGACCCCCATCCAAGAAGCCATTTGCAACCACTTCTCAGCCCCCCCCCCCCCCCAAGCTCCCTCCCCCACCCATAACCACCACCTCATGCAAGTGTGGGGGAAAACTGGTCCAGGTCCTCAACCTGGAAAGAGAAACCACAAATCCTCCCCAAAGATGAAGGCACGTTCCCAGCCGAGACTCAAATAAGCAGAGAACAAGATGTGGTTCAGAGTTTATTATTCAGCTGAATAATAAAAGGAACTGCACCACAGGGAAGCAAAGAGAAGCTAGCCTCTCAGAGCAAGACCCCCAGTATAGGGGTTACAGGTCATACATACCTTCTAACATGCAAAATACGATATACTTAATGCAACAAGCTTATGCATAATACAACAAGTTACATCATGCCTAAAATCCCTACATGGTGTTACTACTCTTAATATGCAGGTTACACAATTAGGTTATACTTAATAGGCAGCATATACTTAGCCAGCCTCTGTTGTTGTTTACAGCTTATTTGGGTAACAGTTACTGTCCTTGACCAATGAGAGTGGCCAGACTCCTGTGACCCCTCAGCTACCTGGCCCCCGTCAACCTGTTTACCAGACTAAGGTGATAGCTTCCCATCAGGGTCCAGACAGGAGGGATTGTTTTATAATCTAAATTTGTGGATTACCTTTTTTATCTATCTAAGTCACTAGCTCCCCTGACTTGATATACATTCTGTAATTAATGTTGTCTTAGCAAACAGAGACTCTCACAGAGAACTGCCAAACAGAAATTACTCCATCTTGCAATTTCCTTTACACAAGCCTGAGCAGTATGCCCCCCCCCATCTCACCCAAGTCTAAGCTAGGCCCTTCCTTTAAAAAAAAAATCATATTTTTCTAGTTGTATCTTAAATTTTTGGCTAAACTGCAGTTGTATCTATGATCTATTTACCCAATGAAAGTTACGGGGTATCACCCTGTACCACCAGAGGCTGAATTTCAACAACACATGACTATTCAAGTTAGATGACTGTATAACTCAAGGCTTATTTTGGCTGGTTGGTGCTGTATGAAAAAGAAAGGATAGGTATTGTCATATCTGGGGAGAAGTTACTAAATGAAAGTTATCTGAACAAATTTGGTACAAAGCATTGTCACTGTTTTGAAGAACAACTGTGCTGTGATGCTTCTCTAGGCAGGGACTAAGGATTTAATGACAAAAATGGATTATTCAGGAAAAAATCAGACAATTGCTCCTGTATTTAGCCCCAGTCTGCCAGTCCTGGCAGCTTCTAAAACCAATCTGTGTAAATGTCTGGATGGGGGCAGGACAGGTTAATGATGGAAGTTTAACCCTTATGATTTGGGCTACTGGTACCTATGCAAAAACATATCCTGTACTTCTAATAATATGTTTTATGTTTATAAAATACAAAGTTGTTATACTTGCTTAGGTGTGTGTGACAAAGAGATATGACAAAGAAATGGTAAGTCCCTCCTAAGAGCAATCTAACTTAGACTTAGGACAAAATAAACCTGGAGTTAAGGGCTAGGAAGAACATATAGAATTTCTTTGGTTATCTTTATTATTGTATAGCACAGCTAACTAAACATCTGTATTGTTATATTTCCAAACATCTTGGCTATAACATACTTATAGCTATACCTTAGGTTTCAATAAAAGTGTGAACAAGTTTGTAACCCCAAATCAATCCCTGCCACACCAGGCCCAGGCCCTGCTCTGACCTCCCTCAATTGCTGCCACATTGCCAGCCCCCCTCAGCTAGCCCAGGCCCTGCCCAGACCCCCCAATTGCCACCAGCCCCCCTCAGCCCCTGCTTCCCTGCTGCTAGCCCAGGCTCACCCATTCCCACCAGCCCCCTGGCCTCAGCCCCTGCACCTTGCTGCTAGCCCAGGCCCTGCCCTGGGCCCCCAATTCTTGCCAGCCCCCCCCCCCAGCCCCTGCTCCCCCGCCACTAGCCCAGGCCCTGCCCTGGCCCCCCAATTGCCACCAGCCCCCCGGCCTCAGCCTCTGCCCACTGCTACTAGCTCAGGCCATGCTGCCCCCCCCATTCCCAGCACACCAGCCCTGGGGCTTACCTGGTGTCCTGAGCCAGCTGCCGCCATGAGGAGACAAACTAAGTTCTCCCAGCCATGTGGGAGCTCAGCTCCGCCCCCGCCTTCTCCCAATGAGCTGTGGGCTGGGCTGGAGCTTCCCTCCTCCCTCCCCGGCAGTACATGCTTCCTCAGTATGTACTGCCGTGCCTGCCGGTACCCGGGAAAATTTAAGGGGTGCATTGGGGTGCTGGCGCTGGGCAAAATACATCGGGGGCACCAGCCCTGAGATTCGGGGCACGTGCCCTGCGTGCCCAGCGCTAGTGATGCCACTGCCGGCAAGGCCCTTTCCTGTGCAACTGCGGGGAGGGATCCCGACTGGTCAATCAGCACTACTGTCTATGGTCACAGCCATGCTGTCTACCATCCAAACTCTGCCGTGGAGTGCCCTCTACCTTGGTACCAACTTTCCAAGTTGACAGACAGCCTTCTCTTCCCCCTCTCCCTTTCCCTCTGAGTGAGGGTGGACGGTTCAGAGGTTAAGTAGCCTCTCTTCCTTTGAGTAGGATTAAGGTTGGGCACATATCCACACTCCCATTGTTTACCCGAATACATCAACACCTGAGGGGACTTTATCCCCCTCCCCATCACCCGGGGATCTGCAGTCAAAATCCTGTGGGCATCCCTTAGAGGATGGTTTTTGCCCCAGGGTGCAACCACGCCCCCTACACAATGGCCCCCTTGGGCGGCAGCTTCTTTACCTTTCGGGAGACATAAGGGCTCATGGAGTACACTCCCAACATCGAAGAATGTGTAGCTCTGTCAATCCCAACTCCGAACTAAATGGGGCCCTCCTGTTTACTACGACTATTTCCATACAAAGGAGGTGCCACTCCCGCATGTTTCCCCATGGACAAAATACTACTGGTCCACCCCCCAACTAGGTGGTTGGAGGCCCCCTTGTTGACCCTTGTTTCTTTTCCATCCGGTTCCTGCCCCAAAAGTGGCAGGGGGAGACCCTCTCTACCTTTCTTATGTGCCGCCCTAACCCCCTTCTAGTTGTCACTGATGGGACCAGATTAAACATAGCTTGCATCTGATCAACCCCATCCAAGGCCCTAAGGTATGTGCCTTCAGCTCAGGATACAGCAACCCCTTCCTGAACCCATAGCACAGGCACATCTCTTCCGCCTGTCAAATATTGGACATGCGGGCTGGAGCCTGTCTAGGGACGCAGGCCTTAATAACTCGCTCATGGGCCCCATGCCAGCGATGAAACCCCTACACTTGCTACTGTCAGCTGGTTCACAGTGTGGTGAATGACTTGCTGAGGGGTTGCACCAACTGGGCCCCTGTTTCGTTTCTGCCTACCCTAATGAACAATGGCTCTTTTTTCCCTCTCTGTCATTCACAGCCACCTGGAATGCACTGTGGAGACTGAACATCTGTACATGGGGTCTCTTTGATGAGGTGGACTGATATTACTTTCCCCTCCTCTTTCTCCCCAACTCTAATGTGTCCATTCCCTCCCAGTCAAATTGGGGGCTCTCGGGTCACAGCCATCAGAGGAAATGAGGTAATAATATTGATGTTCCTCTCCCATCCCTTTGTCACTCGGTCAGGCAAGATGTCTTATCCTCAGAGTCAAGGGTCCAAGGCCAGTGGAAGGCACCCCGGCTGGGCTCCATAGGTATGGTCCACAGACCACCCCCATAGGTGGGGTACTAGTCTGGTCCCAGTCATCGCCTTATCTATCAGGCAGGTCCCTCCTGTAGCTCCTCCCCTAGGGATGGCCATAGTGCTGTGGTCATTCCGGCCTAGCTCTGGGACAATCCTGTTCAGGTGTCCCACGGGTACAACTCCCTCTTCCTCATCAGGCTCCAGGGGTTCTCTAGCCCTAGTGGTCGGTTCTTGGTTTTATGCTTCCATCCTGGGTGACTCCTAAGGGTCTTTCTCACTGAATAGACCTCATATGACGCCCTTCCCGATTTTGACCAGCCACCGGGAATTCAGGAGCTAGCTGTCCCCTGATAGATTTCACTCTCAGGGTAAGATCTAATGACAGCAGTAGCACGTTCGTAGTAGATGCTGCAGATAAATTGGAAGTCTCTTTGAGGAGATGGCAGGATGTACACCTTCAGGGTGGTGGATCTTCACTCTGTCCCCATGGTGAACGCTGCTCCCTTCTCCAGTATGTCTTGTTTTCTCCCGGGTTGCCCTTCCTATGGGAGCCCCAATCCTGACTCACAACTTCGTCCGTCACCAGACCTAAGGTTGGCGCCATACCAGTTGGGCTCTTTCTGGTGGTATGAGGCCACATAAGCCAATGTGAGCCTAATCCTGTAGGCCACGGAGATCCGGCACCAGGGATTATTGTACTTATGAGCCTACTCCTGGGTGTCACGTCATTGCAATTAGCCTCTCGCTCCTATACTCCTTCAGCAGTTCACCAACGATGAATCTGGAAAATAAAAGGAGAGAAATAACGACAATATTACTTCCTTGTGCCTTCACAAGATAATCGATACTGACAGTCCTCTTCAACAGGGACCACCACAGAGTTATTGGTACATTCAGGTAGGCCTGGAATATATTCATCAAGCTCACGGGAAGTTCCTTTCCTGCCTTGTATAGGGCTGTTTGGTGGGTTAGGCACCTTCCCTTCTCCATGCCGATCTGGGTGCCTCATTCCCAAATGTGATGTATCAGGTTGTCAGCTGCCGCTGCCAGCCATTCGCACTTCCCCTTTCCTATCTAGGACAAGTAACTATCCTAGTCCCTACCCACCTCTGGTAGTCCATCCCTTCTTCGGACGCCAAGCACACCAGGTCCATGTTCTCATCGGGCTCATGGGCTGCAAGTGCTTTTCACTGCCCGACCAAGGAAAATGCAGTCTACCTCTCCTCTACCATTTATTGCAGTCTCGGTATCCACCACTCCCAGCCCAACAATCCTATGGTCTTCTGAAATTCTCTATAGGAGGTACGTTAACTCGTGTTGCTGCCAGAACACTAACCCCTCTGGCTCCCTCATGCCTCTGCCAATACGTTCTTAGGCACAGCAGTTAGAGTCACATTTCTCGACTATAGCCATGATGTGTTGGTATCGTATTTACTCATACGGTGACCTCAGGCCCTCCTGCACAAGCATGACAATTGGCACTCGGACAAACTGGGCCTACTTCTCTCCACTGGGTTAGGTCCTGCAATCGCAGGCTACCCTTGCCTGGATGACGGTCCTTAGGTCAATTCCTTAGACCTCTCAAGGACCTTGCTTGTTGGACAACTACCCAAGTTGGAGACATACTGTCCTGAAGGCAGAAGAGCCAACTCCACCCACCGTCCATCAGCATGGCTAGCAGTCACCTATTTCTGAGTGAATCCGAGGTGTGCTCGAAGAATGGTAGGTTACTTACCAGTAACCATCCTTCTTCGAGATGGGCTGCTTGGATTCATTCAGACCCCTCTCCCTGTCTCTGCAACTTGAGTTGGCGACTCCTAGGAGTTGGGGAGGGGCCAGGCGGCTGTCACATATATAGCCATGGGGTGGCGTGGGGGCAGTGGCTGCCTGCCCTCTTCTGACAGGCTAGGGCAAAACGTTCCGACCAATCAGGTGCTCCGGCATGGAGACACCTATTTCTGAATGAATCTGAGCAGCCCATCTCGAAGAAGGACGGTTACTGGTAAGTTACCCACTGTTACAAGCCTGGCCTTCCTATAGAGGAAAATATGGGGGTAGTACCTCTGTTTTGCCTGCAAATCAGCAAGAAAATTTGTAAATGGAAGGGTATTTTAAGCAATAATCTGCCACCACACCTCTAGAGGTAGTAGAAAAATATTCTTTTTGGCATTCAGAACTTTAGAAAAAGCTGGTCCTAACTGAAGAGCAACACCACAGACCTACAGCTGCAACAAAGATCAAGTTTTGTGTTGTTTGTTTTGGTGCTAACGTTATAGTATTTTGTGTTTAAAAACAAAGGTAGGTTTACTGCATTAAGCAAAAAGAATCAATGAGCACAGTAACTGTATTTATAGAAACATTCTTTATCAGGTAGGAGAGAGAAGAAACAAAAGCTACTTAGGTTCAGTGGATTTGGAAGGAGAAGGGGTTCGGGGAATAGATGTCTTGAGAGTATTAAGAATGCTGGTTGATTCTGCTAACAGGGTTCCAAGGGAAATACCTCCTGACACACCCTGGGAGCCTCTGGAAATTTGAGCAAACTGTTTAGAAGAAGCCCTTAAGGCAATTGAAAAACTGGAATGTCCTGCTTGGACCTCAGTAGTAATAACAATTGCTGAAAGACACCAGGAGGTATGGGCTAATAAAATAGAATGTGATAAAATGGATGCCAAAATACAAATCACAGTCCCTGATCCCCCCATCCCAAAAACAGTATTGATATCCAAAGGAGGCAAGCACTAGCTTCAAGGAAACAACTAATGGGCTTCTGAGCCACAGGGGTTGTGGTGGATTTTTGTCCCTTAACTGTGTGATCTCACTGCAGTCTGCGAACTGAGAAGCTGTTATTTTATTGTAGTAACCCCAAATGTATTTATTTGTGGATTGACATCCCTAAGTAGACAGCATTGGGTTGCGGGGAGGGTGGAAACAATACTTTTCTTCCCCAAACACTGGACAAGAAGGTCTGGGAGAGGCAAGGCTACAGAGAATGACACTGGGAGAGAATGTGAAGTCCCTTTACCCTGCATTTTGGAGGCCCTGGGTTCTCAAGAATTTTATAATAAGGATAAAGAATGTTTGGCTGGTAGTGTGGTTAAAGGGTGCCATGGTAAAATAATTATTAACATGTAGTCCAACACAATGGGAAGACGGATCTTCCAGGAACCCCATGGGTAAAAAGTATAGAAGTGTGAATTTTGAAACCACCTGTAACCAATTTGGTCAGGGCATATATGGTTCAAAGCTATGTGAAAAAGCAATTGGCAAGTAACCCTTCCTCCCCACTCCCTCAAAAACATCTTCTTAGATATGAGCTGAGCGAACATTTTGGTACTAGAGTCCCTCTGTGAGCAGCAGGAACGGCGCTACCATTTCTGGTGCCCCCTGCAAGCACAGCAGATGCCGGTGCAGACAAATGACATCACAGTGTGCCACAGCGGTGCGCTCTCCATTTTGGTGCCCCTCAAGTGTCGGCACCCCCCTGCAACGCTTACCGGGTTTACCACGTTGCGCCGGCCCTGGTAAGCAATTTGTCCTTCCATTATTTGAAATCTGGAAAAATTGGATAAATCTATATGAGGTTTCCAAATCTGGCAAGAGACAGGTGAGAGGGGACCCATGGGGAGACACTGGAAAGATGGCAGGGATTCTTAACCGGAGTAAGTGCTAGCAAACAAGATAAATGCAATGGGTTGATACATACAGAATGTGGGTAGTGGGGAGAAAAAAAATTGATCCAGGTTGAAAAAACAGTAAAATTGTAAGTCTTTTAAAAGAAATATGGAATTGGATATGGATGCCATGAAAGTGCCTTGCAAATACAAGGTGTATGTTTAAAAGTACTCGCTGAAGAAAATTTCCACTGTGCTATTAACCCATTTGTAAATAACAGCTCTATGCTTGTATATGCAGGTAATTACTGCATGTGTCTCAGAAGCTGGTGTCCAACACTCTTTGTTATCTTTGAGCGTGAAGCAGATTACAGTCATCATGCAAATAGTTGTTTTTGTGGTACTGAAGTGGCTAGGGCTGTGATTTGGAATTTAAAGTGCTTGAACTTTGATTTAATCATTTAAATGTGTTGTATATTTTTTTATTTTAGCGTGAAGCCTGCACCTCTTGAATGAATTTGACTGTTTACAAATGTTGCTTGTACATCCTGATTTGCAGAACCATCTGCACTGCCAGAAAGGAACGGCAAAGAGTCATAGTTATTGTGCATTGTAATGTTACTACTATTAAGTGGGTATTTACAAGAACTGGCTGGGATCTAAAACATCAGGGATGGGAACATCATTGTATGGTTACCTACTAGCACAGGTATCTTGAATTTGGCCTAACACCCCATTGTAATGATTCTGGGGTTGCAAGTAGTTGTGATTCCCTTTATGAAGTATTTGCCCAATGGCATGCTAGATCTGGTGTGAAATTTGCAAACTACAAGTCCCCTGATAGATAAGCTAGTGGCTACTTCCACCCTTGCTCCTGCCCTGGAAGGGAACATACCAAACTTGCCACTCATCTCTCCTTTGAGAGCCTTGAGCTTTCATTGGATCACAGCTTTGTTGCATACAGAATAAATGTGATGTTGGTTATATAAAGGCCCCCTTCTGTAAAAGGGTGACCTTTAAGGAGGAAACAGTATGGGATGATTTTGATGGATCAATGAAAGGGCTAGAAACCACATGATAGTGTAGTATTAATGATCATACTTGTTGCTAACAGCAGCCAAAATCAGCAGGCCTTTCTGCAGGCCTCTGAAGCCTTGGCATGACTGAGCCAGAAAAGGAGGAGGAGCCTTACTGTCCATCTTATCTAACTCTGCATTCCCCACCCATCTCCTGATGAAGTTTCTGGTGAACGTGCTAGGATCTAGCTTTTAAGAGGAAAACAAGAAGCTTATTTATGCATACCCTTTAGGGAGGGTTTGTTTTTTTTTGTTGGTTTTTTTTTTTTAATGTTTGACATGCGGATTCTGCAGGAACACTTTTAGTTACTTAGGACTCTAAGGAGACCTCTTGATTAACTTTTGAAAATGCTTGCCCACCATGTTATTTTCTTGGTGTTACTGTCTATTAAAAGGAATAAATGTGTGTGCGCGGGGGGGTGGGGGGAGGTTTGGACTCTTTGGGGTCTCTTCTTGGACACAGATTTTGGGGTCCTCCAATGGTAGCTGAGAGTCTGGCCAATCAGAAAGGCACTGGGTGTCACTCTTCCACTCAAAGGGCACTCAAAACCAGTAATTATGAAGGTTTGAAGGTGTTTTACTAAACTGTTGTGAGCATGTATAAATTCCTGAGATTAACTGAAGTATAGATTATAAATAAGAACCCTCTTGTGTTATACTTTTTCTACCAGTTCATTTATTTTATTTCCAGATGCTTTTTTGAACAGAATAAAGTTACCAAAAGGTTTGGCAGAACTCCAGTTAACGAGCAATTGGATACATTAAATGTAAAATCACTGAGTCTGAGACTGGCAGATGCCTACAAAATATGGTCTAGAATTAAAACTGAAACTGGTGCTAGAACTGGAACTGATCTGCTGGCAAATTAGAAGAAAAGGAAGCAGATGAGTAGATGATGCATCATTCACATTGCAAGAACACACACTTCACTGGTGCCTGCTTTATTAGGGCTGAATTTGTCATTGTCTGTGCCTCAGATTATCTACTACCATTCAAAGAGATGCTGTCACTGTTGGATTGGGCATCTGTCATTGAACAAGAAAAATTGAAAAGGAAAAAAAATCTAATTTACTGTGTGGAAAAATGCTTTACACAGGAAATAACTGGAAAGGATTTTGTTAAAAACTTTAATATTTTTATTGAGTTTTGGATTTATAAATTGCCACTACCTCCATCCCTGGGTGCACGCACAAAAAATAAAAGCAAGACCTTGCACACTAGAGTTTTTCAGCAAAAGTCACCCTTTGTTGATAAAATAATCCCTGTGTGCACAATGCATTGACTGTTATACCAACAAAATGGCCTATTTTATTGATAAACTAATACCATCTGTGCAAGAGGTATAGGGTCTTTTTCACCACTGTTTTGTGCTAAAAGAATCAGTGTGGATATTTGTGCATGCTTCTGTTGCATTAAATAATCTCTGGAAATGTCCCACAGTGCCAAGCCTGACCACTCTGGTCTTCTGCTTGTCCACTGCTCTGCAGCAACCATTCCCTCTCTCTTGTAAGTTGTGGAAATTTTTGAAGTTTCTTGGTTCCCTTTCCTGTTTGGTTGGCATGGAGAGCTTATATCTTGTATGCCTACGTGACAAAAGTGGCTCAACACAGCAAATGCTATCCTGCTTGGAGCACAGTGGAGCTACTGGAGCTGATGAGCATTTGGGGAGAGTCTGCTGTGCAGTTCTAGCTCTACTGGAACCTAAGGGACTTTGATACCTTTGGCCAAATTTCTTAGTCCATGACACATGTCTAAGTCCATGACAAATGTCTACATGGCACTTTTATTTTGAAATAACACTCATTATTTTGAAATAAAAGAAATAAAAGAAATCCCGTCCTTTTGAAATAAGAATCGTCGTTCCGAAACAGTAAAACCTCGATGTTTTCGAAATGGCCATTATTTTGGAAGGGATATTTCGAAATAACGCCATTTAGACCTGTTCTTTTGAAACAACACCATGTAGACCTGTTGTTTCGAAACAACTTTTCAAAACAACAGGCCAATTGGTGTTATTTCAGAATATCCCTTTCGAAATAACGGCCATTTCGATTGCGAGGTTTTCCTTATTTCGAAATGAGCCCTTTCGAAATAAGGGTTTTATTTTGAAATAAGTCATTTTGAAAGGACTTATTTTGAAATAAAACTGTGTGTGTAGACATAGCCTGAGAAACGCTATGAGCAGGACACAGTGCAATGCAGAACCAAGGTGAAGGATCTGTGCCAGAGCTATCACAAAGCCAGGAAGGCAAACTGTTGCTCTGGCACTGAGCCAATGACCTTCCAATTTAACAAGCATCTGGAGAAGATTCTCAGTGGGGACCCCACATCCACCCCAAGACTCCCATAGCCACCTCTGCAGCTCCAGGGCCACCAGATACCAGAGTATACCTCAGTGAAGAGCTCATTGATGAGGAAGTAGAGCTGGAGGATGACCAAGAACTGGAAGCAATGTAGCAGAGACTGGGAGTCAGAAGCTGTTCTCCACCCTGTAAACGTATACCTTTTCCCAGACCTCCATCTCCAGTGCTCAGGATGTCGGAGAGGGGAGCTCTGGCAAGTCTTTGGAGGCTAATGCTAATGCTGCTGCCTTTGCTTGTCAAGATACACACTTATGGGTGTGGATAGAAAAGAGCTGGAGTACCAGTGTTTGCATGTGCCTTTCCATTCCCTTTTGCAGCTGGACATTGCTGCTGAATAATGCATTGATGCACACACAGATTTTACAGGTATCCTCTGCTGTGGGCTCAACAGATCTTTCCCAGAGTAACCACCTGATTTCCTGCCTCAGACTCCTCCACAGATCAGCTATGTTTCTTTCCGATAATAGGACACTTTTGCACACTGATTGTACATCCTGGGAGTGGGGACCAAAGCATCACATAGCCCTGCAAGGACATAGTTTTGAGCTGGTTGCATGAAGGGATATTCATTCTAGCATCCCTGCTACTAAGAGCCCTACCTATGGAGAACAGGGTCACAAATGTAACAATTTTTACACTGAATGTGCACGGATTATTAAACCTCTGAGAGCCGCACTGAGGCATATAACCACATATTTTTACCTACTACAAAATTACTAAGCTTAAAATTCATTGCACACTTTAATTGTATTCTAAAATAGGGCAAATATTGATCCAATAATGTCAGATTCTAATAATTATTTAAGACTACCATGAAACTAGGCCTATACAGTAAAAATTTAGCTGTTGCTAGATGTAGAACACTACAGGCTTGTGGCAAGTTTTTTTTTAAATCTGGGCAGTAACTTGTCAATGCAGTAGGTAAATGCTCTCTCAGATGCTGATCTCTAAGTATTGCACAATGTTTTGAATTTCATTGTGGAATATGATGCTTCACAGCAGTAAGTTGTGCCAAAAACTGAAAGTAATCTACATTCAGTTTTATACTTCTTTCCTTTGTATTTTCATTTCTTAGTATTCTACATCATGTTTAGGACTTGTAAAACATGATTTTATTTAACAACGAGTAAGCTGCATTAGGACCTATGAGAAAATCTAAACATGCTATGGCTTCTCTGACCATGTCATGCTTCTCTCCCCCCCACCCCCGTTGCCGCTCCCCTGTCTCTTACCATGTTGCTCCTTCTCTGTTCTCCCCAACCATGCCGCACTTCTGCCCCCACCCCACCCCAGCCCCAGACGTACCCCCACTTCCCTGCCAATATTTCTGCCAGTAAATTTGTTCACTAAAATACTCATGGACAGTGAAGACAAAAGGTCTGAGGACTCAGACACAATTCATTTTAAAATGAGAGTAATAGTAAAGGAGAACACTGCTCATCTTAATCCTGTGAAGAGATGCACACAGGGACACCTTTTCAACTGTTCAGAATCACAACAGATCAATGAGAATTTAAGGGGACATAAAGTGCAAGATCAGAGCCTGTTTCAGTAAGCGCTTTGGAGTTCATGCACAGAAGATACTATGGAAAAAATCCCACTGAGTTTATTCAGTTTGGGGTCAGGCCTGTAAAAATTCTAAATATCATTATTTGTTTTTTATAATACAAAGTAAAATCTTTACTGGTGACAGATTTTTTTTTTCAGAAAGTTTACAACACAATTTTCCATCCTCAGCCCTTCACAACAATTCCTTAGACTGCACTGAAATATACATAAATTTTGACTATACAACAAAGAAGAATTAATACATGTTGAATGCTATTTAATCAGTGGAAGTATAGTGCTACTATTGAACTTTGCAGTGAATGTAAATTATCTTGGTAATTGACTTAGTTCTATTAACTAAAATTTTCTTATAAAATAAATGTACTAGCAGTTCCTTCTGCAAACAGATGACATACTGATGTCTCAGGCACACTATTTCAATGGACTTAAGGAATTTTTTTTCTAATGCCAGTTTTCAGTAGTGGTGGTCTATCCTAAGTCTAAATCATTTGCATGCTGAAAATGAACCATGATCCATAATAAGTACTTGTAACATTCTTTAAATTAATGAGGGTTTTTTTTCATAACCTTTTGACAGTAGTCAGTGGTTTTGGATGTAACACTTGTGTCAATTTTCAGTCATTTCTGACTATTCTTATTTAATTCTCGAAATACAAGAGAAATAATTTTGCATTATATTACAATATCTGGAAATGCCAGGTGATTTTTAAAAAGGAAAATTAATTTACAATTGCTTTTCAGGTTTAAATTGCTGATTATCATCGCTTATCTGTAGTTCATTGTAGACTTGTTCTTGATCAATTTATGTTGCTAGTTTTAAAAATATTTACCCAGAAAGCAATTTCAAAAAAGAAAAGCATTTAAAAATCATGCACTGATTTAATTAAAGACTGTATCATAATGTACACAGACAAGGAGGGTAGAATTAATATTGTGTGGGTAAACTGTAGAATCTGACATTTACTTAATTTAAGTGCTTGTCTTTGCACCTAACTGAGGATGTTGCTTTTCCCTGTGGGCTCTCACATTGCTGCCCCTCCCCTCCCGGCTCTTACCATGCTGCTTTTTTCTGCCGGCTTGCTCAGTGCTGCCCCACCCCTCCCTTCCCTACTCTTACCAGGCTGCTTTTTCCCTGCCCGTTCTCACAATGCTGCCCCTCCCCCAGCTCTCGCCATGCTGCTTTTTCCTGCAGCTCTCACAATGCTGTTCCTCCGCTGCTGGCTCTTACCATGCCGCCGCCTCTCTGCTGTCCCCAGCCATTGCAAATTTCTCACCCCATGTCTCCCGCCATGCCATCCTTCCCTGCTGTGCTCTTCCAGGAGCCGCAGTTTTTCTTTAAAGAGCTGCATGTGGCTCGCGAGCCACAGTTTGGCCACGTCTGGCATATAAGGAAGCAGCCCTGCAGAAGCAAGGAGGACATGCTCCAAGAACTCCTCCAGTCCACAGAGGTGTCTATAAGGGTTAAAAAGGGCATGGAGAGAAGCAGTGTCGGAGATACTGAGGCAAGATAGAATGGAGAGAAAGGAGAACCACCAAAGAAATATTGCTAATCAAGGACTCATTTGTGTGATGAAAGAACAGACCGAGCTGTGAAAAACAATAGTGTCTTGGTAGCCACAGTAGAATTTCTTTCCCTGCTCACCACCAACTTCCACATAACATTCCTGCGAAGGTCTCAGACTGCCCTGCTACAATCTTACTTTCAGACAGCTACAGGAATGATAGCCAGATGTATATGCAGCTGTAATATCTGGTAATGCTCCTCCCACTTTCCCTGCCATAAGGCTGCTTTTTGTTGACTGGTGTTTGTTGTTTGGTAATAAAAGTTAGTGTCTCAACCATTAAGCACCTTTTTTTTTCATGTTTTCACAAGCCATGTCCCCTCCAGCCACCGTAATTCAGCAGTACAGTGTGACAGGGATGTTGACAGTTCAGTTATGGGTTCTCATTGTCAAAATGCTCCCTGAGCACCACCCTTATGTGGACAGCTCCCCATTGCGCCACCCCTAGCATCTAGCTGCTCATATACATTTGGAAGGCAAGCCACCTCAGCAGTCCACCCAAGGGCAAATTTCTTACCCTTAGCATCACAGAGATTATGGAAGATACAGCAGGTGGCTATAACCACAGGGACATTGTCCCCATTAAAGTCTAGTTTGCCATAAAGGCACCTCAAGAGAGCTGTGAGTCTGTCAAAGGCACATTCAACAGTCATTTGGCACCAACTCAACCTGTTATGTATGTAAGGCTTCATGAGCCATGGAATCAGAGGGTAGGCTTGGTCTCTCAGCATCACTAGGAACATCCCATATTTTAATCTTTTCTTCTGGAGAAAAGGTCCCTGCTTGTAACTTCCAGTATAGTCCTGTGCTCGTGAAGATACAAGTGTCATGTACCTTTCCTGAACAACCAGCATTGATATTAGTGAAATGGCCTCGGTGAATGGCGTTTTTCCATCCTAAATGTTGAACTCTGCACTTCTCCTTGTTGAACCTCATCAGATTTCTTTTGGCCCAATCCTCCAATTTATCTAAGTTACTCTGCATCCTTTCTCTACCCTCCAGTGTACCTCCCACTCACTTCAGCCTAGTGTCATGTGCAGACTGGTTGAGAGTGCAATTCACCCAGTCCTCCAGATCATTAATGAAGATGTTGAACAAAAGTGGCTCCAGTTGATGTGTCTTTCTATTTTCCTGAGCAGAATTTTACCTCCAGTTTTTAAAGGATGTCTTTTTGCCACTACTCAGCTTTTTTTACTGTGTTGTTTTGTCATAATGCCAGTTTTTGAACCTGTTACTATTTTATATGGATTATAAACTTCATTTGAGGCTCTACTGTGGTGTTTTTTAAAAGTTTCCATGAAGCTTGAAAGCATTGCACCTGGGACTGCTCCTTTTAATTTCTGTTTAACCAGCCTCTTCATTTTTGTGTGGTTCTCCTTTTCAAAGTCAACTGCCACTGTGGTAGACTTTTCTGGTATTCTTCATTCCCCACACAAGGATGTTAAATATAATAGTTTGGTCACCATTAAAACCCATTTATCAGATGTTTGAAGATAGAGCACTTACAGAGCAGAGGCAAAATAAATGCAGGGAAGTGTAAGTCATAGAATCAGGTTCAACTATTACAGAAAATCAAAGCAGTTATTTAGATTCAAACAGCAGAGAACAGAGTATTAGAAGAAGTTGAGGTAAAATGATAGGATCACTTGTAATAAAAAAAAAACCCAAAAAACCCAAAAATTCAAATTCCTATTTAGCCCTAAGACAACAGTGTCAAATTTGCATATGAATTCCAAGTAGTTGAGCTGTGTTCACTCTTGGATCAGACCCTGTGCACCAGGGTTAAAATATAATTTGGTGGGCCCCGGAACCCTCCTAAATTGGTAAGCCCACCTCACAAAACCCAGCTACTGCCCCCCAAACACCTACTCCCTGCCCCAGCTGCTGCCCCCCAAATGCCTGCCCCCCACCCCAGCTATTGCCCCCCTCACACCTACTCCTCACCCCAGCTATTGCCCCCAGCCCCTGTCTTGCTGCTGGTCCCCCAACCCTTCCCCAACACCTGCTGTGCTGCGCAGTCTTACCCTGCTGCCCCAGGCCGACCCCCTCCCCCATGCCCTTTCCCAGCTGGGCCAGCTCACCTGTCCCCAAACACTTCCCCCCTCAGGGCTCCATTACCTGGCTGCCATGTCACTGTGGAGTGGTCCCGGCCCAGGCTGAGGCTCCACGCTGAGCCTGCTCTGACTGCGCATGCTCAGAGGCTCTAAGCATGCTCAGTCAGAGCAGGTTCAGGTCAGAGCCTCAGCCCTGGGCTGGGGCAGCTCTCTGCCCCCCCCCCAAGAATGTGCCAGAACAGCTGTAAAAATCCTTGGGGAGGAAGGGGTTAACATCTTGGTCAGTGAGTCCCAGGACAGCCAATAGGAACAAAGCACAGGTTTTTGAATTGAAGCAGCAGCCTCGCTTGTTCCCGTTTGGATGCAGCAGAGCTGCTGGAAGGATCAGGAAGAGGCCAGGTAGAAAAGCCTGAAGAAGGATTCAGCGACATCCTTACCAGAGATAAGCTAAGTTTGTTACTAAGCAGGCATGAGTAGAACAGGAAATGTTTACAGAGATGCAGTCAGGGTATTTCTTTGTTTCTGGTTTGGTTTTGGATTTCTCTGTGCTGAGCACATGTACCCCCCTCCCAGGAGCATTGCTGCCCTGAGGAAGGACCGGGGCACCAGCCCAAGTCCCGCCCCCTGACTGCAGGCCACACCACTGGCCAGGGTTCAGGGCAGGAAGCGGCAGCTGTGGCCGCAGGGCCGCCTGGCCTAGCAAGAGGCTGGAAGCAGCAGCTGCCGCTGAGGGCAGCCGGGCCCCGGATCTCTGGCCGGATCCGGCCGGAGAGGCAGGGGCCCCACCAGGACCCAGGGCACTGGTGCTGGGATGTGGGGCATGGGCCCTGTGTGCCAGGTGCCAGCTACGCCCCTGCACCCTCCCTCTACCCTGTAACTACCTAAGTTAAATCCCAGAGAACCAATGCTCTGTGTTTCTTATCTGTTCTTTTTAATTAAAGTTTTTACCTTTTAAGTAAGCTCTGGCTCTGTGTCCTGAAAGACAAGAGGTTTGTGTGCATGTGCCTCAGACTGCACAGCCAGCTACTAAGGAGGATTCTGTCCCAGTTCCAGCTCGTACCACAGCTGGGGTCAGTCATTCTCCTGAGAGAGAAATAAAAGTGATTGAGGATACCTCACAGGAAGGAATTCCCAAGTGCACCTTCCCGGGTTTCAAGAGGTTTTTGCATTTGGGTGGTAGCAGCAATACCACTCCAAGGCCAGGAATTGCAGGTTTGGAGAGTTTTAAGACCAGGCTTTAAGGCCAGTGGCTTTTAAGATCTGCCACAGGTCCCCGCCTTCCACACTCAGAGTGCCAGAATGGGGAAGCAGCCTTGACAACAGCGTTCTGGGGCCTGCTATTTTTAGTCTCAGTGTGTGTGTGTGTGTGGGGGGGGGGGGGGTGTAAAAACAGAAAATGGAGCTGGAACGCTGCATTCTGGGGTCTGCAATTTTTAAATGGCGAGTCCTGGAACACAGCATTCCAGCCCCATTTTCTATTTTTAGGGGCCCCAGAAAGCTGAGCCCCTAAAAATAGTGGGCCCCAGAACACTGTTCCTGTGTATTCCGGCTTACTTTAACCCTTGCCTGTGCACCACTTAAGACTAAATTGAGAATTGTCTCCCCGTACTCCAGGACTAGCTGTTCCAATTCTTTTTTTGGCCTGCCTTAGCAGAGCTGGTTGTCACTGCAAACATTGTAGCAGCAATTGCCTAGCACTTTGATGAAGTTGCTAAGGCTGTCTTTATGGTTGCGTTGGTGTACAGCTACTGAAGTTAATGTATTGCTCCAGAGCAAGCCTATTTGCTAGCTTGCATCAATACTGCCTAATATCCAAAGTCCAAAGGGGCAGCTGTGAACTAGAATTTTCTCCCGCAAAAGCTCATGCAACAAATATTTGTTAGTCTTTAAGCGCCACAAGACTCCTTGTTAGCTTTACTGTTTAATCTAATATATACATTTTGTGGAAAGAAATGCTTCACCCTAATGTCCTTTTCTCCCCATCAGTTGTCCCCCCACCAGCTGTGTGGTGCAGTGCTCCACCCCTGAAATGCTCCAGAGCAGACGGTGCAAATACACCCTATAGTAGGGTTACCAGATACCAAATCATGGAAAGGAGCACAGGGAAGTATGAAAAGGAGGACATTGGAGGACACATGGAAAAAATGTAGTATGAATGTCATATTCTTCTGTTTTTAGGGGGCCCTGGAATGCTTTCCCCTAAAAATAAGGTATTTTGTGGCATTCCATTATACTTTAACACTGAAAAGTAAAACAGGCAGAAAAAATCATGTATTTTAAAATGCCTGCTGGCCAGAGGACGTGAATGTAAAAAGGAGAACATGTCCTCCTCTTGCCTGACATCTGGTAACCCTACCCTATAGCGACTCCATAGAGAGGCGCTGGCTCTGACCTGCTCTGTTGCACCATCTCAGTTTCAAAAGGGGTAGCGCTATTAGTCTAGTCCAGTAAAAAAACAAGGAGTCATGTGGCACTTGAAGACTAACAGATTTATTTTTCGCATGAGCTTTCGTGGGAGAAGATCCCACTTCCTCAGATGCTTCGAAGATGGGTGAACTTACAGAAAGGAATGAAACCAGGCTCCCTGACCCTTCCTCCCACACAATCCCCGTGCCCTGACACACCCTCTGTTCACTGTGTCGCACTTTTGGGGGCTTAGCCCCCACGCCCCGCCCCTTTTCCCTCCTGTGGGCGCGGGGATGGGGAGGGGCTGCTCCGCGGGGCCGCAGCCCGGCTCGACAGCCCCGCGCGCTCTGCACAGCGCCCAATCTCTGCGAACGCTCAGGGCAAAGCCCCGCCCACCGGGCTTCGCGCGCGGAGCCGCGCCCAGCACGTCAGCGCGGCGTCCTCCTGAGGCCGGCGTTCTGCCGCCGCTCCGCCCGTTTCCCTGCCCTTACACAAGATGGCGGCCGATGACGTCGGCTCACGTGACCCCTCGGGCGGCCGAGGGGCGGGTCGCCGCCGGGTGACTGGCCGCGGGGCTGGCGGGTTAGCTGGGCATGGCAGGGCGGCGACAGCGCTCACAGCTGTCGTAGGAGCGGGATGGCGGCCACGGACGCCGCCGGCGGGAAGCGCGTGGGGTGCCCGCTCCCCTGTCGGGCCGCTCTGCTGTGGCGCTGGGCCCTGCTGGCCTGCGCCGCGGCCGACCGCTGGGCAGCTGGCTACGTGCTGGACGATTCCGGCGGGCTGGGCCGGGACTTCGACGGCATCGGGGCCGTGAGCGGCGGAGGGGTGAGCGGGGCGGGCAGGCCGGGCTGATGGGGGGAGGGGAACGGCGGCATTGGCCTGCCCCTGGCTTGTGGGGACGGCGACCCCAGCTCCCGTGCTGATAGCTCGGGCGTCGTCTCGTGCCCGCATCAACTGCCGCCCGCCTCAGCCTGCTTTTCCCGCCCGCCCGCCCGCGGTTCTCCAGCTGGGGGTGCCCGTCTGGCCTCTTGCTGGTGACTGGAAATCCGAAGTTGTGATTCTTGGGGGAATAATGGAAACGATAAAGTCATGATTAGTGTAGTTTTCTGGTACAGGAGGTGATGCTGAGCAATGACAATCAATGTTAGACGATCATGGGTTTTTATGTCTTCCCAGGTTTACTGCCGTTTTAATTTATTTGTGGATGTAGTGAGGGTGTTAAAATTATACGGTTTTTACAGGCTGTCTAGATTTATTGATGCACAAGACTGTAAATTTACTTCACTGCACAGGATGGATTGTAGGGGAGGAGCTGGTTCCATGGGTGGAGTTTGGGGGGGGCAAATGTCCCCCCCCCCAAACGTGTAATGATGGAGCTGTCTCCTTCTGTGGGTTTCCAGCAGGCTGAGAGTGGGGCTGGGTGGTGGTGGGACCTCAAGTGTATCACACAGACAGTTGCGGGCAGGTGTTGCGGGACTGGGGGCCCTTAGAAGGGTGGTGGTGGCAGGGGGCGGCTTCTGCAGGTGGTGGGCCCAGCATTGCTGGTGGAGTGTGGGACTGAACTGGTCCAGCTCCATGCTCTGCATTTTTGCAGCTGCTTCCATCTCCAGCCTGCCTGCTCCCTACGGCAGCAGCCTCCTGCCACTTCTGGGCAGGCTCCCAGAGGAGGTGGCTGCCTCCACCTTGCTGCCTGAGGATCGTCCTGACAATGAAGTGTGTCATTTTTTCTGGTGAGTCACATTGGCCTCTTGAACTGCAGGGGAACTGCTGCTACTCCTTGCCCTTCCCCTAAATTAAGCATGGAGGCCAATGTTCCCTCTGAACTGTGTGTGTGTGCATGCATGCACACAGGTGTGAAACCTGTGCACACAGCAAAATAAAGCATGCACCAAAAATTTCTACAGTGCTAATATTAGAGCACACACAGAATTTTTCAGAACGCACAGCCTATGAAAAACTAGAGGGAACATTGATGGAGGCCTTTTTTTTTTTTGGAAAGTGGATGGAAGGCACTGGGGGAAGGAGGGACACAATTGTTGCACAAAAGTCCAGAGGGATGCTCCATTTAACATTTAAGAATGACTGCCCTAGCGTAGGGTGAACAGGACTGCCCTGAGGTAACAGTCTCTCTTACAGCTTGTGTGTGAGGCCTGTACCTTGGATTTGTAATCCAGAATGAATGCCTTCAACTAAGGAAGATAATAGCATTGGGAAATTCAGACAAATGGATGTGCATCCATGTGTGATGATTCATGGAGGAATAGGATGGAGGTACTGTTGCTAATCAAATTAAGATGCTTACAGCATGGTGCCAGGTTAGCATTGGAGGGAGATGAACAGTTCCTTAAATATGCATTGGAGGACTTTGCTGTGAGTAGCTTTGAAGGTTGAGGAACAGTGTGGGATACTGCTGCTTGCTTTTTGCCTGTGTCAAAAAAAGAGGTGGGGGAGGTGTGCATTTTGGTCTGTTTCCTTTTATGATGACAGGAGATTCTAAAGGCCAAATGAATCTTTATAGTAACTCCATTGAACTCCAACTCAGTTACACCTGGGATGAATTTTATTCTTTTCCTACATTTTTAAAGCTTCTTTATTATTTCTAAAACATTTAAAACACCAAATGATTAAGTTTCTAGGCAGATCTTCTAGTGTCGAGCTGTGCTGTGATAGATAAGTGATACCTCTCTGGTGTTGGCTTGGGTATGTGTTCTGGCTTGGGTTCAGGAGGAAGAAAAGCAAGGAACACTTCTAGCAGGAAATAAGTATTTTTTTTCCTTGGGAAAACATTCCTGTTTCATTATGCTCTTGCTGGATCCCATTAGCTCCTCCAAATCCGTGCATAGGCTTCACAAAACCATTGCAATGTTGCAGACAGTTGGGCAACAGTCAATTATTAATGTCTTTTTACTACAAGCACATGTCTCTGCCAAAATCTTAAATTGACCTAGGTGAGGTTGACTCACAGCCACTGCACTAATTACAGTGGTGCCTGATATCTGTACTACTCTCCCTCTATCAGATGTGTGCATCGTCAGAAGGAGCATTTCCACTTACTGAAGAGGGGCCATGTGGGGGACTGAAAGCTCAGGGTCTCAGCTGCATGCAGCTGCTACCGCCCAACTCCCCAGGTGCCCAATTGCTCCCTTGGTTACTTGCCTCCCCACATCCAGCTGGGGTGGGGGAGGGAGGTATCTTGGGGCTTCTAGCCTCTGGCAAGGTGATCTGTGCCCACAGTCCAGTTGTCTACCATGCTCGCTGAGTGGGAAAAAGAGAGAGAGAGTGGGGGGGGGTTGGGGGACCTGGGCTGTAAGCCAGGAGCATTGGTGGAGCTTGGAACCCAGGGTGACAGCAAGGTTCCCTGTGAGAAGTGGGGAGTCTGGGTGGCAGCCCAAGCTGGGAGTCTGAGTGGTGGTCCATCTTGGGGCAGAGACTGGCAGCAGCCCAGCCCTGAGCTGGATTTGTGAAGCCTTGAAACTGACAAGCCAGCCTGTGTAAGGAGGTGGCATTATCATATTGGCATAGTAGGGCACTTACATCAATGGGACAAGGCTGTAGTGTGTACAGTGATGTAATTTAGGTCAATGCTAACTGTAGTGTAGACCAGGTCTAAAACAGTCAGCTGTGTTACTTGAAGGGATGTTGAGTTTCTGTGGGTGGCTGGCTGGTTGAGTTCTAGCTGACATGATTACTTCTCTAAGGGATTTAATTGTATTAGTTGTATTAGGTGGCCTAAAGCTTAAGAAAGGAGTCTTTTTGCTCTTCAAATACAAATCAATATAACTTTAAACATACTTTTCTGCTTTGTTCTTTCCTTTTCAGGCCACCTCTCGACTTCTGGTGAATTACCCAGAGCCTTATCGTTCTCAAATCTTAGATTATCTGTTTCTGGTAATATTTGTTTTACTGATACATAACTATCTCTAACCTTCCATGGAATTTTGGTGTGTGGTGGTGGTCTTTTTAATGTCAGTTCTTTAAAATATATTAAGTACTGTTCTAAAAAAATACAACCCCCATTTTCTAAAGTTTCTGTTTAAAGCAGGGATCTCAAACAAGGGGCCTGCGGGCTGCATGCAGCCCCTAAAGCTATTTCCTGCGGCCCGCAATGACATGATTGTTACCGATATTTGCAGCATCATTGCATGTAGAGGTTTCAGTGGTGTGGCTCTTGGGCTACCGTACTAATCCTCATGCGGCCCTCTACTAGTCCTCATGTGGCCCTCATGGTGACTTGAGTTTGAGACCCCTGGTTTAGAGAGAGTGCTTAAATAATATTGTGATTATGATACTTGGTGCTAAGGCATCTATGTGTTTCCGAAAATCCCACTATGTACCTCTAAAAATCTGGCCTTTAAGCATCATAGAGAGATTATCTAATAGTAGTTGGCCTATAGTTGTAATCACAGACAGTAGTTTATCTCTAGCTGATAAATATGGCTTCTGATGTTCGATTTTTAACTGATAAAGTGTTAAAACATCCCCAGTATAAAAGAATACAAAATTGGTATTCATATAATAAAATTCCTGAAATGGCTATTTTTATCTTTTCAGTAACACAGCACACTTTAATGAGACAAACAGTTCCACCCCTGTTTTCAGATGAATTCATTGCTCATAAACATCACATTTACTTACTTGTACTATGGTTACAGTCCTGCTAGAAAGGTTTGCAATGTAGTACATAGAACAAACTAAAGAAGGATCAAATGCATTAATGTTTCAAATCCACTGGAAAAAAAATTACATATCTCAATTTTTGTCCTTTGGCCATCTGCATTTAGAATGCTCACATTTTAGAATTGAAAGGACAATACGTCATTATTAATCTGATGATTAATTTTCACAAATTTTAGGAGTTGTAATTTTGGTTGGATAGAATATTGTTTAAGATGAAACATTTGTTTTACATTGGTTTTCGTTACCTTTGTCCAAAGTTTCATGGCACACTTGGATAGCTCTCATGGCACACCAGTGTACCGTGGCACATTGGTTGAAAACCACTGATCAAAATGCTTTTCTACACAGAGAGGTGATGTGGATTGTGTTCCTATGATTTCTAAAGCATCCTGATGTGCTGCATGTTAATAGGTACAAGTTCAATGTGAAACCTTTTAGATTTTATTTTACCATAGTGCTGTTTGAACCAGTCCTATAGGAAAGTGTGATGGGGAACTTTACAAAAGATACTCATTGCATTATATACAAAGAGAGAGCCCCACCTCTTTCCCTGCCCCCGCCCCACTGGATTTTTGGATATCTACGTAGAATGCAAAAATTGCTAAAAGTATCCCTTGCCAAAATAAAATTAACTTAAAAATCCAGAATTCTTACTTATAAGTGAGCTAATGGATTGAGCTGGGAGGTTTGTGTTCCCATTCTGGCTCTGTCAATGATTAACTTGATCGAGGCATGGGCAAGTCACTTAGGCTATGTCTGCACTGCCACATTAGTCTGGATTAAGGAAGATTAGTTTGGACTAATTTGGCCCATGGCCACACAAGGCTTTGCCTAGTCTGAACTAAGAAATTTCTTAGCTCAGGCTAGGCAAAGCTTAGTCCAAATTAGTAAGACCCAGTGGTCAGTTTGAACTAAGCATGGGCAAGACATGAAGTAACGGCTAGTTTAGACTAAAGGAGTTTGAACGAGCTGGTTACTTCAAACTAGCTGTGCATTCTAGTTCGGACAGAAACGTAAGTTCAAACTAGAACGTGTGGCTATTTCAAGCTAAAAATTCCAGGTTGGTTTGAACTGACCTTGGTCTTATTTAGTTCGGACTAGCAAGTCTAACCTAAATTTGTAGATATAGTCTTTGGTTCTTATCCTACAAATGGTATGTACAATTGCTTGTTTTTATACATGGGCAGTCTTGTCAATTTAAAAAAAGCTCTTTATATGTAAAGTTGTGTGTGTGGTGTTTGCAGGATTCTGCCTTTAACCTCTCTCCAGCCCACTGTCCCTATGCATCAAACAATGAATGCTGGCCCAAGTTTTGCAGCCTGCTTTGCAGTTCTCTATAAATACAAGCTGTTACACTTTTAAAAACAGTATCTTGAAGGTGTGCCCTGTCTGTGTGGTGATAAATGGTTTGGTGGCTTAACAATCAGGCTGAACAATCAAGTCATGTTACACAAGATATGACATCTATCAAGAATAAACACCCTTGTTAAGTTCTGATAAAACAATTAATTTTATGGAAATACAGTAACCGAACGATATGAGAGTACTTCTTCTTGGTAATAACCATAATCTAAGCTAATCAACATCATATTATTTGTTAAGGAGTTTATTTTGTTTTGAAAATGATTACTGAGACTTTTATTGTTGTTTTGAAATATCTCATGACTAAATATTCTGGACATTAACCTAGAAGTAGGTTATGTTTCTTGTTAAAAAAGGTGATTAAAGTGAAGGGTTGAGGTGGTTATAACTTGTGGGTAGTAACTCCTAAAGGTAGTATTGAATCAGTGCAAAATTATTTGTATATGTCATGACTACTGAAAAGTACAGTACAGTTTAGTTCACAAATGCAGAGCATCTTTGCTCTCTAAGTTGCTGAGATCTGTTGAAACAGAACAAATTAATATTCTAAGGCTTGCCTAGGATGCAAGTCTAATTAGGTATGACCCTCAATTCTTTAGATAAATCAATAAAAACATCTTTATGCCAATAAAACTGTCCATTTAGAGCTTTGTGTTGCTTTAATGATATCACTATCAGAAATGGTATAGTTACATTAGAACAGGGGTACTCAAACTTTTTGCGAGCCGGTCCACATTCAGCCTTCCACCATTCATCGGGGTCCACAACCAACTAGGGTAGGCCTACTGCTGGGAGCGGGGGGGGGCATGTTCCGGGAGCAGGAGGGCTAGCAGGAGCGGGGGGGTGATGCCGGGAGCGGAAGGCGTGTTCTGGGAGCGGGGGGGGGCTAGCGGGAGCAGGGGGGCTGATGCCGGGAGCGGAAGGCGTGTTCTGGGAGCAGGGGGGGCTAGCGGGAGCGGGGGGGTGATGCCGCGAGCGGGGGGGCTAGTGGGAGCGGGGGGGCGTGCTCCGGGAGCGGGGGGGCTTGTTCTGGGAGCGGGGGGGGTGTTCCGGGCGCGGGGGGGGGCAGCGCAATGAGCAACTGGAGTTGCTCAGCTGCCCTCTCCCCTTAGAGGGAACATTGCCGCGGTCCACCAGAAATGTCTTCGCGGTCCAGATTGTGGACCGCGGGCCGCTGTTTGAGTACCCCTGCATTAGAACAAACACTCAAACCTCTCTAGCTTTTTGAAGGAAAACATTCACAAGGACATCTAGGCAGTTTAAAATATTGTACTACATCAGCCTCTGGGTCTGTGTACAAATGTTATGGCTTTACATTGACATGTTCCTATTTCATTAACTTTGTTGTACTAGTGATCTGTGCAGAAAGGGAACTGTACTAATAACTGCATGAGACACAGTGAAACTGACCTAGAAACAAAGTGTTCTCAGTTACTGAAAAAGAATGATGTTTCCTGCTAATTTTTCAATTGCATTCATTGAATTATAGTAATAATAGGTAAAAATATTCAGATAGAAATGTGCTGAAGTTGATGGTGATGCATTTTTGAGTTTGATGTTTTTCTGCATATAACAGAAATCTGTATTCACTGGTATGTGTTTTTTTTTTTTTTAGCCAAATTTTGGTGCTGCTTTGCATATTCTCAAAGTAGAGATTGGCGGTGATGGACAGTCAACTGGTATGCATGCCTGAGGGAACTGAGCTTACTGTTTGTATGGATGCCATGCTTTACTTTCAAATGATGGTGTGACAGAAATGAAATTACACCTGTTTAGTGATAACCATTGTGATGAATATTTCATCTCATTTGAAATAATAAGACTGTCCATGGTGTGCTTGTAATTGTACTTTGTTTCTAACAATGTTTGCTATTAGCAGGGTTCTAGCACCGTTTGTTGAGTTGACGTGGGAAAGCTTTTCTTTTGTCCAACTGTGGTACCAACTTTTACTTAATATGATGTATTCTAGAGTAAAGTAATATCTGCCCACAATGGTCAGGGGAACTGAGGTAGTGACAGGTATTGTGGGATTGCAGCCATAATACTGAATGTCTTGGGTATCAGCTCTGCTGTGTAAACAAGATACAAACCTCACTTAGGACAAGATAGTTCTTTGTTATGCTTCCTTATTCAGAAGTCTCACACGCCTACATCACAAAAGCTGAATTTCTTAATAATGATTGGCTTGTTAGTTGGATTTGACTAATGTGAGTATAATGTATTACATTATCTGTCTGTGTTTAATGCCCCATTTTCAAAGTTAGATAGTACTGGTGAGGTATGCAAGTGTGAACATTGCTGACTATCTTCTGGGCTTTTAAATGTTAATGCTTTGACACTTCCATTTCCGGATCCCTAAAGTCCATGTGTTTGACAGGAGGGATGTTATTTTAAGTATAGAAATTCATTGGTGTTCTTCAGAGATTGCCGGTATGCTGCTAGTAGAAAAAATGGGAGTCACCAGTGTCCCCAAATGTGTATAGCTGCTCATCTTGAAAATACTGTGCTAACATTAATTAACCTTAATAAGCAGTAAGTAATGCCTTGGTTTTCAAATGAGGAAACTGAGGTATAGAAATGAAGGGGTGTACCCATGGCCACATAAGGAATCTTGGTCAGAGCCATGATTACAGCTCAGGAATTCTGGGCTCACAGTCCTGTGTGTGCTTCAGGACTGAACTTGTCTATGTCTAACATTCACATCACTGTGGTTTCTAGTCATCTTCTGAGATTTGTCATTATTCCTCTAAAGGTGAGAATGATCCTCTATTATCATTACACAGTTTTAAAGTGTCCACATCCTAATAGTTTACTGATTACCTCAGTTGGCATGCAGTGGTGGTCAGTGTGTACCTATGCAAAACTGAATTTATCTTTTTTTAAATGTTACGCAGTGAAGCCCAAAGCACCTTCCAGCAGTGTAGAAACCCCGCAATCCACATCTTATATAAAAGGGAACTTTCCATTATTATAATACATTTTAGTTTTCACTGAACTCTTGGTTTCATAACAAGTCCCTTGTTCTCCTTCTCCACATGTTTCTCGTGCCCCCAGGAAGTAAAAAATGTGGTAAGCTCTGTCACACTGGCAGTTGTGTCTCAGTTCAGAGCCTTTGTATCATAGTAAAAATATTTTTTTTTCCTTTGCTGCTGCTTCTGTGGTAATACTCATGCTGTGATTGCTTAGTCCACAATAATATAGCGAATAGACTTAGCATCACAGTAAATGTATTTGTGCTAAACTGGTGCTTTATTAGATTATGATCAACAGACTTAGGCTATGTCTAAGCTTACAGTGACGTGTAGAATACAGACACTCCATGCCCAGCTAGCACGGTTATGAATAGCAATGTAGGTAGTGAAATGTGGCTTAAATAGAGTATTGCTTTATGCACTTGAACCCTCAAAATATATAGTGTGCATGGCTCTCAACACTCCGAGGTTGTGCTGTTTTCAGCAGTTTAGTGTCTCTCTGGTGCCTGATATTTTCCTTGCTACAGTGGAAGAAGTTTCAAGTAGCAGGGAAAGCTTCCAGCTGGGGAGAATTAGTGGAGATAGGATCTGGCAGCTCCCCCTTGCTGGGGCAGTGACAGGCTCTGGCAGTAGTTAGCTGCCAGAGTATGTCTCCTGCTAGAGCCATTTGCTGCCATGTGTAGCACTCTCCAGTAGTAAGTATGGACTCATCCTGCCTTTCAATGTGGTGGGCAGCTACTTGCAAAGTGCCTCTACATGCTGTAAGTGGCTTACGTTTGTTAAGGGTACATCTGTTTCACTACAATCAGAGCTATAATTGCAACATGTGTAGACTTACCTGAGCTGGTTTTAATTTAGCTATTAATGGCAGCGAAACTGTGGCAGCGTGGGCTGTACAAGCCCACCTAGCACTATGGGTATTTACATAGACAGTTAGCCCATGCTGCCCATTGCATCACTGCTATTGGTACTCACAGTAAATAGATTAAAGCTAGCTTGGGCATGTCTGTATCAGGGGTGGACAAAATTGGCTGTAAGCTAGGTGCCAGCAATTTTACTTTTAATCACTGGGGGCACTCATCCATCACATTTCTGTGGTGGAGCTGGGCAACATGCTGCTAAAACTGGTTGCCTTGGCTATCAGAAACACATTATTTGTCAAGGCCGGGTCTATATGTGTTAGTCACACTTCCACTTGGAATGGAGGTATGCTTTAAGTGAGAGGGATGGAATTTGTTTTGAAATTGACTATGAAGAATGCATGAACTGTGCTTGAAGTACATGCCTAGATATTATGATGATGAGCAATATAAAAACATTCCCTAAAATACATAGGAATTTGTTGTGACACACAAAACAATTAGTGACTTACAGTATCTTTATTTCCTTTCTAGATGGTACTGAGCCCTCCCACATGCACTATGAAAATGATGAGAATTATTTCCGGGGCTATGAGTGGTGGCTAATGAAAGAAGCTAAAAAGAGGAACCCCAACATTAAACTGATTGGTAAGGGCTTTGTTTTCTCAGTGTTTCGTCTTCCTGTTTTTAAACATGATTTTATTTCTGACTCATTCTTAATTGGCTTCTTAGTTTAATGAAGTGAAGTATTCTTTGTCACATTAGCCAGGGTAGAGCCAAAGTCAGTTTTCATTAGTGCTTCTTTCAAAGAATTCTATTATTGCATGAATCTTGTTAAGTTTTATTGTAACAATGCTTGTGTGGTTTATTTTATTTTATTTTACAGTCCTTTCTAGTGCTGGGTGACATTTATTTTTTGTCTAAATTACTAAACTAAAAGCCGTCAGTATGAGAGCAATACAGTGAAATGCAAAGGCTAGAGACAAATTCAATGCTAAGTCCTCCATATCATGCATCTTCAGTCTTCATTTTTTCCAGGTTTCTTTTCTAGGGGGAATTTTTTCTAATCCTGCACACACTAAACTGTCTATATCTTTCAGAAATCTTCTATTTATTTCTTCAGATTTCTGTCAATTGCTTTCAAAACCAAGCTCAACCAATGAACATTGACTTCTGATTTTCTTCTCAGATAGATGGATAAGTTCCATTATGCCTTCACTGTTCCGTTTCATTCAAATCAAAGCCCTTTGCCTCCAGCTGTGGGATTTGTGTTGCCACTGAAATGTGTTCCAATCCAGAAGTTGTCATGTAAAGAAAAAAATGGTTTCTATTCTTTGCTTGCAAAGAAAAGTTTTCAAAGCTGAACTGAATGTAAACCAGCTCAGTGATTCGGAGTGGGTGTCTGGCTCACCCAAGTTAATGTGCTTACTCCATAATTCCAAACCCACTTCCCATGTTTGTTACCCCCACAATTTCTTACCACTTGCCAAGATCTCAGGCTTCTCCTCTGGTAAACTCTTTAATCCAACTGAATGTTAATTCAGGCCAGTGGCAACTTAAAATGAGAAGCTTAGAGGTGGAATAAATTAAATTGAATTTAATGTCAACATTGAAAAACATGTATAGTTTGTATTAGTCATTTTTGTATATAATGCAGTACAAAAAATCATTTTCAAATTTTATTGGAAGGTGCTGTGGATTTTCTAGTTATATATCAAAGGAACTTAAAGATAGGTTTTTGCTGCAGAGCTGCATGGTCCACCTTGCCCCAGTGCTACTAAGGTGCTCATAGAAAAGTTGCATCAGAAAAGTACAGTGTCAGATTGGTTGTGGATTTGTTGTAACTGCTGATCTATTTCAGTATTTTGGTTGGCTGAACAGGAGTTATTTTTCCAGAAGCCATTTAGCAACACAACAAGAAATAATTACTTACAGTTTGTGACTCATTTATTAATTGGTGTATGCACTTTTTTTAGTTTACAGAGTGTACCTATTTGACAAACTCAGTATGAACATTATTTCATTATATACATATAATGCAAAATTAGTTCTGCCAACATAAAATTGCATAACCATACACATAGGAAAATCTATCCAAAAACAGGTTTATAGGAAGTCTGTAGTCTTTCAAGGTTCACATATTTGCTATTTTAATCTTCTTAATGGCTGAAAAATTTAATAAGTTCTTGCAAACCAGTCTTTGTGCTGTGTCCCTCCTGTTTGGTCACTGGATTGCAGTAACATCTGTTCTGATTTCCTTGTTTTCATGCATATATTCACTTTTGTAAATGACTCCACTGCTGTCTCCTCTCTAGCCTGACATATTTGCACTATCTCAGTTCTAGCTGGCAAGGTTGCCTAGCTTATGAGTTGTTCTATTTTGTAGTTTTGTGGTGCTTAACAGTTTATAGCCAAATGTTTGGGGAGAGCCGTGTTTATAGATTAAAAATCAGTGAATGATGGAGCTCTTCCTCCCAAAGGGAAATTTAACAGTGCTTTAGTGCAAGGAGCCTGAATTAGATTTTGTTAGAGTACCTAGAGGCTCCAGATGAGGATCAGAAATCCATTGTGCTGCATTAAAAACATGGAGTAACAGACTCTGTCCTGAAGGGACTACAGAATCCTTGGAAGCAGAGATTATGAAGTGTTTTTATAACTGTTAAAAAGGAAACAAATCAGATATGGTAGAGGATTTAATCAAAATAAGGGCCAAATCCTGCTTGTCTTACTGGAGAAATTAATTCCATTGATCACTGTGGGCTAGAAGTCTGTGGTGAGTAGGATCAGATGCTTGTGTTTGGGTATAATAGAACCATTGTATTGCTTTATCCTACAACTGAAAAATAGTGGAGTTTTTAGTAGATATAACTCATCATCAGAGCCAGTCAAGGGTGAGATGTCAGACAGAATTTGTCATTACCTAATGAGAGATTCCTAGGGCAGTGGTTCCCAGCCAGTGTGCTGGGGCACACTTGTGTGCTGTGGCAACACCCAAAGTGTGCCGCAAGCATCCCTGAGAGCTGGAGTTAAAGTTCCCTCCCTGCTCAGCCCAGGCACGTGGGCTGTGCAGGGCTAGGAAAAGGCAGGAGTTAAAGTAAGGGGGAAGGCACTGGAACACACTTCTGGGGCCCGCTATTTTTAGGCAGGCTGCATTCCAGCCCCCCCCCCCCCCCCAATAGAGGAAGGCACTGGAATGAGGAGTTCCAGGGGTCCCCCTGAAAGTAGCAGGAGCAGTGGGAACACAGAGCTCCAGTGGCTCCACTTTAAACCCCACTCCACCTTAACCCAGCCAGCAGAGAGGGGTGGGAGGCCCAGAGTGTGTGAATATCCCCCTGAAGGGCGGAGGAGCTTGTGTCAGGCACCCTGCAAACAGCCCAGGTAAGGGCTTTGAGGTGCTGCTGGGTGTGTGTGTGTGTGTGTGTGTGTGTGTGTGTGTGTGTGTGTGGCAGAGCGTATGTAGCTGTGGTTATGGGGTGGCTGTTTCATTGGGGGTGTGTATAGCTGGAGTTGTGGGGTGGCTGTGTGTGTGGGGATGTAGCTGTGGGCTGGAGGCCTGGTTCTGGCCCCTGCAGTGATGGGAGGGCTCATCACAGGCAAGAGGGGGCTGGGAGAGGAGATGACGGGATCCACTGGTGTGGGAGGGAGCAGCAGTGGGGTGAGGATTTGCCCTGGTTGGCAGGGAGCCTCTGTCGCAAAGCGAGAAATGGGTGCTGTGCCATGTTCCCCTGCCCTACCTTCCCACTCCCCAGGTTCCCCCTGCCCCTGCAAAGCCACTCTTGTTCTCCCTTCTTCTCTCCTCTCTTGCTACCCTTGTGCTGTTCCCCACATGGCTGTCCTTGTCCTCTTTTGCCACCCTTGCCCTGCTCTGCTCCCCACATTCACTCCTGCCACTGCACACGACTCCTGATCTCTCCTGTTTTGCCACCCCTGCTCTGCTACCCCTACTATCCCACATAGCAGCATTTCCGAAACACTGTGCCATGGTTCATGAATAGTCATAAGTAGTTTGTTAGTTTGAATATTCATGAGTTTAATAGTGGTGTGCCTCAGAAAATTTGAAGGTATCGAGGTGTCCCACGGCAGAGAAAAGGTTGGGAACCACTGTCCGAGGGTATACAACTTGGGCTAGATTTTCAGTTAGTGCAGATAAAGCATAGTTTTATTGAAGTTAATGGAACTATACTGATTTACAGTGAAGATCTTTCCTTCCTTGCTAATATGGGCAGAGACTTGTTCTTGTTTCTTATTAATGTATGCAGTACTCCTAATTAACTGTCCTTTTCTCTCTCTCTTTTTTTTTTTTTTTTTTTTTTGTAGGGTTACCTTGGGCATTTCCTGGATGGATAGGGAGGGGTCAGAACTGGCCCTATAATTATCCAGATGTCACTGCTTACTACATTGTTTCCTGGATTGTAGGTGCTAAGCAGTATCACAATTTGGACATTGATTACATTGGGGTTAGTAAAGTACACACCTCAAACTTCTGTTTGTTGTATAATGCTCTTTCTTAATCCTTGAATTTTGATTAATAAATTCACAGATTTTAAGATTCTGACCACCTGCACTGTGCAGGCCACATAATGTCCCCCCAGCTCCTGCAATAGACACCTAATATATGACTGAAGTCCCCAAATCATAGTTTAAAGACAAGATACAGAAAAACCACCAGCTAGTCACCCATGCCCCACTTTACAGGGAAAGTGAAAAACCCAGGGTGCTTCCAATCTGCCCTTGGGGAAAATTCCCTGCTCACCCCAGATAGGGCTGTCAGCTAATCCCTGCACATGTGGGCAAGGCTCACCAGCCAGACACCCAAAAAAAGAATTCTTTGCACCCACTCGGAACCCACATCTAACATCCCATCACAGACCTTTGGCATGTTTACCATTAGTAATCTAAGATCAGTTAATTGCAAAATTACTGTTCCCTCGGACCATCTCCTCCATGAATTTATCCAGCTTAGTTTTGAAGCTATATGTTTTTTTGCTCCCACTGTTTCCCTTGGAATACTGTTCCACAGCTCCACTCCTCTGATGATTGGAAACCTATATCTAACTTCAAATCAAAACTTCCTGATGAGCAGTTTATATTCATTCTACCTGTCCCAATCATTCTTTGGCCACCAGTTAACAAATCATTCCATATCCAAAGCCTTACTTTTACCTTTGGTTTCCAGTGGAGCATGTGAAAGTTGCATGGATTGGTTTCTTTTTGCTTTTAAGCGGTGCTATGCTGATTTTTTTTTTTTTCCCCCCAACATTTAAGAACTCAAACTGTAAAAAATAAGTGTCTGACTGTCTTGTTTGGCTTGAAGTACATAGGTGCTAGCTCAAACTGTATTAAATGAAGTTCTCAAACTTTCCAAACCCAGGTAATATGACCCATCTGATACAGTAATGGCCTGACAAAATTTTGCAAAGAGGCAGTCACAGTTTCCCCCTTAGCATGTAATAAATCACATGATCCTGAGGTGTATGTGCTTGTAGCGAGGAGACTGTGCTTTCTGCCTGCTTGTTTTCTTTTAAAACTTCTCTTCATTCTAGTTATAGGAAAGCGGCAGCATCATCTGAGATCTGCTGACTGGCTTCCAATTTCTGTGGAATTGTGCTTACCTGTTACGGGACTGAGCTTGACCTGTATATTGGAGGTGCTTGATTTGTTAAATATGAAGGGGTGTGTGGATCTCCACAGCATGGAACTCACCAGTTGAGCACCTCCTGGTGATGGAACGGGGAATAGCTCAAGTAGTCTGCCATCTGATGGTCAGTGCTTGGTGTCTCTCGTGATCAGGGCCTCAGCCCTTTGGCTGAGTTCTCTCTAAGTCCACCCCTTGTGGGGTTAAGTCCAGTCTCAGATATACCACTTTGCCTCTGTGAGTGCTGCTAGTCCCTTCACCACTTGTCTGTAATCTGTTGTAGGACTTCAGCCCTCTATCTGAGTCCCCAGTTTCCCCCTTCTGGGGTAAAGTCCAGTTCTGGCTGGCCCACTTGTATCAATGGCTACCACGCTTCACCGCTCTCCTGTGGTTCCTTGCCCACTGGTGGTCTGGGGGAGTCTCATGGGACCATGGTCCTTCCAGTTCTCCAGGCCTCAGCTCAGGGACCCTATGTGCTCTTGAGTGCTGCTTCAATCCCTTCGCTCGTTTTCATTTTGCAGCCCTGGCTTTATCTGGCTCCTCAGCCCTGATTGGTTCTACTGTCCTTTGCTTCCACTGGCCAGGCACTCTGCAGGGCTTTTACCTCCTTCCTGGCCCGAGTGGGGAACTACCCCACTACAGGGTGAAAGCCTCATCTGGGGTTCTGAAACTGGGGTCTGTGGGTCTCGGAGTTCTCAAACACCTTTCTGCAATATAGAGAATCTGGTTTGTTTGCATTTTCTGGAGACAGTTTCTATCCTAGCTGTTGCTAAATACTTCCCTCTTGGGTAAATTTTAAAGCTCTGTCACTCAGTATATGAGCGTGATGCATCTGAAGAGCAATTTTATTTCCATTTTGCCTTTGGAGTGTTTACCTCTTTGAGCTTATTATCAAGCTCTTGGTGTCCAAATTTCCTTCATTTATTTCAGTTATAGTGAGTTTGGCTTTGGCATTATATATTGTACAGTAAACTGTTTGACCTTTTTTAAAGTTAATGGATATATTTCTAAAGTGAAGTTTCACTTCTGTAGACCATGTGTGCGGTGTTACTGAGGTATCTTGTTTATCTTGTCTGATAGACCACTGTGGTTATGATCTCTCAAAAATGGGGAAACAGTGAAGGCTGTATTGAGCAAGAGAAATTCATTGCCAGTAAGCTGTTCAACTGTTCTATAGCCATGTCGTCTTCCCTTTAGTCTTGAAGCACATGTAGTAGAGAATACATACCATATATACCATCAATTGTTTTCTTTAATGTATGATGAATTTCAGAAGCCTCTTCAGTTAATGTGTTTTGCTGGGACTTTTGAAATGAGTCCAGCAATGTGCAAGTTCAGAGCTGCAGTCACAGGCTTGTATAAATTCAGAAATCTTTTAATAGGCAAGTTGCTCATTTTCAGAAGGAAGGTAGGTAACTGTCTAGGAGCCTCAAAATAAGCAGTTATTTTGAACTTTACTTAAAGCTGCCTAACTGAGAGCTAGTATTAAAAGCAAATGGAATTGCTGTCCCCTTGCTCAAGAATCTGAAGCCACAGGGTTCATTTACAATAGTGGTTGCATAATTTTATGTATTAAAACTTTTTTCCTTTTTTGTGTTGATGTGATTAATTGCACTCTTTGGATTCATACACTTGTTTTTAAAATTGTTTTCCATTTTTCTGTTTTATAGATATGGAATGAAAGGTCATTTAGTAGAAAATATATCAAGGTATGTAATGATTTTATTTCTCCTATATTTTATGTACAATGCTGCTTTATTTCAGCAGTACATCTGAATGATTTTTGAAGGTTAAAAATAGGGTGTTGGCAGCTGTATGTAGGATGATTAGCTCTTCTGAATTTGATGGGCTAGGGTCCAGTACTGCAAGGAGACTGCCCACGAAAATTCCATTGTTGCCCATAGTGGTTCCAGGTCTGTGTTCAGGGTATAATCCCTATCTTTTGAATTAGTTTCTTGATTGGCTGAAATAAAATGACTTTGAAGTCGGGACCATATAACCTTAAATTATGGATGGTAATGCTCTCATGTAAGTAAGTTGTATAGAGAACTCTCATTCCTGATGGAGCTTCAGTAGATACTAGTATCCTTCAGGTTCATCACTATTGATTTCTACTGACTGCTACTGAGCCAGTTGAAAATCTACAGAATTTATATTAAGAATGATAATAGCCTTTATCTTACCACCACAGAACTCATAAGGTTCTCATTATGTTAAAAAAACAACAAGGAGTTGTGTGGCACTTTAAGATCTGTTAGTCTTAAAGTGCCACACAACTCCTTGTTGTTTTTTTACTGGACTAGACTAACATGGCTATCCCCTTTGAAATTCTCATTATGTTGCCAATTATAAGTTCTTAATGAAATACAAATTGTATGTTTAATTCTGTTTGTCATAGCTGAACTGGCAGTTTTCTCATAAATATCCATGCCACCTAGTCACGGGAACTATATTATGCTATATTCAAAGTTAAATCCTGCAGGAGGTCAAGCTTTTTCAGCACCCATTGAAATAAAGGGGAATTAAAGGAGTTCAGCACTTCCATGGCTGGCTAGGTAGGGAGTGCAGCCCTGCCTGGGTTCCCTGGCTGGCCGGGTGGGGAGCACAGCTCAGTCGGGGGATCTGGGATTATTTATGCTATTTTATACTGTGACAAAATAATCAAAGCTTGAAGAAAACTGATTCAGAAAATCACAGGGTTCAACATTCTGCTCTGCCAGTTTTGTGTGTATGCATGAGAAGCAGTAATGTCACATCAACACTGAGAAAATAAGAACTTAAAGTCAGGAAGTCATACTAGTTTAGATTCTTATCTTCACCAACGTGTGATTGAGCTCTCTTTGGCCCCCTGCATGTTATATTTCCTTTTTTCTTATCAAACTTCAGCCTTATCGTGATGTTTGTGTCACAAAATAGATGCTATGTAAAGGGACTGAACTAATACTGCAGGCGAAACCTCTGCTTTTAGATTTTCCTTATTTGGAGTTCTCATTTTCCTAACTCTGATAGGACTCAAAAAGTAGTCTGAAGGCAAGCAGCAAAGTTATATATGCATATCATGTAGATAGTAGCATGTACTGAAAGGTGTGTATTCATTGGATAATTAAATATGAATTTAACAAATACAGTATTGTCTGATAGGAGCCTACTCTTGTGAAAGCTTTTGTTGTAGAAACAGAGGAATTCCTCCCATACCACTGATGTGGACTGCAGACGTTTTCCACATTCTATAGTTTCAGTTTTAAACAAAGTCATGTAATGATGATGTCAGTCTTTGTTGGTTTTTATTATGAAATATTTGTTTTATTTTCAAAAATGCTGTATATTTACTCAATCAGACTTGTCCGTGCTCTTCTTCATATAGTTCTTGTAATGTCACACTCAAACTGCTGACAGTTTGTAAGTGGCTGATCTGTAGAGTGTTTCTGAAATGTAGTTTTCTTTGTCTTTGTCTAACTTCATGTGCATGCTGTATGTATGTAAGAAAATGAGAACCAATACTTTTCATTTTTCCTACCCACCTTATATGCTGTACAGTCTGGGGCTGACTGAATTTTGGGGCTTGACACTGGAGAACATTTTGTCTGTTTTGATCACCAGATTAGGGTTGACTTTTTTTTTTTTTTTTGCTAACTACGCTTTTGACATAATAGTTCTGTACTGTGATGTAAGAACTACTGTAGTAGAATTTTTTTAATTGTAAAATGTTTATGTGATAATCAAAGGAAACTGCATTCTTTTCCTAACCTTGATTTTTGCCAGTTTGACACATTTTTTCTTTCTCTTTCCACCTCCAAAGGTATTAAGGTACACCTTGGATAAAAATGGTCTTCAGCGGGTGAGAATCATAGCCAGTGATAACTTGTGGGAGCCAATTTCTTTTTTCATGATGGTTGACTCTGAGCTGCATAAAGCTGTTGATATCATAGGGTAGGTCACTTTTTCTTTTTCTTATTAAGGTGCTTTTTTGATAGCCTGCTCTTATTACATATTTACGTTCATTGAACTTCAGAGACATAGAGTTTGTGAGAGCTTTGATTTTGCTAAGCTGTCTGCCACCAAAGGTTGATACCTTAACTTTTCTTGCTAAATAACTCACTTGGTTGGCTGTAGAGGAGAAAATTGCAGCTCAGTGTGCTAGCCTTGGCTCTTGTCAAATTTTGCCTGAGGGGGGGCAACCTTAAAATCTGCTGAGGTTTGTACAATCAGTCAATTCAGTTACAGGCCCAGGCTTGAGCCCTGGCCAGCCCCATCTGTTTTGGGGGCCACTTTGAACCCCAATGGTTGGTGCACAAAAAATGCTTTGACCTTATTCTCTTGGAAATATTCTGCTATGGCTAATTTCTTCCAGTATTCATGCTAGCAAAAACTTGTGTACCATAGGGTGAATTGAGCCTTATTATTTCAGCTGTGATTCAATTAGCAATGTTTGATTCAATTTCCCGGCTAACTCTCAGTACTGGTTTCATTTGGTAGGCAGGGTTTTTTCACGTAAAGGCTGACAAAACATCACGTTGGTGGACTGTGAGTTTCAGTGGATATTATTATGTTGTCTCAGAAGCAGAAATTTAAAATTAACCACAGACCTGTAGTGATTCTTCAACACTGTCAGTCTTAAAATCTTTTTCTGAAAAAATCTGCTCTAGGATATTTTTGGGCTGGAGGGGAAGTTCTGTGGCCTCGGCTGTAGGGAAATCAGGCTAGATTGTCACAATGGTTGAGTCTGGCTTTAGACTCTATTACTCATCTAGTAAATGAAGATGTAGAACTGCTTGTGAAAGGGTCATCTTACTAAGAACCACCAATTTGTAGCTAAAATAGAGTGTTTCAGACACAGGCCACAAAGTTCAGCTGCTCAGTGCTGAAGCAGATGTCTAGATACAGGGGAAAGGATGCCCTCCCCCCTGTAACTCACCCAGCAATTTTAATTTCTGAGGAACTTTGAATTACAGGTCAAACAAAGAACTGAGTGAGAATACATAAGCCTTTAGTTTTCAAATGTGCTGATTCTCTTGCAACTTATAGTTTCACTCCAGTCTATTTCCCTTATTAGTGTTCTTCCTGATTTGCACTAGCATAAAGAAAATCACAGTGGGACCCACTAGGTTGATGATTATGGTGAGATGGGTCAAATGTCCACATATATGTAGGAAACTTGCATTTTTTTCCCGCATTTTGCATCTTTGTGATTCAGAGTTACATCTGAAAAATTTCAAAGACAGCACAAATTTAAAAATGAATTATAGCCTACTGTTTTCAAAAGAAGGAAATTTACCCAAGTCTGATGTCCAAACTGCAACCACACTTGGCCATTTCTAACCTGCTTTTCAGTATTAGAGCTACCAATGGAAGCAGTAGTTC
The DNA here is from genome assembly GCA_007922195.1 of Podocnemis expansa. Lineage (NCBI taxonomy): Eukaryota > Metazoa > Chordata > Testudines > Podocnemididae > Podocnemis > Podocnemis expansa. Next base: position 27,192,227 of record ML681963.1, read on the forward strand.
AGAATAGGTGTCGGGTGTTGCCACCGTTCTCTGAGCAGAGTTAAATATAACTGTTTTAAAAAGGCCAGCGGCTGCTGTACAGAAAAGTTTATTTTGTAAACCTTGACCAGTATTGAAGGCAAAAAATTTCTAGTGTAGCTATGGTCCCTCCAAACTTTTCAGCAGTTGGATGCTTTCACAGTCTGGATATAGTAGAGAGCTTTAGAATAGTTTGATGTGTATTGATGTGCAAATGCAGCTACTAGATAGCATACATTATATGTGGTCTGTGCCCTGAGGCATTTAGTACCTAGGCGAGGCAGTGCAGTTCGTGCGTGTAATGTAGTAACAGATGAAGGTCCAATATCAAAATGTTGAGGTTTTTTTTTTAAGCTTGATGTTATTGCTGTCTTACTATAGCTTCCTGTAACTGAAGGCAGTGGTTAAAGTATAATTTGACAGGCCCCGAAAGTCTCCTAATCTTTGGGCCCCCTTCCCATATTGTCTGGGCTCCCTTCATGCACTTGTGGGCCACCGCCCAGTTTGGTGTTTGCAACCACTTCTCAGGACCACATGCATCAGTTATCGCTCCATTAAAAATATGGTTATTGCTCCATAAAAATACTGGCTCGATTCTGGGCCCCTTCACCATTCGTGACCTCGGTCCGAGCCTCATGCTGTGCCTCTGCTACCCCCCCGCCCCCCAGCCTGGATCCTGGCTTTATATACTGCCAGTTTATATACTTTGTATACTTTATATACCCTCATCCTGGCCTCACACACTGCCCTCTGTTATCACAGGGAAGGGGTTCCCAGCCTTGCGTTTTGGTTTTTACTGACGTGAAGAGCTGAAGCTGAATTTTTTTTAACTAATATAAATGTTATACTGGCATCACTAAAAAAGTACCGTAAACACCATGCAATCATATCACAAAAGTGGTACTTGCTCACAATAGTCTGTGCATGGGAATTTTTAAATTATGCCACTTTTTTAGCTGCAGTTAATTGAATGGCTAGCAGTCTTTGGGCATGGGTAATAATAGGAAACAGCTAAGTGACAGGTTCTAAAGGGGTGGCCGTGTTTAGTCTATTTCAGCAGAAGAAACAGGGAGTCTGATGTCACTTTTAAAGACTAACAAATTTATTTATTGCATGAATTTTTGTGGGAGAAAATCACACTTTGTCAGAAACTTTCTTCAATCATCTGGCGAAGCAAGATTTTCTCCCACGAAAGCTGACACAATAAATACATTTGTTGGTCTTTAAAAGTGAGACCAGATTACTTGTAGGAAATTGACAGGGTCACAGCCAGTGTAATTTTATGATACAAGAATTGGTTCTGAATGAGGACAAAACAAACGAGTAATCTGTGGCACTTTGTTAGGCTTTAAAAGCTCATGAAATAAATACATAGGACTCTTGTTTGTTTCCCTGAATTGTGCTAACATGACTACCCCTCTGGAATGTGAATGAAGTTGGTGATGTCAGAATACAGTATGTTTTATTTCTACTCTACTTCACAAAGATTTTTATTTATTTAAAGGGTGTTAGAGTTGGTTGATTTTTTTTTATCATGGGTCTGTAAATTTATGGTGGTTGGCAACCCTTCACTGCAGCCTAGTTTGTCCTAAACCCTATTTGCCTCCCTCCCTCTTCAAACAGCCCCCCCCCCCCCCGCCCAAAGCAGAATGAGGATAAAAGGTTGGGCCCAGCCTTGCAAACTGACCAGCTCTCTTCCCCTCCAGCAAACTTCCAGGAAGCAGGAGAAGGGGAGAGAGTACCCCCTGCTGCTTGTCTGTCTCTGGCAATTTTCACGCGGCTGCCATGTTCCTGGTCCGACTCATGCCCTCCCTCCATCACCGCTGGCTCTCTGATGCTCTTGCTCCCCACCAGCTGGTTCCCTGACCTTCTTGGTCCCTTCCGTACCTGGCCAGAGCTGCAAGGGTGTCTCAACGAGTTGCTCCCTGGCCAGACTGCTCCTGCCCTGAGCATGCATCTGAGCATGCTCAGGATGGGGGATTTCAAAACTCCCCAACTTGGCTGGAGCAGCTGCGCACAGGGCTATTTTTTAAAGGGGTGCTGGAATGCTGGCACCTCAAATTTGTGGGCCCTGGAATGGTGTTATGGTACATTCTGTCTTACTTTAACCCCTGACTGAAGGCAAATAGTAACTCTGTATTTAATATAGTGTTTTTTGGAAGTAAAGGCATTGAATGTTCCCTAGTAGCTATGAATTTAAAATAACTTATTGTAAAAGAGTCTGGGCCAAAGTGAAAGCTGGAAGTTCATGTTAACAAACCTGTTCTTCTGAGAATGTGTAAAAGGTTGGCTAAGTAGAGAACATCCTTTCAGGGAAGTCTGCTTTTCTAGAACTTCTGTCTGGGTTGGGATAAACTTGGACTGGATAATTGAGATGAGAAAGCTGAAGGGTGAGAAGAAATAGAAAAAGTTAGTTAAAAATTAAACTTTCTTACAGTTAGTTAATTGTTCATTATTGCATAAGCAGACTTCAGTTTTTATATAAACAATCCATTTAGTAAAGCCTCACCAGAATAGAATTTTTTTCAGATGTTTTTTGTTAGGTTTAAATATTTTTTAGCAGTTTTGCAGTCTGTATGTTACAATATTGTACTAGTGTGTGAAGTCAAAAAGTAAATAAGCTAGTCCATTTCTAATCAATTTTCTGCCCAACAGTGATGTGTGTGGAAAAGACAAGGGGCATAAATAGTTAATCTGGAAAATCTAGTTTAATTTTTATTTCCTATAGATAATGGAAGGTGGAATTAGTAGTTTTCTTGGAGAAATGTATTTCTTAATGCAATTTTTTTTTTTTTTTTTTACCTTGCTCCTCTAACTGGGATTTAGCGTAGTTGGTTAATGCATAACTTCTGCCACACAAAGAATTGTTTTTCTGTGGGAGTGGTACTACTATATAACATATTGATAATATTATAATGCTTGATAATATCTACATGCCTATTATTATTGAGTATCTAGGAGCCCTGGTCATGGACTCAGGACCTCCTTGTGTTAGATGCTGTACAAATACCAAGCAAATGTTTGGAACAGCTTCCCAGTTAAAATGTCCAATATTCTTCATTTTTGTAAAACAAGTCCTAAAATGTCTCCTGTTCTGTTGAAGCATTGCAGCTGTACAGCTCACTCATTATGTGAGCCTTTAAGACTCGAATTCTGTACTGCATCCAGAGATGGGGAACAGCATAAAAGGGTGAGGGAATAAGTGAAAAGGTGGAGTGACTTCAGGAAGTCAAGTTCCAAAGGGGTAGCCGTGTTAATCTAGCTGATCAGAACAAATAAGGAGTCCTGTAGCACTTTTAAAGGCTAACAAATTATTTATCACATAACCTTTTGTGGGGGAAAATCCCATTTCATCAGACACTTTGAAGATGGGGGAACTTGCAGAATGGGAGGGAAAAAAAAATGCAGGGAAGTGTAATTTGGAGGATCAGGTCAGACTGTTAGAACAAATTGGTGCAGTAGTTTTGATTCAAATACTGGGGAACAGCATAGAGAGGAAAGTGAGGTCAAATCACCTGTTGTGATTTTTCTCCACGAAAGCTCATACAGTAGAAATTTGTTAGTCTTTAGGAGTGCCACAGGACTCATTGTTTTGTTTTTGAGGGGTCAGTTGTGGTTAAGGTATTTGGAATGCCAGTTTTATGCACTCCACAGCAACTGACCACCACCACACACCTGTCTGCTAGCTAGAGTTAGCTGCACGTAGAAAGGTGCTGTCACTATGTCCCCTGCATAGTGGCATACTGGGTGGAGATGAGGAGAGATGGCACATGAATGAGCTGTTCAGGTTCTAAGGCTGTGGGGGAATCTGCAGAAGAGGATATGGGGACAGCTTGCTTTGCTAAGGAAGTCAGAACATGTAAAGACTCTCCATCCTTTCATTTTTAGGAATGGAACTTGTTCATTGGCACAGTGCACCTCTTGCTGTGTGCTGTGTATATTAATTGTCATGTCAGTGTAGCTGAGGTGCTCGGGTGGAAAGGAAAGCTTAAGACTATTGACCAGTCTAGTGTCCTCATGAGTTCAATGAAGTGATGGATTCAGCAGACTGAAGGCCTGTTAAAGGGTTATAACTTCTGATTGTGAATGCTAATTTGATGCCATTAGATCTTTTAAAAAGAACTCTTCCTTGTTAAAAACTGGTGCCTGGAAGTGTCAGTGAATAAGCTATTTACTGTAGCTATGAAAGGTCAACCCGTGGGATAATACGGCTTGAGTTGTTGAGCTGTGGCCTACTCTATGTGGAGTCATTTAAGTCTTTCAAAAAACAAACAAACAAAAAAACCAAACAAACCACAGCCCAGACAGTAGGGGTGATATGTGAGGAGCAAAGAGTTCATTATCATTGCTTATTCACTGGTGTATGAGAGTTCAGGATAAAATGACTCACTCTCCACTTTTGGTGATGCTGTTCTATTTAAACGCACACTAAGTGAACAAAGCGGGTTGAGGTGCCTGACAGAATATGGGCTGAGAGTGGAACAAAGCTTTTTGTAAATACTTTCTGAAAATAGTGTTTCTAATCTTTTTGTAAGATCCTGTTTCAGAAACTTCTTTTAACATTAATCTTACGGTTGTCCCCACCCCATTTTCTTCCCTTATGTCTAATGCTCTTCCATTATTGCCATTACTTGATTATTCCACTTTCCACCTTCTACCTCTTAGATGTATATATGGGGAGCTTGGTCTTTGTGGTTAAAATGCAAATCTTGGTGTTAGTTTTATCTTTGCATTCCTACCTGAACTTGAGCAACTCACTTCACATCTGTTTTCCCCCCCTTCTGTAAAGCAGAGAGAGAATTGACAAGGGTTTTGAATAATAGCTTGTTTGGTGTTCTGAGAACCTTTGAGGGAGAGAGGTATAGAAGTGCACATTTACTCCCTCTCTTCTTTACACCTGTCTCTGCAAACTACGCTTTTACACTGAAGCATCAGTTAGTATTTTAATATTTTAGACACTTACAGTTTTACTTCTAAACCTAAAGAGTTGAACATGCATACAATAAATCTAACACGAGAGGGATGAATTTGAACGTATTTATGAGCATTGTATTAGACCTTCTTTGGTTATAGCTTTATTAAAGGTGAATGAGCTCCATATCAGGATATTGTCCGTGCTCCTCTTTAAGGAAAACAGAACACTTAGTTCAGTGGTTCCCAACCTTTTTCAGGCTGGAGACTGCTTTTTAACAACAACAACAAAAAAAATCTTTGTGTGCACCCCCCGACCCCCCCCCCCCGACTGATTATATAATCTGGCCTGCACAGGCAGACTCTGGCCCACACCAGTGGGACAGCCTGTGAGCAGCACTGCCACCACCATTGCCCTCACCGCTGGGGAGCTGAGCCACAGCAGCTCTGGTCCCCTGCCCTTGCCCTTGCCGGGGAGCTGCCGCAACCCCATCCCCCTGCCAGGATCCAGCCACAGGAGGGGAAAGGCAGCCCCGGCGAGGAGCATCAGGGCTGTAGCTGGAGTCTGGCCCTGGGTAGGGAGAGGCTCTGTGGACCCCCGGCAACATGTCTGCGGACACCTGGGGGTCCCCGGACCACAGGTTGGGAACCACTGACTTAATTGAATTCTTTCTTGTTTTAGAAACATTATTCCATCCCCTTATCCACAAAAGAGCAACGTTCTTTTGCCTCCACATGGCTATGTCTACACTAGAGGGCTCAGTTAAGTCGACTTAAAGTCGACTTTAAGTACACCTTATTAAGTCAACTTTGTGAGGCCACATTGCATTGTCAACTTTGAATGGGTCCCCTGGCTTAAGTTGACTTTATAAAGTCAACTTAAATGGCCCCACTACACCAAGTTGATTTTATTAAGTCATTTTTAATGGCCACATTGTGCTAAGTCAACCTAACCCTTAAAATCGACTGTAAGGACAGGAGTTAAGTTGACTTAAGCAAGTGCTTAAGTCTACTTAATGAACTCCAAATGTGGCCAGGGCATTCCTTAAGTCGACTTAAGCCCCTAGTGTAGACATACCCATACAGACTAATGTTAAGGACCCTTCCCTGAAATTTTCCTATAGAGTTTATGGTTTTCTTTTCAGTGTGTACTTAAGTTGATTCCTTGTTTGATTGCTGTCTTTATCTGAGAGGAAACTAAAAATGCTTCTTGTTGTTTGAAATAAAGCCTTTGATACTGTTATAAGACTAAATTGAGCAAGTGATTCAGTAGTAACCAAACGGGTGTGTGAGCACAAAAGATCTTATATGATGAGAGAAAATATTAAGAGTAGGTAAGGTCTGGCAAAGAGAAGTGAGCAGATAATCTATTATAATTGGTACATAATCGCAGTTTATTGCAGCTGCTCGAAACTCTGTTTTTTCTTTTGGCTTTATGTAATTGTTGGGTGTTAAAAACTGTGTCTTTGAGGAATTAGTGTAAGCCAACATAAGTAGTTTCGTGAAGTGCTGGCTAAAGGGAGATCACACAGCTTAGGGACAGGAGATGCCCAGTGCTAAGAATTGTTAGTCCATAAGTATTTGAAAGTGATAAAAACCCAGGGAAGTGTTTATTTAGGATGTTACAAGATGGTATAATTAGCAGCATTGTGATGAAAACTGAGGGTGTGTGCGCTGAATACTAGGGAAAAATTTGCATAGGTTAGTGTGTAATATAAAGCCTGATGCAAGTGGTGGCTAAAACTAGAAAAACATCAGAATACATTATAAGGAAAAATATTTCTTTGGCACAGACGGGCCTAAATTTTTAAATATTGTAGCTCTCTTCTGGCTCTAACTAGTAGGATTCTCTTGAGTAAAATCGATGTAGTGATTTGTTTATTTTCGCTAGACATTTTGGTTGTGCTTTGAGCTAATAATAAAATGTTTTGGGGTCTCCTGTTCGTCTATTCTTAAGTGCTGTCACTTTTTGAATTATCATCCAGGGCTCATTACCCTGGAACAAAAACAGTGATTAGTGCCTTAACAACAAGGAAGAAACTATGGTCTTCAGAAGACTATAGCACTTTCAGTGATGAAGTGGGTGCAGGCTGCTGGGCTCGGATCCTGAACCAGAACTATGTGAATGGAAATATGACCTCGTAAGTAGTGAATACAATCACTTATTATAATTTCAACATTATGTGATAGCTGCAAGGCTAGCTGCATTTCCCTATCCCTTATTTGGTCTCTTCTTTGTGCACCCTTGTGGTGTCAGGCCTTGTGCCTTTACTTCTCCTGGGTGAAATTCCACAGTTTGACTGCTTTTAGACCAGGCCATGGGCTACGGTGTCCTGTCTATCAACCATGATTACTCACCAGCTCCAGGTGAGTGTGTACATCTGTGGTTCATTTCTTTGGGAGTCTGATAGTGAAAACAACCTCCTTAAGATAAAGATGTATGTTTTTAAAGTCGGAATAGAAATAAGAGAGAGGAGGATTTTACAACAGCATATTTGTCCTACAGCAACACACACATCTGTCTTACATAAAGTTTTACCATGCCCCGATGGTAACCTGGGCAGCCCAACTTGAGACATGCCAGTGGTTACTTCTGTCTTCATTTGTTTCTGCTGAGGAACTCCCCGTAATCTGCCAATGCCTGAGAGTTTTCTTTTTTTCAATCTGCCACAGTTGGCTTGGCTTTTTTGGTTGTCTGGTTTCCAGGTCTTTTCCTGGCCAATTGAGAGTGGAGTGGGAAATTCTGTTCTGAAACAGAATAAAACTAAAAATGTTTGAGATTTCCCACCAAATGAAATTTGGGATGCGAGGATTTTTGGATTCATTGTAACATTTTGTTCACAGTTCAACATTTTTAATTAAGAAAAGTTTATAATTAAAATAAATTTTGAAGTGAGAGAGAATCTCAATGAAAAATTGTTTGTTTTTAAAATTTTGAAACAATCAATTTTGATGATGTCAGTGCGTCATGATTTTGAAATGGAAGTTGGTCAGTCTACCTGATTCTTTGAAATGATTCAGTGTCAATAAATTGTCATGTTTAGACAGTAAAACAGTCTGCTGGAAAATTCCTAGCCCCCTCTAGTCTTGGCTATGGCCTCTAAATAACTCTCAAGTGCTTGCTGACGTGTCTTATTTTGAATCACTCTTCTCTGCTTTTATTTTTTTCCTTATAGGCCCCTATTAAATTAAACCAACATATTCATACTGTCACATTCCAACAGTTACATCAATACGTAGTATTCATCAAGTATTAAAATCAGCATCAAATCTGACACACCTTGAATAGTTAAAACCATGTTGCCCTTTCTAAGGGAAACAGGTTAGTTAGTACTGTACCTCTAATTATCTGTATTCAGGCTGAAATTTGCAGTAGCTCCTGTTAGTCAAGTTGGAGCTCTTCATAATGTAAATAGATCAAGTTTGATAGTTTACAAAACAAAAAGTTTTCTCCTGAGCAACTTTTCAGTAGACTTTTTAGGATCCCTTTTTGAAAATATATGTGTACAGTGACCCACAGAGTCATAACAAACACCTGGGCAAATTAGGTACTGGTACTTACCAGGGTCCACTAAAATAATAATTAGTATTTGCTGGCAGCCAAGACTCAATTTGTATGCTATCTTAAGTATTTTTAATGCACTGATGGGGGCCATAATTTTGGGGATAAGACCTGGAATCTTTTCATTAACTAGCTCTCTTGATTTTTGAGGGTTTTTTTAATTTTTAAAAGTCAATAATCAGTCTAATGCTTTTTTTGGTGCACTGAGAACTTTTCCTTTAATGACGTAAGTCCTTTGGGTGAACAAAGTGAAGGAAAGGTTACACTGCTGTTGTCTGTTTTGGGTGCGTAAAAGGAGGAGTTCAGTCCCTTAAGTATTTCATTTAGCGCTTTTTACAAGTACTTAAAATCATGTACAAACTGAAAGCTCTTCCTATATAAACCCCAAGAGCTTGACTTTGCTTTTCAGATTTCCCAGACCTGATTTGATGTATTGAGCAAATATAAATTGACAAGTGGATGTTTTAATTTCCATAACCTCAGCGTAATGGCTTGGTTTCAAGGCCAGCTGCACTTTTCTGTCCTTTCTTCGGTCTATTTATGTATATCTTTGAGAGGTCAGGCCTATTGTCTTTACTTCTGCTGAGTGGAATTCCACAGTTTGACCTTTTAATTAAGAGCTCTACTCAGGGCTGGATTAATGTGGGGGCTTAGGGCTGCAGGCCTGGCCCCTGGCTGAGGGAGGCCCTGCAGCTCCACAAAAAATCCAGCCCTGAGTGTGGCCATGGCCCCTTTCCCTGCTTAATATTGGCACTATCAGAAATATTGTGTTATTGTGACTTTTAAAAACAAAACTATTTTCCAGCACCATTGCTTGGAATTTGGTGGCTAGTTATTATGAAGATTTACCCTTTGGCCGGAGTGGATTAATGACAGCGCAAGAGCCGTGGAGTGGCTATTATGTAGTGGAAGCTCCGATCTGGATCACAGGTAAATAAAAAGTTGAGCTAGACCTACAAAAGTATAGATAATACAATATTCCGTTTTCATGCTGCTGTATATACTAGTGTATAAGCCGACATTTTTGTGCCTGAAAACTGGCTTCAAAACAGGCACTCAGCTTGTACATGGGTGAATACGGTAGACAGCCCCAGCCCAGCAGTTTCAGTGACCATGCAGCAGGCTGGAGCGCCAGAGTGGCCGGAGTGGCCATCGGCCTTGGCTGGGGCTAGAGTAAGGAGGGGACCCTGGCAATGTTCCCTCTAAGAGCCTCAGGCAGCAGAGCAACTCACGTTGCTCGATGTGCCCCCCCCCACGGGCCCGATCCTGCCGCACCCCCTGCGGGCCTGCTTCCCTTGTAACTCCCCAGCCTCTCCAACCCCTCCCCACAAGCCTACCCTGCTGCTGGAGCGGCGTGGCCCAGCCACACCTCCTGGGGCCAGAGATGCACTAACGGAGCATGCTAAGACATTCTGGGCATGCTCCGTTAGAGCTTCTCTGGGCGGGAGTTTTAATAACTCCCTGCTCCAGAGGAGCTCCGAGCCTGGACTCTGGCTGCCGGCCCTGTGTGGCCGGCAGCCTTCTCTGCGCGGGGGAGCTGTGGCGGGCTGAATGGCCGCACGCCCGTGCAGCTTAAAGAAAACATTGGATCCTGGCACCTGGAGCAGCCAGGTAAGGGGGCCCTGGAGGGTTCGGCCTGGGCATGGGGGGGGCAGGGTGGCCAGGCGAGCGGCAGCAGGAACCAGGGAATGGGGAGGAGGTTGGGGAGTCCAGGGAAAGTGGCAGGAGGGCCCGGGAGTTGGGGGGGGGGTCAAGGAGGCCATGGATGCAGCGACAGGGCCGAGGGATTTGTGGGGGGGGGGACACATCTCAGAGGCTGGGGGGTGATGGGGAAAAGCGTGGAAAGGGTGTTTGGAGCAGCAGCAGGGAATGGAGAAGGTGGCAGTGAGCAGGGGGGCATGAGTGAGGAATGGACAGAGCAGGAGGAGCAGCAGGAGGAGCAGAGAGAGCGGGGGGGCAGGAGTGAGGAATGGATGGAGCAGTGGGGCAGGAGTGAGCAATGGACGGAGCAGGGGGAGTGGAGAGAGCAGGGGGATGGGGGAAAAGCAGCAGCAGCAGGAGTTTGGGGGTTAGCAATGGTGTCAGGAACTCCAGGGGAAGCTGGCAACACTGGCGGGGGGGTTGGGGCCAAGGCCAAAAGGGAACCTCAGGTTTTTCTAGGGTCACCCATTTTTGCGACTCTTTGGGGCTCAGAATTGGGGGGTCAAGTTAGGCACAGATCAGCTTATACCTGAATATATACGGAGAATTAAACTAGAGCTATGTTCTCTATTTTTGATGTATAATGATTTTCTTTTGTGTTCACTTTTTACTGGATACAGAACTTTTATTGAAGATTTTTACTTTCTTGGCAATAGGAGGACTCTCCCTTAGTCTATTTAGAATAGGGGCAGGAATGAAATCTGTTTCTTTGATCTGACTTGTGCACACACAGGCATGAATTATATCAGTGTAGTTCATGGTTCCCTTTAATAAAGATCTTTCCAGTCTTAAGACAGACGGCAGGTTTTTTGGTTTTGCAACAAATTGTTTTTCTGAAAAAGAGAGAATGGCTGAGTGAAAACTGCTGTAAAAGCTAAGCCTCTGTGCCTGATTTACATGTTTTTATTCTATCTTCAAAAATATTTGGCTACTTGAGATCTGGGAAGGAAGAAAAGAAACCAGAATTAGAGCACTCCTGCATTCTGTTTGTGATGGTTGACATTCTAAACCATCATTCTGCTGTATGTGTATAGGATATAAAAATACAAGCAATAGGTATAGATACAGTGGCCACGCTCTGATCTTGTTCCAGCAGAGTTGGTCATGGGATCAAGTGGCCGGTCCTATATGGCAGGTTCATCGGAAGGTCCTCTATTTTGCCTCTTACACTATTCATCTGCAGATAGAAAAATGTATTGTGTAGTATGGGATTCAGACGTAAGAACTCAGCTATACCTGTTCTCATGATTCTTTTGTCCTCTTACTTAACTAACCCAGAGCTTGTGCCTTGTCAATTATATGGAGGTTTCTTCAAAGTAAAGTGTATGGTGGGTTTAGAGGCTACAAAATGGGAGCAGTAGGACCTTTGTGGAACAAAGACTGACCTTTCCTTTTGGTTGCTTTTCACTGTTGCACAGCACACACAGCGCAGTTTACCCAACCTGGCTGGCACTACCTGCAGATAAATGGACATTTACAACATGGTGGCAGCTACGTGGCTCTGACTGATGGCCTTGGCAACCTTACAATCATCATTGAAACTATGGTAATATTCTCCAGTAACTAACAAAGTAGTAGAGATTTAGGAGGATTTTTTCTTTTACTTTTTAAATCATATTAACAAGTTCAGTATGTAATGAGAACTTTTTTTCACATATAGTAGCGTGTGTGAACTTTGAAATGCTTTTTTCTAATTAAAAAAGCACACAAAAATATGATTAAACATACAAAGTAAATATTAAACTGTTAGTGGTATCCAACCTCTTCAGTTGTGGATTTTGGGTCAGAACAGTCCTTATCAGTTTCTAGGAACTGAGTCCTGAAAGAAGGTGTTAATTCTTTCCATTTTTTTGAAACTTGAGTAGTTGCTTAGTCATGGTTGGTCATGTATAAGACCCTTCTTTTTTCAGTTGACTGCTGTTTTTTTTTTATACTGTAACATTTCCAGGTTATTCAAAAGCTGCTATTTGGCTTTTAGTGATTTCCCCCACCTTCCTGCCCCCTGAATTTTGAATCATAAAAATAGTTGAAAATATCGACTGTTAAGAAAATCCAATGCATTGGATAGATGCATTTGTCTTAATGAGGTAATCAGAATGTAAATATGAGACTGTCAAAGGAGGGCAATGTAGTACAAGATCTATGCATGTGCATTTATATGTGTAAGTACTTCTAATACACAGTTCATTAAATGCTTTTATTTTCATTACTCTTGCTTTTTCTGTCTTCCTGTGCCCTAGTATTTTCCCAGCAAACTGCATGAAATTAATTATTGCACTATTACTCACATTTTAAATTTTTTTTGTAATAAGCATTGATATTTTCCCAGGAAAATTTAAATAAATTAAAACTGGAAATGAAGGGCCTTGGTGTCATTAGTTCCTTGATTGAGTGAGCATTATACTTTAAAATCAGGATGAAGCCTTTGAATATCTCAGGAAAAGATAGTAAGTTTATAAAGAGAGGGAGTAACAGGTGAAGCAGGATTAGGAGATCTTAAAATTTTTGGGGGGCTTTTTTTTTTTTCTGGGCCACATGTAGGCCTTGCAAGAAGTAGCAGAGCCAAAATTTTTAAATATGATTTGAGATTTTTGGGTGCCCAGTTGCAAATGTCTTAAAGGGGCCTAATTTCAGAGAGTTCTGAGCATCCCTACCCCTGCCCCCATCACATTACTTTTAGGCGTCTCAAACCGGGTCCCCAAAAAGCATGTCACTAAAGAAAATCTTGACTATCATTCCTGTAGAAATCAAACTACTGTAAGATTATCTGGATGTGGAGTTTTTTTGTCTCATCTTCATGCAAATCAATTTTGCTTTTAGTCCTAGTTGTGAAGTGTGTGCTCAGTTCTTTATTTTGCTCCTTAATTGCCCTAGGCTTCCTCTAACTACAGAGTTATGCTGACATAAAGCAGCTTATGTCATGGCTCGCCAAATCCCAGATTGCCATGGCACCCAGAAATTTCTCCATGGCAGCTAGCTGTGCTGCAGTATTCATAAGTGGGATGACCCCGGTGCCTAAAAATAAAAGCTGCTGGTGCCTTCAGCAGTGCTGCTGCACTGCCACTGGCAGTTTTTTTTCAGTGGCAGGGGGTATTCCTGCTAGGCACCTTAGTTTTTGGGCTAGCTGCTAATTCGGTGCCAGTTTTGTTGAGCGCTGCTTTATGTCAGTATCTACACTACAGTGCGGCCTTCGCCGCTGTAAATTGCAAGCTATGCCCAGTGTTCCCTCTAAGGGGAGAGGGCAGCTGAGCAACTCCTGTTGCTCACTGCACTCCCCCCCCCCCCCCCCGGGGGGTGCTGTGCAGCCATCCCCCCCCTCCTCCCGCCCGCCCCCCCCCCCCCACTCCCAGCGGGCCCCCCAATCCCCACAAACTTACCTTGGGGCTGGACTGGAGTGGGACGGCCCAGCCCTAACTCCTGGGCCAGAGAAGTTGTACGGAGCATGCTCAGATTTTCTGGGCATGCTCCGTTAGAGCTTCTCTGGGCGGGAGTTTTCAAAACTCCCAGCCCCAGAGCAGCTCTGTGCAGGCACTCTGGCTGCCGGCGCTGCGCTGGCGGCTGCAGCGGGCTGTGCTGCAGCGCACCAGCGCAGCTTACAGGGAACATTGATGCCAACATAACTGCACCTTCATGAGAGACATAGTGCTTGTTTCTGTGAAGATAGTTATGCAAAGTCTGTGTAGATGCTACCTCTACTTGTATTGTCTGTTGGCTGTCAGTTGGAGACTTGGCTCATGACTGTCCTCTCCTCTTATCTCTTCCTACAACCAATCACTCTGCCACAGCACTAACAGCCTGAGCAGTCAGCTGGGCTCACAGGAATCCTCTCACATTTTTTATTTAAGCAGTATCCCAAATAGGGATTGCTATTCTATCTTTACTAACTTCCATTATCCCCAAAATAACATTGAACTTGGAACCTAGCTAGTTTGTTATATGATCCCTTTTGTTACCATTTTATTAGTATTTATGGTTTTTGGCTTGTATTTGGGAATCTTGACTCCCATAAAAATTGGCAAATGATAAATTCTGTGCTGTATTTCCATCTGTTCCCTTTGTTTTCTTTCCAGACTTTTGCCCACTCTAAGTGTATCAGGCCTCCATTGCTTCCCTTCATTGTGTTGCCTCAGAAAGCAACTTTCTACCTCAAAGGATCCTTTGTAAGTAAATATTGGTTGTGTGCATATATCATATAAATGTATCTGGTGACGTCAAGCTGCTGCATATAGTTCACAATACATGCACACAGTGCCAGTAATGAAATATAACATCACTGTTTAATAAACTGTACCTGTTTTATTCCATGAAAAGACACCCAGGTTATTTCACTGTGGATGGTGTGCCTTTCTTGAGAAAAATGGGAGTAATGTTCCAATAGTGCAGTAAGTAGTCTGTATTATATGGCAGATTTGGGACATTACCTATCATAAGGTGAAAGTGTTTGAACACTTGTAATTTTTAATTTTTGGTAGAATTGGTTTGTCTCACTTCACAGCTGTACAGATTGCTTTATTGCTGCTGCTGACAGTGCCTCATTCACTCGCTGAATAATGGAGTAGAAGACTTAAGAGCAGCCCTCAAATGTTGCTTCTGGAACAAGGCCCTAGTGCCGCATGTGGTACTGCTCTTATGCCATGTGCTTGCCATGCAAATTGTATAAAGCATTCTGTAGGAACAGTGTACACATCACATCTCAAACACTAGATTTTCCCTTGCAAACTTCACTGTGACTGAATTCAAACTTGCAACTTTCATTGAATGATTGTATTTATAAGTAACAAAACAATAGTTGCCCTTACATTCTTGTAATGCTAGGTAGGACCTGCATCAGCTTATGTTTTTGCTGGTTCTAATTAGGTTCAGGCACTAGAGATCAAAACTTGTCATCTATTAAATAGTTATCCAGATTACCTCATTCTATAGGGCTGTCTAAGTCCAGATGCTGGAAGTGAATGTCTGTATCATGGCTTCCATAACAGTTGGCACTAATTGACCATTGTGTTGGAATTCTTCTGCCAAGGATTCAGCGGGCCATTAAGGGTGAATTCCCCTCTTCATAAAAGGTGTTCCTGCATATTGGGGCCCAAAACCTGCTGATGTGAGGGAGGTGTGAGCTGTCACTCTGTACCTGTTCTGTAGGTAAACAAAGAAGAGTTGATCTCTTGGGCTGTCCACCCAACTTCTTTCATTAAAACAACACATTAGAATGTCTTTGAAACCTCAGAATTTCCAAAGGAGACTCTTATGAAAGTTTCTGTATGTTTCTTCTTAGTATAAAGTGCGGACCCTGAAAATGTGGCGTACCAAGCTTGGCTTCAAATCAGCAAATTCCACCTTGTTCCAGCCTCTTGCTCCTATAAAGGTGGGTTTGTGGCTTATAGATCACTGCTAATTCCTCTCAAAAACTTGCCCTTTTCTTCTTCTAGGTGATAGAAGGGGTGTGGAAAGAGATACAGATGGCTTACAGATAAAAATGGTTTTGACACCTCTGGCTTATTCGAAGATTCCTGCCCTTCATTTGTGTTTCATATGTTAGAGCAAAGGTACTCAATTATTTTTTGTCAAGGCCCAAATTTCTTGGTCAAGGTCTGGATTCCAGAGAAGATGAAAATAATAAACGTGACAACTATGATGATGATAGGTAAAGAAAAAAGATTTCGAGTGTCCATTCAAAAACATCTGGCAGTCCGGATTTGGCACACGGTCTGCCTATTGACTACCCTATACTAGGGGTTTAATCCTAAAACTGAGGTGTTACACTTGTAGGTTTAAGTTTAAAAAACAAAACAGTGGACTTACTTCAGATTTACCCCAGTGTGAGAGAGAATTTGGCTTTTGGGGCTTGCCACCACATGGTACAGACACCAGGTTTTCCATGTATCATCATACGATGCTGAGCTGGATGAGGAGTACAAAGGACAGATACTCTTGTAAGTGAGAGTGGTTGCTCCATTACTCTCTTCTAGTAGCTGAAATGACTCATAGGTGTAATGATATACTCGGAAAGAAACCTGGACTTTCCTCAGGTCTTTCCCTTTCTATTGTTGTGCACTTGAGTACCAGAGTGAGTGCACAGTAGACCTGAGCCTTTCCTGCTCAATCTTATAATCTTGCTTACATGCACTCATATGTCCCCGACCCTTGCATTTGTTCTAGATTGCATTAACCTTGCACTCTGTTACAGTGTTTTGCAGGGTCAAGGCTTTATATTTCTCCAGCCAGGACCCTTCACTTCCATCTTCACAGCCTCAATCCGATGTTCTTTTTGGGGTCTGCTGTTTCCGTGCAATGTTCTCTTGATGCCCTTAGAAGTAATGTGTGGGAAGAGGGACTCATGTTGTTGGTGAATCTGTTATACCCAAAGTAATGGGAACATGAGAATACAGGGAAGCTTCTGAAGATCAGGTCTGATTGCTTCAATAAATGCCACTTCTCAAAAAGCTGTTCTCAACAGTATATGACCTTTCTTAATGCCAGGTGCTGCCTCCCCTCTTCACTTTAATTCCCTGTTGTCTTCCATGCTTAGAATGGGCAAATAGTGCTGTGCTTCATTAGTTCATTTATTAGCAGTTTGCAGTGTTACAAGTAATAAGAGGCTAAAGTAAAGTAGAGCTTGGGAGGAGAGCACAGCCTACCTATAGGGAGCTTAGATCCACTGATGCTTTCACGTTAACTAAGAAAGTTAACAGAAATGCTGCAGCAGTTTGGCACTTGCTGTTGTGATCACTTTTGTGTGTTTTACAGATTCTTAACTGCTTTCTTTCATTCCAGGTGCATGATGGGGTGTTCAGCTTAAATCTGGATGTGGATGAAGTCTACACCTTAACCACCCTTGCGACAGGCCGGAAAGGCACTTACCCAGATTCTCCCCAGTCCCAGCCTTTTCCTTCAAATTACAAGGATGATTTCAACGTCCGTAAGTCAACTCATGATTTCTCAAGGTCTGTGTGAGCTGAAAGCCTGAAGTTCTCAGAGGAATAATCTGCATTAATATGGCCTAATCTACTAAAAAAAAACTGCTTATGGGTGTGAAAAACCCACACCTTTGAGTGACATAGCTAAGGCAACATAAGCCCTGGTGTAGAAAGTGCTGTGGCTATGGAAGAATTCTTCTGCTGACCTAGGTACCACCTCTCAGGGGAGGCAGATTACCCACGACAGTGGGCAGACTCCTCCCACTGTTGTAAGTAGCGTCTACACCGAACTCTGAGAGCAGTACAGCTGCAACTGTGTGGCTATAGTGTTTCAAATATAACAGACCCTACAGCTGGTCTGCAAAAGAGTTCAGTAAATGATTGTGATGAGCATACCTCTAAGACAGCCCACACTTTGAGAGTCATCTTTGTTAAAATCTACAGAAATTACAGTGTCTCCTCACTTAGTTGTTGGAAAGTGTTTATGCTGGAAGTAAAGAATGAGAATACCGAGGCTATAGAAAGAGCTCATTTACATTCAGGAGTGTGCTTCCAGCATCTTAAACTCCTGTCACAGACAACAGTCCTTCATTTGGGATTTTCTTCACTTGTTGCTTATGGGCTGTGGCACATTGAGAGGTGTGATAATCCAATGTTCCTGATTGGTATTACTGTATCACAGTCAGCCTTGGCTACTAAACCTTTCATGGTTTTTCTGACCATGAAGATGATGAAAAAGGAAGGACTCAATTAAGTTTAAAACCAAATATAGGTTAAAAACCAAATATAGGAAATCTTCAGGACCAATTCAGGTTTCTGTTTGTGTTGATGAAGTGTGAGGTAATAGAAGGACAGGGCAACTGTGAAATAGGTGATTTCTTTTTCTGTGCTTTACCTTTTAATTAGCACTGTGACATCAAGCTGTAAAGAACACCATCAAAAGAATCTTTAGCATTCTGTTGGAGTGCAACATGGCAGGTGGCTTAAACCAAACTTCTTTAAATTAAAACATTGTACTGTGGCGTATATATATTTAAACACTTTCTTGCAGCTCATGCAGCCCAGGCATGAGAGAACCTCATGCCTGATATTTCTGGTTTAACTGCTCAAGATGAAGAAAGTGCAAAAACAAAACTATAAATGGTGTAAAGCTTGTTATTCTTTCAACTTGGATAATGTAAAGTGGTGGCAGTGTAAGAAGTAAATTTAAAAAAACTTTTATCTTGTGACAGCCATTTCTTTGAGCATAGGCAGTTTGGCTTTGAGTTTTTGCATACTTTTCGACCCACAAGTTATTAATGCTTTTTCTTGGTAATTCATTGGGGGCACAAAACAGTATTTGCAAATAGAATTAGGGTTTGAAAATCAGAGCCTAAATTTTGCACAGCTGTTAATTTTCAACTGCAGATGCTTCAACAAGGAACTCATAAATATGGAGAATGTTTGTTTGTTCGTTTGTTGTTTGAAGATAACTTTCTGAAAATCCACAGGTTGTGTGTGAGTAAAATAAATAAAACTGTTTTTGTTTGATCTTTGAATAGGTAACCCACCTTTTAGTGAAGCTCCGAATTTTGCTGATCAGACTGGGGTGTTTGAATACTTTGTCAACACTTCTGATCCAGGGGAACATGATTTCACACTCCGCCAGGTGGTGACTCAGAGACCCATCACATGGGCTTCTGATGCTGACCAAACCATCAGCATTATAGGAAGCTTTAAATGGTAAGTCAAATCCCTTTAACTAGGCTTTGCAGAATTCAGCTTTTAGGCTTTTGTGGTTTTGATGCAAAATACCAATGTTTATTTTTAAGCATTTTAAAATTATTTATTTAACTGTTTTCAAAGTTGCAGGAAGTTATTGGGTGGTGTTAGGCAATTTGACAGACGTTGAGATTCAAAAAGATAAACCTTTATAAATCTTAAAACACAAATTCGTCAGCATTGTTTTGTTAAAATATGCACAGTAAATAGATTTAAATCAAATGCTATTAAATTCTTTGGCATCATTTTTGCTCTTTGCCCATTTGTGAATTTCACCTAGCTATTATCAATGGAAATTTTTTTTTTTCCACCAGTTGGTGTGTCCATGGTGAAATCAACGTTTACTGGCATTTACTGGGGGAGGGAGGTTAATTTCAGCACAGGTATTCTCAAACATGTGCCATCCTGTGCCCTCTAACTGTGTAGCTAGTGTCTTGAATTTTCATTCCAAAACTAATTTGCCTCTAGGCTAACCAACACATGAGATGCCTTGAGCATACACACCTATCTTTGAATGCAAAGCAATGTGAGTGATTTTGATCAACATTGCTGAAAATATTCTGGGCCAAGTTAGTGAACACAAGTCTAATTTTAAGGTGGGAATGCAGTGCAAGTAACTGCCCATGGGTAGGTCTGCACTTGCAAGTTAGTTTGAATTAAGGAGGCTTTAATTCGAACTAACTTAGTGCCTGTCTACATTAGGCTTTCATTAGTTCAAATTAAGGACACTAACTTTTTCTGCTGTAGACATAGCCCATATATTTGCAACTAAGCTGAATGATTTCATATAAGTTCTGTTGTATGGATGTGGCCACTGTTCCCTCTAAGCTGTGCGCGTGTGCGCACGCACGCAGGTCATGAAACCTGCGCACACAACAAAATAAAGTGCGCACAAAAAAATTCAATACTGCTAATATTGGTGCTCACAAAGAAATTGTTTGCGCACATAGTCTACGAGTAATTAGAGGGAACATTGGATGTGGCAGTGCATTAGATCACTTTAAGGTGCAAGGACTTTGGATCCAGTTTGGCTGTGCTCTAATATCAATACAAATATTTTTTTATAGAAATGTTTTATGTAGATTGTAATGAATTTCCTTACTTTCAGTCCATGGAAATGTTTTGTAATTGCAAGAGTTAATTTGGTTAAATGGGCCTTGGGTGCCATCATCTGGCCAATCCCAGAAATTGTATTCACTTAATCTATAGCATTGTCTTTCAAACTTTTTTATTCAGACCAAGTTGGAAAAAAAACTCATTTATACTCGTGACACAGCGATGCAGTCCAGTCTCTTGGTGGCCATAGCAGGGGATTCTGTGACTCGGTACCTGAGAGTACTGGGTTCTGACCTGTAGTTTGAAAACCACTGACTAATAGATCCCATGGAATACTACATTCTAGGTAAAGATGACTGTGGTTGGTTAGGTTAGTCAAAGGTCATCAGTAACCAGATAAAGTAGGAGACAATCCAGTGAGCCTGTACACTTGAGTTGGTGATCTGTTGTCTTGCATGAAATGAATAACTGAAGAAAAGAGGGCATGCAGTTATGCAAAGGTTGGGTAACAAATAATAGTGAAATTTTTGGTCTCACTGGTTTAATTTATCAGTCTTTATTTATGCCATAATTTGTCAAAGTATTCCTACTCCATGTTACTATTTTGGCTGCTTTCAAATTAGCAGCCTCAGATTCTTGTGTATTGAATGTCTCATCAACTAAATGTTGGCCTGATAATCACCCTTTTGATTTGCCTGTTTTATTCCCAGTTGAGTTAGTCTTAGCTTTGCTGAGATGCTTGTCCTTCAATAATCACTGTCTTCATTGCTATTGAAATGGTGAGATGTAGTGGTGTAACCTCACCTTCATAATGGAGTGGGGGATTCAGCTTGCAGCCATCAGTAGACCCATCATAGTTTTCCTTCAGAATCACTAACTTCATTTTACTTCTGCTGTTATTCCTGGAGTGCTTCCTAATGCCATGTTTCCCAGGAGCATTGTCTATTTGGTCTCTTAGTCTTGCAGACACTTCTGATAAGTGGTTTGTTCCAATAGCTTTGGATAGAAAATGTTTTCTCTTTGTTTTTTGCATGCAGTCTTACTGGTTGCAGGAAAAGTGTCTGTCTGCTTGATGCTTTGTATTGTGGGTTTGCACTTTCAGTTTCTGTGAACTGTTTGCTTTTTGCTGAAGTATTCAAGTGCTGCTTTTGAATCC
The DNA here is from genome assembly GCA_007922195.1 of Podocnemis expansa. NCBI lineage: Eukaryota > Metazoa > Chordata > Testudines > Podocnemididae > Podocnemis > Podocnemis expansa. The sequence continues at coordinate 27,213,306 of ML681963.1, forward strand.
TTTGCCTAGTGAGTAACTTTGACTGAGAAACTATCGTTCCTTTAACAATGAGACGAAAGAGACAATCATTAGACAGTTGCTTCCAGTAGGAGGAGATAAAAGAAACATTTTCTCCTCCAGATATATTGATCAATTGACTTAAGGAGTGAGGCATGTACTAACAAGATTCTTTGCATAGTAGAAGTTTGCTGAATACATAGTCTTTAGGTACTATCCCTGTTAACATTATTTATATTAAGGCATTTCAAATTTTCAGGTTTTGTACTATAACTGCAGGAGAATACACTACTGTGTTGCACACCAGGTTGCTTCCTCACTAGAACAGTGTGGCCAGTTCTGGTGCCACAATTTAAGAATGATGATGATAAACTGGAGAGGTTCAGAGAAGAGCCAGAAGAATGTCTAAAGGATTAGAAGAACATGCCTTATAGCTCAAAGAACTCATTCTATTTATCTTAATAAAGAGAAGATAAAAAAGAGTGACAATTAATCTAAGGCTATGTCTGCTCTAGCAAATTAGTCTGGATTAAGGAGGCTTAATCTGGACTAATTTGGTCCCTGTCCACACTAGGCTTTGCCTAGTTCAAATTAAAAAATTATTTAGTTCGGACTAAGCAAAGTTTAGTTCAAACTAGTAAGTTTGAACTAGATGGTTAGGTCGAACTAGCTGTGTTTTTTTGTTTTTTTTTTAATTTGAACTAAAAAGTTAGTTTGAACTAAAAAACCGTGGTTAGTTCAAATTTAACCAGGCACTGCTTAGTTTAGACTAAGGAAATCCGAACCAAGCTTTGAGATGTAGACATAGGCTAAGTATTGCATGGATATTTAATAAAGAACTCTTCAGTCTAGCTGGAAAGGTTATAACATGGTTCAATGAATGAAAGATAAAGCTAGATGAATTCAGGTCAGAAATAGAACTTACATTTTTGTCAGTCTTTCTTATTTAGCCCATGGAACAATTTATGAAGAGTTGTGGTGGATTCTCCATCACTGACAATATTTAAGCCAAGATTGCTTGCTTTTTTTTAAAGGAAATGCTGCAGGAGTTTTTGGGGGGCAAGCTCTGTGGCCTGTTTTTGAGGAAATCAGACTTGCTAATGACAATGGTTCCTTCTGGCCTTGCAACAGTGAATTGGGGATAATTCAGTGTAAAAACTGAAATGCTCAACTCCCATAGTGCTTTTGTCCATAGATCTTAGTACTTTGCACAAGTGGGTAAATGCCATTATAGCCTTTCACAGATGAGACGCAGGTTGTTGATGTGACTTAGTCTGGTTATCCAGTTAGTCTGTTAGTCAGGAGCTGGTCTCTGGTTTTCTTACACTTGGCTTGTATGAAAAGCTATGTAGAAATAGTTTAATCCTGCATTGATGATAAGATATGAAATTTTGTGTTCGATTCCATTCCACTAGAGAAAGGTTTGAGACATTTGGGGGGATTTGCCAAAGTAAGGCCATACAAGATTTAGCTGTGCTGTTCCCAATGATGATAGCAATTGTATGGCTGGATCTTCTCATTAAAAAAAAAAAATTCATTCCTCCAGTGTGTGTCATTGGAATAACTGTCAGGCTGTACTGAGAAAATGTAAGGATGACAGGGAAGTTTCTTTATGCTAACTTCCTTATTCTTTATTAAGCTTTAACTATCTCTTGCAGGATAAATGTGACAATAACTTGTGATGTCTACATAGAGCGCCCTGGCAATGGTGGTGTGTTTATTGCAGGAAGAGTAAACAATGGTGGGATATATGTTCGACGTAGCAAAGGACTCTTCTTCTGGGTGTTTGCAGATGGCACCTACCGGGTCACTAGTGATCTCTGTAAGTAACTCTGTGAGTAACATCTCCTTCTTCACCCAAAGGGCTGATGTATGGTAATATCTAAGACTGAAGTAAAGCCAACTGAAGGTTCGAAGAAAATGCTAGAGAAAATGCAGGATGCTTAATTTCGTAGGTGGTACTTGCATTATAAACCAATCATCCTGTAATGAATTGTATCCTTCTTGTAAATAGTTTCCGCAGGCTACTGAGCAAATACATGACGACTTTTATTGATCACGATAATCACTGCCTGTGCTGTATGCTTAGAATAACTGAAATTAATTGATGTAGGGCGTCCTGGTCAAGTTGACATCCATGTTAGTGCTTAGATAGTCTGGTGGATGTGGTATGTGAATGTAAGTATATGTATAATAGACCTAACTGTAACTTAAAGGGCAAATCTTCTTTAAATGCCATGGACCAGCCTGTGTATCCATACATTTCTTTTAGATGGTTAGTGATAATGCTGTGAGAGGTACACATCCTATCTCCACAAATTACAGATTCTGTTGTCCTTTAGTGTAGCAAGAGAATTTTCTACATGCAGTGCCAGCTCCTGGACCAACACAAACCCATGGAACATTTGATGGGCATTTCAAAGAAAACGTGACACCACTGGGGCGAAAGTCATGTCTAATTTTGCTTTGACACTAGTTGTGTCTTGTCAGAAATGTAGACATGAAGATGAAATACAAGCTGCATTTTTAGTAACTAATGGCAATTAAAATGAACTTGCAAGATCTACAACATACCTTATCTGAAGACAATTTATAATTGCTACATGAAGCAGTGAACATTAAGAATGTTTCCCTCTTTGCTGTTTGGCAGTCTTTGCTTTTTATTGCCCACTTTTCTTCCTCCGTGCCCACCCAGAATTCAGAATAGAACCACGCCTCCCTTACAAAGCGTTACCTCCTGTTAATAGAATTGCAGTCCAATAGATCCCAAGACTTTCACTACCTGTGTTTCATTGGCTGTGGAAATGCAGTCAATTCTGGGATGTAGTTCAGTAATAGTTTAATGGTGTACAGCAATGCCGGTTTGACACGATATTGAGGAGAATTCGTCCGGTTGAAACAAGGAGAGTTTTGGTGGACAGTGTGGTTCAGACTGGAACTTAGCAGCCTCATTAGCTTTAACATCTCTGCTTTGTTGGAGAAGGATCACTATTTTAATGAATCAGTAGTCAGAATATCAGTTTTATTTCTCATGTAGAAGATACTCCTAACAAAAGAGAGTCTTAATGCTTAGCTTTCCTTCCTGTGAACCAGAACTGAATGGATGCACTATCTATCACTACCTGTACTTTCTTGCCTGTCTGGTCTCCTACTACAGAAGTTCTGATCATACCTAACCCTGCTCATTTGGTCAAATTCGAAGTTTAAACACATGCTGGAATGGTAGGATTTTTTAAAGGATGTATTGAATCCAGTTTTCGGCATATGCTTAGTTCATAAACAAAAAACTGCACTGAGATAACCTTCTTACTTCACTGCAATGACCATGTTTCTGAGAGAACTTTCTGTTAACTTTACTACTAACCTGGGTCAAAATCCTACCAGTGAAACGGTGCATATCCTGTGTTAAGTCAACAGAGAAAACTTAAACCCTTGCAGATGCTAGCTATTGTTTTAGATGAAACACTGGAAGAACAAATGATCTAGCTAGCCTAGCAGGATGGCTTGGCTGTTGTACTAAGGGCCTGCCTTTTTTTTCAGGGATTTTGAACCTCCCTCCCATACACAGCTGAACTGAAGCCAGTAACATTGCAGGTACTCAACATGTTTGAAAAATCAGATGCTGAGCATCCAGCTAAGAAAAGGAAGGTCTCTGTGGTAGCAATATCAGTGGGATTTGGAATTGTTTGTTAACCATTTAATATTGTGTATGTGTTTCAGCTGGAAAGGAAGTTCTGATGAAAGGCGTATCTCGTGTGCGAGCCAGAGAATGGCACACGCTTACACTGAACCTCAGGGTAAGGATGCAAGTTGAAAGCCACACAAATTAACCAAAATATTCTTTGCACCTTAAAATACAGCATGCAGGAAGCCTGGTATATTAACTATCCAGTAGCAATTGGTGATTGGATTGATTAACAATAGTTAAAGTAATGATAAAACTTGGTGTGTTACATCCTCAGAGTTTTGCAAACGTTAATTCTCCCAATACTCTAGTGAAGTGTCAATCCTCTGTGTAGATGGCTGAGGTACAGAATGGAGAATTGACCCAGTGCAATGACTACAGAGGGAGATGTTGGAACATTGGGATTGAACTCTGCAGTCTTTAGTTCCCAGGAGCGAACTGTAACCCTTTAGACTGTACTTTGCATAAAGTCCTGGTGGAGTTAGAGTAATTTTGTTTTGCCTTTTGGCAGTCCAGGATTTCACTACGTGATTTGGTCTGCCCTGCTGTGTGCCACAGGCCTTTATATTTCACTTGGTACCGCTGTATTGGACCTAATAACTTGTTTGACTAAATCCTATATAACAAAAGGCATCTAGTCTTGATTTCAAGGTATTAAGAAATAGAGGAGCCATGGTCCCTGTGACCCGAGCCTCCTGAGATAACCACCTGAATATGCAAAGATTAGGGCAAGCTGCAAAAAGGAGAGCAGATTCTCCCAGCACTTGTGGGTTACCTGGAGATAAACTCCCCCAACCAATCACAAACAATGCTTCTGATCCCCCATAATGGATATCAAGAAGCTGTAATGTAGTATACCCAGCTCCCTTTACTGCATTCCAATCACTGGTGCCCAGTACAGCCACTAGGTCTGTTAAAGAAATAGGTTCTTCTGACCCCAAAGGGCCAGCCACATCACCCAGAACAATATAGGCTTGGATCTCTCCCAAAATACCACGCTGCCAGCCAATCCTTTAGTAGCTAAAGGTTTGATATAAAAGGAAAACAAACAAAATATGAGATGTTAAAGGGTCAAAATGAATCACATACATATAAATGATTGAGTCCATAGAAGATAAATCCTTGTCTCACAGCTTCAGTTGTTGGAAATCCAGTTTTAAGGAATAGAGACCAAATAATCCAAGTGTAGAGTCTGTTCATATTCTCCCCATGAGAATTAGCAGGGTGGTTTCCATGCCAGTGCTGGCTGGGATCTCAATCCTGCAGCCCAAACTTTTCCCTGAAAAGCTTGGACAGATGTGAGATAAAGGATGTTGGGAACAGAATTCCTTTTATAGTTGTAGCTAGCAAGGTGGGCATTTGCAGGTCAATTCTTCATGTGGGCTTTGATGACGGTTCTTTCTTAAGTGGAGCCTAGCAATACATATTGTCCTTTGAAGGAAAACCTTCACCTCCTGGGCACCCCAGGTAATTAACTGCATTAGCACCATTAACAGACAGTTTACATTGGTACATGAAAGGTCCGTTTACATGTTAATGTTCCCTCTTGACCCCTTCCAGTAGAACCATGGTAACAGATAGTGAATCAGTTCTTCACCTTGCTAACCTCTAATAGGATACATGTAAAAAAAAAAAAAAAAAAAAAAAAAAAAAAAAAAAACCAAAACCAAGGAGTCGTACGGCACTTAAAGACTAACAGGTTTATTTTTCGCATGAGCTTTCATGGGAGACAATCCCACTTCGTCAGATGCTTCGAAGATGGGTGAACTTACAGAATGGAATGAAAATAAATGCAAGGGGGTGTAAAACATGAGCATCATCAAGAAACCACTAGTGATACAAATGCATATCAAAGCCCTAGCCTACTCTCTATGATTACATTTCCCTATAACATGTCTTCAGAGGTTAGATTTAGGTCCTGTATTTTTGCAAAGATGGCTTGGCCTTTTCAGGCCTAGCATGACAGTACCCTTGGTAGTTTGTTCCAGTGCCTAATCACTGTTGGTGTTTTTTTTTAATTCTATCTAGTTTGAATATGTTTGGCTTTTGTTTCCAACTAGTGGTTCTTCTATGCCTTTCTCCATTCAGTTAATGAGCTGTTTAGTTGTTGATATATTCCTCCTGTGAAGATGCGTATCTACTGCAATCAGGTTACAGCTTAGAGCATATCTATATGCTGAGTTAGTGTGTGGCCAACTGGCATGCTTATCTACAGTGCTTTAGTGTGCTGTATGCCAGCTCTTACAGTGGGACCTGCTGCTATTACTCCTGGAGAAATTCTGCACCAAAAAAAAAAAGAAAAAATCTGTACACAGTATTTTAAAATTCTGCACATTCTATTTGTCAAAATAACACAATATAAATCACACTATTTGAAATTGATTTTGTAATTTATTTCAAAATATCTGCCAGCATCTATGTCCGTAATCATATGGATGACAAATAGACTCAGGAAGTGTTTTTTTGACAAATAGTCATTACTAGGCATGGTAATACTGAACTTTTGAATAATAATTCATTTAAACAACAGTACAGAAATATATTTCCTTCACAACCTCAGAAACAGTGCAAAGGCTTGGGGAGATGGGTAATGGATGAGCTGAGGGAGAGGGAAGGAATTTCTGGTAAAGAGCCTGGATGTGGGTGGGAGACTTATGGAAGTTTTTTGGTGGGGAGGTGAGGAGGAATTGTCAGGAAGTTGGGGTGCTTCCCCCATACAGACTCTGGCTGAGCCTCGCCCACCAACCTTTCCATTCAGTTCCCATTCAGTCAAGCATATCTGCCCCATCCCCATGTGTTCCTCCACCCTCTTCCCCTCATCTGCATGTGTCCGTGTACCTCCACTCCCATTCAGCCCCTGGCTCAATGATGTCACCCCTCTAGCCTTTCTGACCCCCCCCCCCCATCTGTGTGACCCAGCCGCCCAATGTGCCCTGCTCTGTTTATCTCCTCCCCCCACATATCATCTATCCTTTCACCTGGGCCCATACACCAGACACTTAAGGAATGCAGCCATTGCCACACCCTCCTTGCAGCTGGCTTATTCACTCTTCTGGAGCCACAGCAGCTCCTGGTGGGTGATAAGTGTAATTGTAGAATCTCTCCACCAGAGTTTATTGATGAGGGGAAGTATCGGTGGGAGTCATGAATTTTGTGTGCACAGTGGTGCAGAATTCTTCCAAGAGTTTGCTGTGCAATAAAAGTTCCCTAGAGAACTTTTTAGTGTATGGCACCAGGGTTCACACAGACTGGTAGTGCACAGTGAGCTGTAGACTTACTCCCCAGCTTGCTGAACACTAACTGACCATACAGACAAGTTCTCATTTTTCTTGGTAAGCTAAACAGATTAAGCTTGTTCAGTCACTCACTATAAACCATTTTTCTCCAGTTGTCAAATAACTTCTGTGGCTCTTTCTGCATCCTCTCCCATTTTTGACATCCTTTTTAAATGCAGACACTGGGACTGAGCATGCTATTATAGTATTGGTCTTATCAGTGCCATTTAAAGAAGTAAAATTGCTTTCATTTTCCTGCTTGCTACTTTCTAGTTTATACATCCAAGGACCACATTGGCCATTTTAGCTGCAGCATCACAGTCAGAATCCATGTTGAATTGCTTGTCTACTATGACCCTACGTCGGTGATTCTCAAATGTCATTGCAGTGCAAGCCTCTTCTGGAAACAAAAAATTACTATATGAACCCAGGTAGTGGGTGGAGAGGTGGAACCTGAGCCTGAGCCTGAGCCTCACCACCCAGGACTGAAGCCCTCAGGTTTTGACTTCAGCTTGGGGCACAGGGCACAGACTTTGGCTTTTAGCCCTGGGGTCCAGTTAGCCAAATGCTGGTAAGGCAATCCCATTGAAATGTGATCACAACCCACTTTGGGGTCCCAACCCACAGTCTGAGAACTGCTGCCCACATCCTTTTTAGGATCATGGCTTTCCAAGATACAGTCCCCAATTCTAGAGGTCTGACTTGCATTCCTTGTTGCCAGGGGTATAATTTTGCATGGGACTGTGTTGTTGGAAAGGACTAAGCTCACCAGCCAGTGTAAATCACTTTGAGTGTCCTGTCCTCATTGTTGTCAGCCACTCTGTCATTCTTTCTTGTACAAATTTTATCACAATGATTTGATACTGACTTTAAGATCATTGATGAAAACATTGAATAGCATCAGGACTAGAACTAATCCCACCAGGCCTCCACTAAAAACACGTGTATTAAATGACTCTCCATTAACAGCTGTTTTTTGAGATCTGTCATCCACTCTTACTCCTTTTCACTTATGCTCAACTGATATCATGCTAATTTTTGTCAGAATATTGTGCAGTACTAAATCAGGTGACTAAGTCTAAAATACATGTGCAGGTACCTTCATCAGTCAAACTTTTAACCTCGAAGAGTGAAATATGGTTTGGTTGATGCGACCTATTTTCTGTAAGGCCATGCTGGCTGGCATACCATTCTTTAATTCTGTATTAATTGAATCACATCAGCTTTTCCATTGTTTTGTCTAGGATTGGTGTCAGATTTGCTGGCCTGTAGTTACCCAGGTCATCCTGCTTGCACACTTTGAGTATTGGTGCAACATTTGCACTTTCACAGTCATATGAAATTTCCCTGTTATGCTGTGACCATTTTTTAAAAAAACCCAAAACTTGTTTAGCCAAAGATCTCTTCTAGAGCTTTAGAGTTCTACTTATGCAGGCCTGCTGATTTTTTAAAAATGGTTTAGGGGATGTTGTCTAACATCTTCCTTGGCTGTTATGAGACTGAAAAGTTCCTTCTGCTCATGCAAGAAGAGTACATTGTTCCATTTCTTTTCAAATACGGATCAGAAATATTGACTAAATACATTCTTTTCCTGCATCACTATTAAGAATTGTACCATTTTATGAAGAATACCATTGCTAGCTATAATTTGGCAGCACTTCTCCATCAGCTCAGAGAGCACTGTCAGTAACAACTTAAAATTCACATCTGACCAGCTGTGGTTTCGACTCATGTAACATAGAGGCAGTTGCCTGAGGCTTTTCTGTGGAACTTCAAACACCAGATTCCTACCTTTTGGGTAAACTTTGCCATTGTGTCTACTCTGACATCAGTTAAGCACATATTTGAACTGAGACAAACCCTTTTAAAAATTGCACACAGAATCTGTGTCCTAGTTGCCCACATACCAGGATGTTGTTGTAAGATTGGCAGAAGTTGCTTTGTGAGTGTTCTAGGTTCACCTTTAATCTTTTTATGGTTAGAGAAGGAATGGTCTTGTTAAGGCACTGAACTGAGATTGGAGTATTTGGGTGCAATTTCCAGTGATCCATTGGCTGAGAGACCTCAGGCAAAGCTGTTAATCTTAATGAAACTCACCTCACAGGGATGTTGAAGGTAGAAACTTGTTTAAGTGCTCAGATATTGGGGTGATAGAGAGATGGTTTCCAGTATTGTTTTGGAACTATTGCTAAGATATGTTGTTGTAGTTGATAAATACTCCTAGACAACCACATATCTAATGTGATGGTAAAAATTAAAATTGGAGCTCCCTCTGAAGACTTTTAATCCTGGTCAAAGAGGACCACTGAACTGCTCTGACCTTCTGTTAGATGCTCTTTCTGCAGCCCTTCCTTTTAGTTGTAGCGGCTCTTGTGGTTCAGAAGTATAAACTAGGGCAGTGGTTCTCAGCCACTGTCAGGGCACGTTACTATGTTGCCACACAACAGTAGGTGTGTCGTAGAGAGTTGGGGAGATGGCTGGATTTCGCCTGGAGGGAGTGGGCTAGTGCAGTGGTTTTCAAACTTTTTTTTCCCCCTGCGACCCAGCTGAAAAAAAAAAATGCTTGCGACCCAATAATTACATCTTTGAGCAATGCATTCCAGTCTTCTGGTGAGGGTGGCAGCAGGTGCCATGACCCAGTACCTGAGGGTCTGTGACCCGGTACTGGGATCCAACCCTAAATTTGACAACCACTGGGCTAGTATGTCCTGGAGAGTTGCAATGTGCTGCCAAGCCCCCACGACCGCGCGTTAAGTGGACCATGCTCAAACTGGACCACAGAAAATAAATAAGAGTGCAGCACTAGAAGGCTCACTCTACTTGTTTCCGTGCCCAGGCCAACTTCCCCTTTTAGCTAGCGTGCCGAACTCCTTAAGTTGCTACTCACTTCATGTGTTCCTGTGCCCAGGCCAGCTTCTGCCTTTAGGCACCGCACGTTAGTGAGTCCCACATGTTAAGTTGATGGCTTCGGGGGACATGACCGGAGTGCACGGTAACCGGATCCATGCGCAAATAGGTAGTGTGTTACCGGGTCCCCAATGTAGTTGGTCTGTATTTGTTTTACTGCTGTCTAGTGGCGAATAGTAATATTATTTCTTAAAATGCTTCTACATTTGGAAAGGAGGCTGCCTTTTATTAATAGCAGGTGCAGCATCGTACTCAAAAGCAATAAAGATATTTTAGTTACTATCATAGTGGATACAGATCTTACTACACTTAAGGTGAGAGCTTTTGATTTCTGTTAACCCTGGAGAGTCAACACAGCTCTGAGCAAATGAGTTGGATTTTGTTCCTGCTTGTGTACCTGAAAGTTGTTGTCTTGCCTTCCAGTTAGTTCCATCTATGAAATCCACAGAAGATATAGTGGATGCTAAGAGGAGTCTAGTGGCAGACTGTGTGTAACTGAACTCTTACATCACCAGAAATGCAGGGTGTTTAACTTTCAAATTCAATCTTGAATTTGCAAGCCTGAATCTTAGGGGAGATGCACCTCTACATGCACACTGTAAATGTATTTAATTTGGAGTTACCTGAATTGATAAACATAACATATGATGCAGTATTTTAGTTGCTTTTCAGTATAGAACTGAACTTGAACTTAAACTAATCACTGGGTATGCATCTCTTTCTCACCTTTATTTTGGCAGGGATCTTCTGCCTCAGGATTGCTAAATGGTTATCCTCTCTGGGAGAACGTCACCATATCTGACACAAGTCATGGTTGGGCAGCTATTGGAACACACTCCTTTGAGTTTGCACAGTTTGACAACTTTCACGTTGAGGCCAGCTGAGACTGCTGACATACTCGGACAAGCCAGTTGTTTTACTGCTAGTTTGAATTGGAGCCAGTTCAAACTTTGGAGCTAACTTATAATATTGAGGTTGATTTGTTGGCCAGTCTTTTGAATTCTACTCTTATATATTACTGTTTGTTAGAAGCTTATCTAAGTAGGTAGGTGTTCACATGTCTGTGACTTGATCAAAAGGGTGCTCTGGGATTTTGTCTGTTAATTTCCCAGGGTATTTTGACTTCAGCTAGAGATGGCAAAAAGGAGCCATGGATTCAAACCCTCTTGAATATTTTGAATCCAAATGTCCCAGTTCACTTTTAAGCCATTTTAAGAAATTAACCTGCCGTAGGTAGAAGACCTCATTAGCTTCAGCTTTAACATTTACATAGCTCTGGTGTTTTTTCCCTTCAGCCTCTGACTAAGAATTAAACATTAAGTCTATTGAACATATTTGTAAAAGGTCATGTTTACGGTTCCCAAATTCCCATTTTGACAAAGTGCTTAAGCCTACTATAATAGAAAGATATTTGCCTTTTTTTCTTGCCTTAGTCTGTGGCTAGGGAGTACACAACTGAAAGTGCATTTGAATTACTACTTTTAGGTCTAAATGAGAACAGCAATACCAGCCTTTAGACATGTATTTTGAAGCTGTATTCTTTGCATTTGAGTAGAAACACAGCTTTGGTTGGTCTGGCCATTTAGGAAGTGCCTTATTTTTAAACTACCTCTCTCACTAATGACAATGTAGCAAATGAGCTGAAAGCTTTTGTAAATGCAATCAACTGTCCCCACTTCTTTCTGTGCACTATTTTGGCAACTTTTCTAGGGGAGTGGGTTGAGAAGGATGAGTCTCTTAGTTTGGTTAGGTGCTTAGATAATACAGTTTTGAGCTCTTAGAGTACAGATGAGCAGCTTTACTCTTAGAGTTGACATCCAAGACAGCTGTTCCACTCAGCTCCTGGATGGTCTGATAAGTAAAGGTCCCATTCTGGGATGCAGCAATTACCTTTCTTTGAATGTTGTTAACTATAAACTTCCACATTCATGTCAGGGCAGGAGTCCCATGTAGCTAATATGTGAAAGATGTGCCTGTGCTCCTAAAAGGTGTGTCAGGTGTCTTCCACTTGCGCTATTGGGCACTATCCTGAAACGAATAAATTAAGTATAATTACATGTTATAAATCTTTGGAGTGGAGTGTAGGGGGGTGAAAATCTCTCCATTTTTTTCTGTCATTCCTTGACTTTCCAAGTCAGTGCACCAGCTGCAGAGTTAATTTATTCTTGAATGTGTAAGTGACTCTTGAAGTACAGAGTGACACTTTTATGTATTTTGTTATTATACATTATGTAGACTCCTGCATTTTTCTCTCTTCATTTGTTAGTGATCTGCTGGGCTCAGTTTGGAAATGGTATCTTGGTAATTCAGAGGGATGTGTATCATTTTGTCATAGTAGGAGAAAAACATTCCATCCCTTTTAATTGATTAACACTTACCAGCTATCACTCAGTTTTTGACTGAAGAGATCCGCTGAGATGAGAATACAGCTCTGGAGTTGATAACATACTTGAAAGCTAGACAAGGGCACATTTATTAGGCAATCTCCTGTCTTGTGACTGCCCCAAAATATCTCTAAACATACTGAGTAACCTTCTGATTCACTTTTATTAAATGCAAACTCCATTAAGCAAGTGATCTGAGTGGTGGCTTAAAGCTGGGATAATGTAATTACAACTATTTTGTAGTTTGATGATGACAAGATAACGCGTAGTGTTTTGTAAATAACTTTTGGAGAAAGTTATGTCAGAATTGCATCGTTAATCACTAGAGTGGGATGTTTTCCTGAGTAGTTCTACAGTTGCTTCTTTTGACTATTAGCAAAAGCCTTTACACATTGAGGTAACCTTGAAAACAGAGTTAAAAATCATTTTAAAAATTGGTCATGGGCAGTAAGGAAGATGGTTTTTATTTGATAAACAGAAGAAAATTCTTTAGGCCAATGTTCAGACTGGAAGCCTAAAATTAGGCATCTAAATCTATAGTTAGAGGTCTAAATAAGTGACCTAATTTCCAAAAGGACTCCAGCAGGAGGTGCAGACGTTCAGCACTTCCTCAAACTGCTTGTGTGGTGTTAAAGTTGGACACTGACTTGAAGAATGTGTAACCGAACAAGTTTAAAGAAAAATTTAAATTTGTTGGAACTAGTTATCTTTTCCTAAAGAGAAATTTGTGCAGCAGTTCTCTGTTAGCTATAGGGTGTGTAGGTATAGGTGGTGGAACAGCACTGATGTAATCATTCCAAAGACTATGGCTGAATTTTTACATTTTTGCACTAGTTTATTAAATAATTGTACTGTTTTTTTTTTGCATTATGGACTAAATGTGTTCTATATTGAGTATGATGTTTGTTAATTTATAAAATACAAAGTATAAGGGATTTACAATGTTGTGCTTTAAATTACTGTGAATACCTCTATGTTTAGTGAAGTTTTGTTGCACAGTTGTCTTAAACATCTGGAAATCTTTCCCCTTCAATGGACTCTAATGTACTTGGCAATAACAGAATAAACAGTTACTTGTTTCAATGAGGGATAGATTTACATGGTTGATCATAAATACTAATGATTCAAAATGAGCAAATAAAACACTGCAAAACCCTTTCTCTGTGCAGAGCCATTTTGTAAATGCATCTTACGACTTTTCTCTCTGAAGAGTACTAATTTTTTATTTGTGATCTCTGAGAAGGATACTTGTCACTATGTTAACCAGTTTGGAAGACTTTGCTGCTCCAACTTTGTAAATGAAGACTTAAGCCACACAAAGCTCTCAAAAAGATTCTTGTAAGTTAGTGCTTATGTTCCTGATGTGATATTCTTCAAACAGTTACTTAACTGAGGCAAAGATACACTTCCTTTCTGGGGCCTTTGTACTTAGTATGAATCTGTTTTAATATCCAGTTTTGTAAAGTGCAGAGAGTCCTCGGATGTCTTTTTGGCTTCATTAGTAGTTGACCAACTTGCAAGATTAGGCCTCATGGCCTTTGATTTATAGATAGGTGAGTTATTAAGGGCTGAAATTTCACAGTGTTAAATATGACTTTAATCTTTCCTTGAATTTAAGTTTGAAAACTCTGGTTAAAAACTTAACACTCCAACTTTAAAAGATAACAAAAATTCCTACCATGAACAGCTATGTTGTCCAGACTATTTTGTTGCACTATTTGTCGTTTAGGCTGGTAGTTTAAATTTTCAGTGCTCCTCTGAGTTGATTTAAGGCCTTTTATTTGCAAGGTATCTGAGCATCCACTACCATCACAAGAGTGCTGCTTTAAGCTGTAGCAGAGTGTTCTGTCACAATAATGTAAAGGTTGGGTCAGAGTAAATTTATTATAGATGTATCATCTAGCCCTACTTACCAGAGCCTCTTCAGTTAAAGACTTGTGAACTGGTTCGTCACAATAAACTGTTGTTGGGATTTTCAGGGTAGTCTCAGAGATTTAGGTCTGTCTACCTTAAAAAGTTTCAGCTATTGTCTTTTCCATGCTTCGGTGGTATTCCTAGGGTTTTTTCCCCCCCCTCCCCTTCCAGACATGGTTTCAGGCATCCTCATACCACTAATACGAGACTTTAACTAATAAGGTTTGCTTTCCAAATACCAAAGCTAATTGTAAACGATTTGATTAGCAGAAAGAGAATGTTCCTTATGAGAACTGAAGCCAGTTATCCCAAATACTTGTCAGTTTCCCTGATTTTTCCCTGTTGCTATGTAAAGAAAAACATTTGCAACTATGTTTTCCATTTCTTTTAAAACCACAAAAATTGGCAGGAGAATATGGTAGGTGGGTAAATGAAACTGCCCTAAATTTGTTTTTTAAATTGATGATCTCAAACTGATATTTTCATTTTAAACCAGTTACACTAATCTGCAAACAGGTGATGCCTGGAAGAAAGTCAGATGAGAAGCTGTGTTTTGCCTCAGATTATACCTTTAATTTCTTCTCTAGACTAGCAGAACCCAAATACAGCTGTTTCTGACTGGCTGGCTTGCTGGAACTGATGTTGGTAATGGAATGATGATGTTTAGTGCTATTTCTATTCATTCACTCAGTCTTATGGGCACTTCAGGAATTTTTCTCCCAGCTGATTTGCAAATTAAATCTATTTCAGGCTACTGACAAATGGCTTCTGCCCATATGGCGGTGTCACAGGATACACATCTGTGCACCCTAGGTTATGAGCTATATGATTTTTCTGTACATTTATGCACTGGGATGGTATGATTTTATGCCAAAGAGGCCATGCAAGGTGCCTTCATGAATGTTGATAACATATTCTACCTGATGTGACAAAGTATACAAGAATTGTATAAAAGGGTGCTTGAGGGCAGGTATGTGAGCCTCAGGATGAGAAAAGCCCTTTTCATCTGCAAGCAGGAGACAAGGATCACAACAATTAGGCATAGCTGAGGCCAGACAAAGGTTAGTCCAGCCCTATTAAAAGCCCCACCTGTGCTGGAAGCAGTGGGGGAAAACAGATAGAGAAGCCAGCCAGCAGGCAATGTTTCCCCACTCCAAAATCAGGAGAACTATATTTCTTCTTTGGGAGAAGAGGAGGACTTTGAAGGGGCAGATTTACCAAAGGCCTCCCTTTGCCAGAGGAGACTATGTTTATCTGGCCGATTTAGAGGGTCCGCTTTGCCGCAATGATTACCATGGTATATTTCCTGCAGCATCATGTGTGTGCACAGACATGTAGCATGTTTGGCATGACTCAGGAGAGTGGGAGACAGATTGAACTCTCTTCCAGCAACATGTTAAACACGAGCTGTGAGTAAGCAAGTATCTATAGGAGGTAACAAAGAATATGCAAATTGAGGTCCCTGGCTCCGACCTGACAAAGAGATTGCTGCTGCCCAGAAAGGGGTGGGGGGGTGTTGAGGGGGTTTGGAAACAAAGAGAGGCACTTGGAACAGTTTAGGGCTTTTTGCTTGGGAATCTCTATCTTGAAACAACTTCAAGCAAGATCCTGGCCCTGCCTGGTCATACAAACGTCTGACAGCTGAACACCTTGGGCATAAACTTGGACAATGAGGTCAGTTTAGGTAGAGATATTATGTTACTAAGTGTGTTTTACCTTATATTTCCTTGTGGTTGCTCCTGAGTCATATTGTGATTCTGCCTTGATTGGCCATTTTCTTATTTAGAATTATAGTCTGGTCAATAAACTAGTAGTAGTTTTATCTAAAGCTGTGTGGTCTTTAGATGGTGTGAGTGAAGAAGGCTGGGCATGATACATTTCTTTGTTAAATGGATAGATGAGCACATGGTGATGGGGAGTAGATCCAAACCCCTGTAAGACAGCAGCTCCCAGTGAGGTAACTGGGGTTGGGGGTGCTTACTTGGGGACCATCCCTTGAGTAGCTGGAGGGCATACACCCACTGCTTAGGACCAATTGCATGCGAGAGGCTGCAGTGGACCAACTCAGGAGTGAGTGCTCACCTGGCAAAGTGGAGTGAATCAGGGTTCAGGATTAGGAACTAGGGGGTTACAACGGCACACCGGAGTGGATCTTCATGCAAAAAATAAATCTGTTAATCTTAAAGTGCCACACAACTCCTTGTTGGCTTTTCAGTAATCTATGTGAATGAAATGTATAGTGCCAGTCCAGGTCTAAACAGCTGGCAGTACCATAAACCTCAACGGTTATTGCTGCTCTGCAAGGTGGCTAAGGACTTAAAATGCCTAAAAAGCAAATTTATCCTCTTTTTTTAGATCTAGTCTTGCCACATTAGGCATAAGCTACATGTGCCTGTATGTCTGTACACATTTTCATTTCCATTGCCTGGACTCTATTTGTTCTGTGGGTAAACAGGCTATTAATCTGTAGAGTTGTCAGTTTAGCACCTTCCATGAGCACTGAATTCACACAGGCACAGGTCCTGCTTTGGAAAGAAAAGAGATACCAAGTTTTAAAAAGCTTGTAATGATTTGGTCATAACAAAACAGCTCATTAATTTAGCAGTCACTGGGATGCAAGCATTTTTTAAAAAGCTCTTTATAATATGTTTGCTTTTTACTAAAAGGCATGATGATAATATTACATTACAATGCATGTTTGGGCTTCCTGAGGACAGAAATAAAATGACAAATGCTTACCTGGCACCCTGACAAAGATGTTATCGATGTTCAGTTTGGATGTGCGCTGTCTGTGGAGTTGGAAGCTTTAAAAATCATGCCGAGTGCACATCCAGACTGAACATTTATAATATCTTTGTCAGGATGTCAGGTAAGCATTTGTCAGACAAGTTCTGTTTGCTGCTAGACATGCTCCTTCCATCTTTTAAGCTCCATATTGCATGTGATTTGGTGTCATCCTCTTGATTATGTTCTTGTTTGTATAATCAGTGTGTAAAAGGAGATCAGGATTAATTTCCTAGAGAAAATGCTTAGGTCCAAGTTAAAATTCTTTAAGAAGTGCTCAGTAACTTTGAAGCCAGTGGATAAATGTCTCTATTCACAATTGCACTTCCAGAAGTAAAGCTAAACATCAGGGGTAGGGAAGAATCAGTGCAAATGTTTAAAAATGAGTAACTATGAGTTACTGCCGCACTTGCTGTGAATTTCTTAGGCTGAATGATTTGCAGGTCATCTGAGTTGTGGGGGAATATTTATCCTCATTTGATAAGAGTAAAGGGAGTATATCCACCTAGTATCCCATATGGTGTAGGATTGAAACAGTTACACAGTGAGTCATTGGTAGAACTTGGATTAGAACTAAGGCATGTGGGTTCTTGGAATCCCGAAGGAGAGACTGATCCCAAAGAGCATCCGAGTGCTAGAAAGAAAGGGCCTTACTCGTATCAGGGTTTCAGCTGGCCTGATCAGTTCAGTGTACCCCAAGTCACTGTGTCATAATCTGTCTCTAATAGAGATCCTGTACAATCTTACTTGAAGACCAATAATACACTGATTGCTAATATTCTGGTATGTTTCATGAATGGTAGGCACCCAAAGAACTGCATATATGTGAAGGATATATGGGTCTAAAATATGTTTGAACCAAACAAGTCTGGGGAGTGGGTAAACAGATGTTTTCTGGACAAAGAGAAGGCCAGTGCCGCCGTCCGGGTGCGGTCACAAACAATTGGCATCACAGTGAAGTATTGATTCACTGGCATATTGGAGGCTTCAGAGAAGAGATCAATTTGCATTGTAGAAAGCGCCAATGGGGAAGAAACCAGCCTGGAACTTTCTCCACCAGGTTTCAGGGCATCTTTCCTTACACCAGGGCCACCAAACTTTGAGAAGTCCAAAAATTCACTGGACTATGAGAGTGACAAAGAACCTCATGTTATCTTTCAAATAAGATGACAAAAGAACCAAGTACTTTTGGAATTGTGGGAGATCCTCACCCAGCAGGGATCGGCCAACTTGCTGGAAGGAGGTGTGTGGGGGAAGACTCTTACCTGGAATCAAGACTATAGGGTTTTTGTAAGTCTTGGGCACTAGAAAACATTTCTCACTTTCTATGTGGTTGTTTCTGAATACCTTGTACTTGAACTCTACCCCCCTATTTAAATAAACATGTTTTACTGTTTTTCTAAACCAACCTAGTATTGTGTTTGATCTTGCAGCGATTATTAATTCCAGTTAAATCAGCTGAGCTGCTTTGTTTCTTTAAAGGAGCATCAGACCTCATTATTCCTCTGAATGATCCAGAACAGGACTGGGCATTTCAGGATAGACAGTGCAGGGGACGTTTGGGATGGTGCATTTGGAGTCACTTGGTTGATAGTAGCAAAGTTAGTGAAGATCAGAATGCGGATGTAGTGTAATAAGGAGGCTGCTGGATTCAGAGTTGTTAGATACAAAGGGACTATTAGATACAAAGACAGTGCATGCTTGTCTGCTGGCTGGGAGAGCCCAGACACAGAGCTACAGAAGCACAGCATTTTAAGGTGCTCAGTCTTACAGCATAAATGCTGACACAACTACTACCTGGTCTGGGTTGAACCCCAAAATGTGATAATTCCACTACTAGAAGGTTTCATTTTAACATGGCAATATCAATTACTTGTTAATGTAGGGCTGGTCAGGAATTCTTTAACAGGTTTTTCCATTGGAAAATCAGATTAATCAAAATTACTACTCCCCTAGGAATGTGTCAATTTCAACAAATTGTCCCAACCCCAAAACAAAAACACTTTATGGAAAGGTTTTGAAAATGTCAAACCATCTCATTGGACTCTCTTGGAATGAAATATTTTGGTTCAAAACAACTTTAAATTAGAACTTCTGGCTGATTTTTAGTTTACAAAATTAAATGAAAGGTGAAAAATTGAAAGTTTCAAAATTATTGACACAACATTTTAATTGAAGAGAACAGATTTTTTCTTCAGGTTTTCTGTGTGTAAACATTTTTTGAGATTAACTTCTAGTCCCAATGGATGTATGAAAACCATCTCCAAAACAGCTCTGACCCAGCATTTCTCTCTTGGATGGTGTCTTCTGTCTGGGACAGGGGCAAGGCTAGGCAGAGAGGGAAGACTTATGTTCAATATCCCTTACAAACTGGAGTCGAGACTTAAAGTACATCAGCTGTTTCTCCCATGAAAGGCTCTGTGTCTGACATACAGTGTCTGACTGTAGAACGTTGTTATTTGGGTAAATCTGAAGGAAAAAATAAAAGCATGCAGCAGGGACAAACAGCAAATGCTATTAATGATGTCCGTTCTATGTGATTGTTTTCAGAATGCGAGCTGTAAATGGTGAGAGAATGGTGGTGGTCATGGAGCTGTAAAATGGTGAGAGATCATTAGGGTTTTGTGCTGAGTAGAGGTGCACACTCCAGTGTGAGATAAAGTTGTGCTGAAGTGTGCAATGATTGTGGCTCAAATTGCCTAGTTCTTATTCAGTCTGAGATGGTTAGCTTACTAGTTCAACTTGAATTTTCTTTTATTCCCCTACTGCTGCTTTATTTTAAAATGCTTTTAGTCCATGGTCTATGGACTTCTATCAGCTTAGCAGGACAAAATGAATAGTAGAAGATAGATCATCCAATCTACCTCCTGGGCAATGTAAGATTATTCCCTGTAGTAAATTTTCAAGTGCTTGCTTCACCTGTTCTTTTTAAAAATGCCATGTTGATGGGATTTCCACTGCATTCCATCATAGGATTATTCTACAGTTTTGTATGTCTTGACACTAGGGATGTTCTGCTGAGGGTCAGCCAACAATTTTTCCTTATTTTAATTACTTCCCATTGTTTCTAATTAAACACTTAAATCACACTAAATTCCCCTCCATTTTTCATTTAGAACCTTTGAGAGGTTAGTCTGATGGAAAAAGTGCTTGGTGTTGGGGAAACCTGGGAGCTGGCTCTTCACAAGCACATAAGTCAGGAAAGGACCTTCTGGGTTATCAGATCCACACCCCTGACATGGCAGTCAATTCCCTCATGTAATCTCATTCATAAATATATCAAGCTTCATTTTAAAACTAGGATGTTTGCACAACTATCGCTATTGGGAGGCTGTTGCAGAGCCTTCTCACTCTGAGGATAAGAAAGCTAACTCCTACTATAAATTTATTAATGGCCAGTTTATAACCATTTGTGCCAGTGCTGTCCTTAAGCTTGGATAACTCTTCACCCTCCCTGATATTTATCCTTCCTCCCCAAAAAATGTATTTATAGAAAGCAACCATAGCCCTGCTCAGCCTTATTTTCACTAGACTAACCAGTCCAAGCTCTTCCAGTCTCCTCACATAAAAGAGGTGCTCCAGTCCCCTGATCTTCCTAGCAGTTCTTCTTTGTACTACTTCCAGTTTGAATTCATCTTTCTGAAACTTGGGTGAATATTCTGGATAGAGTTTTACCAATGCCTTGTACATTGACATCAATACTTTTCTAGCCCTGCTGGAAATGCATTGTGTAGGTGTGACCTAGGATCAGTTTTGTTTTTTCTTCACAGCCAGAACACATTGGTGGCTTATAGCCCTCCTATGAATGACCCACTTACCCAGGTCTCTCCTCTGCTGCTTCCAACTGATGAACCTCCAGCTTGTAACAGAAATTCTTCCTGTTAATCTCTTAGTGGATGATGTGGCATTTTGTACTATTATTACAAAACAAAACAAAACAAAACAAAAAACTAACAATGAATAAATGGCATCAAAATCTGAGCAACTAGCAATAGAAAAGATTTAAGCTGGTGAGATCCATCCAATGCATAAGAAACTGAAACTAGTTTAGCCAGTGTATCTGTGTCAAAACACAGGAGATCATGGCTCCTCTTCTGTGCCATCACACATCTGAAAATCACCTTCTGTTAATCAATTGTATTGCCAGTTCCTTGATCACACTTCAGTTCATTGTTTCATTGTGAAATATATGGACAAGGCCAGATCACCAATATCTGTCATTAATATGATACAAGAAAAAGACTTTTTATGACACCAACCTTTGAAGGGTATTCTTGTGTGGTAATATTAGGTTTACCTTATGCAGGTGAAGGTGTACTTCCCAAAGCTGCATCTCTAAAACTATCCTTTTATACCCTGCCTATTTACTAGTAACAGAAGCCACATATATACTTTGAAACTGGATTAAATTAAGCTGTTACCTACTGTTTGTTTGCTAATCCCTTTATTTATTTATTTATTTTTTGTTCTGAACTCATGCATCACAGGTACTAAGGGGATGAAGGCAACTACTAGGTCTGTAATACTTAAAGACTAACAAATTTATTTACTGCATGAGCTTTTGTGGGAGAAAATCCCCCCAAAAGCATCTGACAAAGTGGAATTTTTTTCCTCACAAAAGTTCATGCAATAAATAAATTTTTTAGTCTTTAGGTGCAACAGGACTACTTGTTTGTCTTGCTGAACTAGACTAACATGTCTATCCCTTTGGAGCTTGGAAACAAATGGTCACCATAGTAGGCATTCTCAAACCTAGACTGACTTAACTAGGTGCTTTCATGTGTTACAGAGCAAGGTTCACCCCAAAGTCTTTCCACTGTTTTACAACCAGTAACCCCCTGGTCGCAAGACACATGGCTAGCTTGCTGCCTCAGTGAAGGAACCAGGGTGCAGACTCAGATGTACCTAAACAGTAAAGATGCTCTCGTCCTGCTGTTTATTTCTTCCTATAAATTTTCTCTACTGAAGATTTTCCAATCTCTTGATTAGTATTTGGCTCAATATGCACCCAGGCATCCATTGTGAGAGTGAGACAGTGGTCAATATACATAAACAGACAGAGATGAGTTTGGTATCTCCTGCTTTAGAGGAATTTGTCTGAGACAAGTTATCCTCTGATTACATGCCTTACAAACTTAATTCGGAGTATAGACACACAATTCCTTAATTACCACCTGTTCATACACTTCATACTGATTCTGATAACCAGTGCTGCTCGTTCCTGGTAAAGACCTCACGTGTCACTCTTCAGTCAATTTTTATGCATATATTGGACGCAGAGGATCCTTGTAAAATTCTACATGTGCCACCTGCCAATTGTCATCAGTTGGCTCATAACTGTTCAGCTCAATAGATTCAAATACCAGGAGCCCACTATTTGTCTTAAGTATACTCTTTAAAATGCTTGCTACCATACCAAAGAATTTCTGTCCACCAATTCTGTTTACACCCTCCAGACTACAAATATTTGTAGAAGAGGCTTGTTGTGTCCCTCCCTATCCAAATAATTGTTTAAAGTCAAACTATAAATAAAGAATTTAATGCTTTTTGTCTGTCAAGTCATTTCTTCAGACTCCATCATTAGAGAGAGTTTACCTTCTTGCTGCTTGTTCAGTGTATTAATCACTTCTTTGAGTTTTCTCTTATCTGTGTACAGGCAATGGGACTGAAAAGGCTTTCACTGTAATCCAGATTTTGTAAATACAATCAAATTACTGAATTGTGAATGTCAGAGATCCTATGCATAAAAAATGAGGATAGCTCACCTAGTGGTTATCTATCATAAGCCATAAGACAGCTTGGCTCACAAAAAATCCTGGGTGTTAATTTTAAGGTCACATGATGTATACCATGTGGGATAAAGAGCTATTATAGGCATCTTGCTTTTGCCAGTTCTCTAAAGAAAACTCACTGGGGAATAAGCAAGGAGTCCTGTGAAACTTAAAGACTGACTAATTTTTTTTATTGCATGAGCTTTTGTGGGACAAAGTCCCACCTTGTCAGATGCTTTGAAGACAGGAGAACTTACAGAATGGAAGGAAAATAAATGCAGGGGAGTGTAAGACATGGGATCAGGTCACACTGTAACAGCAAATCAAAGCAGTTGTAAAGATTCAAGCACTGGGGAACAGCACACAGAGGAAAATGAGGTCAAATCACCTGTTGTATTGAGAAAAGCAAATAGGTAACACATTGAGACTTCAAAGAGAAACTGCAGAATTGGAACTGATATGCAGATTCCATTGTGTGAAAGCAGGATTAAATCTTGACTACGGACTCTCTTCCTATTACAACAGGTGACTTGACCTCACATTTTTCTCTGTGCTGTTCCCCAGTGTTTGAATCTTAACTGCTTTGATTTGCTGTTACAGTATGATCTTATCCCATGACTTACCCTCCCCTATATTTATTTTTCATCCATTCGATAAGTTCAGCCATCTTCAAAGTGTCTGATGAAGTGGGGTTTTCTCCACAAATGCTCATGTGATAAATACATTTGTTAGTCTTTAAGTGCCACAGGACTTTTTGCTTATTTTGCTAACTAGACTAACACAGCTACCCCTTTGGACCTCTGGGGAGTGGCACTCCCATTTAATTAAAACAAGTGTAAAAATTGATAACTTTTCTTCCTTTTTCCTATTTAAAAAAACCAAAAACAAAAACAAAAAACCTACTCCTGACTTTTGGGCAGATTCTGGGTCATCTTTCCCAATATGACCAGGAGTGGGAGGTGTTAATGATCTCCAAATTATTTTTTCCTTTTCTTTTGGGTTTCTGTTTATCATCTGTCCCTTTACAGGCAAAATCTTTTGCAAGCAAATTGTTTAATGCAGCCTGATATAGGAGAGGTGCTGCCTTGCTTTTATCATTTCAAAGACTGATTACTGCAATTCTCTGCCTGCCAGCCTCCCTGGTACCTTTGAAAGCTTCAGCTGGCTGTACTTAGCCATGGTAGGTCATCTTAAAAGAGAAACCACTTTGCAGAAGTTTCTTTGGGTTTCATTTAAGTTGCATGTTGATTAAAATGTTGGTGGATAGCTTTGTCTTTTAGTCTTACACTTTCACAATGGAATGTTTCTCTCCCTCTGTATCTGGCTGTTTACTCAAGATTGCTGGACAATTCCCACCCCCTTCAATTCTGTAATGAACTGGCAATTATGTACCATTTCCTCCTACTACAGAAAAGTCACTGTGTATCATAAATCCCATAGCTGCTAAGAGCTATTTGAGATTCTCCTTTAGATCAAATAGTAGGGGCAATGCTTTAAGGGCAGGATAGCCTGAATTTTATCCTTGAAACTGCTGTGAATTTTAGTGATGTTTGAAATGACTCTGTTGTACAGTGTGCAGTCCTAGATGATATTGAATTTATTGTATCATTTTAAAGTTGTACAGCTTATTAGAACCTTTGATTGATCTGGCTTTTCAGCTTGACACTTGGAACATATTGTCAATCAAAGCATGAAGACTAGATTTTAAGTGAAAGTTGCTATGCAAATTTGCTTTAATTAAAAGGAGCAGTTTAAACTAATGGCAGAAGAAAGTATTGATTATCACACTATCTGTGTTCTTCTCGCAAGACACTCACTGGTTTTGTTAGAAAATGGATATAATAATACAGATTCTGTCTATCTTAGTGGAGATGAAGGATGGCTTTCTCTTTTTCAAGGAGAACTGAGGTAGTGCTCATGCAGGCTTAAAGAGCACAACTTCTGTAGAATTAGGCATGATCTCCATACACCTGGCCTCTGGTGTGTCCCCCAGGAAATGAACAGATTCCTGAGAATCTACCAGAGTTCTCCAGAAAGAAGGTGAGATACTACACACCAAAAACCTGTTTGTAGGGTAAGCCATGGCATGCTCCTGGAAATGTCTTTCTCCATGGTTCCTCTTGCCTGTTTCATAGTGGGAGGCTGTGACTTGGCCCTTAGCTGCACTAAGTAAAACTTCAGGCTAAGTTTTTTTTTTTTTTTCCTCTAAAGAAAAGTGCAGCCAGAAAGCAAAACCAGAGGCCCAGCCATACGCTTATAACTGTGGCCTGCTTTAGAAAGTCAAGTCACTGAAGTTAATGAACATGGGTCATGTTACTGATGCGCTTTCCGCACTGGCAGCCTATTCCCCCATGAAAAGCCTCCTAGCCCTAACTGAAAACAGATAAACAGCAATGCTATTCCAGTTCATTGAGTGTGACTGACACAATATTTGAAAAACACCACTCAGCCAAGGCAGTCAAGAGGGCTAGCACATACTTCAGGCTACAAGAAAACCTCATTAAAGCTAGCCTGAGCTGTACTCAGAAAAATCTATAGAGGTATCACAAAGATTGGTTTCCAAATGAAAAATAGAGGGTTGACAGGAACCTTACGACTTTTTATCTTTTGTGACAAGTTCATGAAGGCAGGAGAAATGTTTGTTCCACTTCACAGCCAGTAGATGGCAGTGTTAGTATAACTAAGACGTTTTTGGTGTTTTCAGAGATTATGGGCCAGCTTCTCTCAGCCATGAAAATGTGGAACGGATGCAATTTTGTTTATGGGGAAAGAAGAGTTTGGACCCATGGATGACTTCATACACACTCAACCTGTTGCTACTCACATAAGGAGTATTCATTCATCTCTTGCTAATTTTGTATCTGCTCTACACAGATTAACTTAAACAATGCAAGTGCTTCATAAAGCATCTGCAGTCCACATGGTAAAGAAAAGAGGAAAAAAAAAAACCCAAACAATCCTCCAGCTGTTGCCAGAAGCAGGCAGGTGTATGTAAGGTAGTGCAGAAGTCTCAGAAAATCTGCCTCCCCTTATCCCCCTGTTAAGAAATATATTATTGTTGTTTCTATAGCATCACACGTTTTCACTTTGCTTTTGAAGCAAAGAAGAGACATAGCCCCTACCCAGAAGAGCTTCATGTTGTAATACCCTGAGGCTGGGGTGGGTCTCTACCTTTTGCAGGTTGTGACATGCTTGGTGGCGTGTTGCAACTTCATAGGACACACCAGCCCACCCTCTCTGGACCAAATCTAGCCATCTTCCTGGCTCTCTGTGACACGCTTACCACTGTGTAGCAACACAGTAACATGTCCCAATGCAGTGGTTGAGAATAACTCTGTTAAGGAATCTGCTGGCCGGACCCTTATCATATTCCAAAGACCTAGGGCTGTCCTGAGAGGGGTAGCCGATCAGGGCACCATGCTTTGGGGGGCCCTGTGGGGCCCTGCACTGCTTCCACCCCCATGCTGGGGATGGGACAAGCTGGCCAAAAGCGGCGGCCCAGTTCAGTGTTGCTGCTCTGCCCTCTCCCCACGCATGCTGCTTTTCGCTCTGTGCCAGAGCAGTGGGGAGAGGGCGGGAGGCAGTGCGGGGCCTATATTGCTACCCCTGGCTGTGCTACCTCCCACTCCTTTCCTGCTGCTCCAGCACAGAGCCGAAAACAGCACGCACGTGGAGGGGGCGGACCAGCAGTGCTGAACCAGGCCATCACTCTTGGCTGGCTTGCCCGGTTCACAGCATGGGACTGTTGGCACAGGGGCAAAGAGGCTTGCCTCTCCCCTGTGCCGGCCAGCCCCCACCCTCCCCCCCCCTCAGTGCCAGGGGGGTGAGTGGGGGCCCTGCAGAGGGCAATTCACTCGGGGCCCTGCACACCCCTAGGGATGGCCCTGCAAAGACCTATTTACTTTAATGAGACTCTGCTGGAGAAAGTCAGTGCTTACAGATGCATTTGTAGGATGGGGGCAAAGGTTAGACAATACAATCAACAGGGGCAGCTGGTAAGAGTTGGGTGAGCTTACAGGAAATAGGGTCATGTGTTCACAAATCCTCATAATATCTACTAGTCTGTGTCTGGGTGATTTAGGGTTAATTTTGATGGGGAGATTTATTTATGTTTTAACATTTTTGGAACAGGGGCAATGTGACGGTGGAGTCAGAGAGAGAAACAAGGGATGGTGTTTGATTGCTAGGAAGTGGTAACATGGATGTACCTGTTTAAAGAGAATCCCCGGTCAAAGAGAGAGGCAGTGGCATCTCTAGAGAAAGCATGTACATAAGTGTAGGAAGGGGATGTAAGGATACCCTGAAGGAAAGTGGATTAGGCAGAATGCAGCATGAATGAGAGACAGGAGATGAGAGCTGAGGGTTAATAGAGAAGATTACTGTAGGTGAGGACAAGTTTGTATAGGACGCAGGGCCAGCAAAAGGCTAAAGTCAAAATAGAATAGTCATCAACACTGGAGAAGCAAATGAGCTTTCTGCTCGTCACAAGAAAGCAACAAATTGATTTGTGTTAGGTTTCCAAAACAGTGATGTGCCTTAGTTTGCAGGCCAGCTACTTACTTCTGTGGTCATTACTGGTTAGTTTCATGGTTTGCAGAGATGACATCCTTTCCTGTCCCTGACGCATCACCTGAATCAACGTGGCTGTGGGGGAAAGTTGGGTACTGGCTAAACCAGCTCAACCTTATGGGACTGTTCCCATTCTAGGGAATCCACAACTCAAGGGAGACAGCCAATCTGTGCTCCCTATACATTGTCTAATCAGCACAAAGCAAACCTAGGAGGGCAGAATAGTGCAGGAAACAGGGTGACCATGAAACTGAAACACAGAGTGGAATTTAGAGCAATTATATAAGAATCCAACATGAAAGGTTGTCATTTTGCATCACCCCCCAGAAAGAGTACATGAGAAACGGTTTTGATTTTGTTGCAATTACACCAATACATGTAGAATCTGGCACACCTGAAGGGGAGCTGTTCTATTTTTGTAGTCTGGAGCTGCTTATGTGTGATTTTTCAGGAGTGGAAACTCAGCTTTTTAGATCTGAAGGCTTTGGTGCTGCTCGACTGCTCTTTGGTGCTGCTCTTATGTTTGTGCTTTTGCAGAGAAGGGGTTGGGGAGTGAAAAGGAGGGTAACTTTTTCCAACTGTGTTAAATCCCTTTGATGATGATGATTTATTTGTATTGTCATAGCACCCTGGTGTTCTGGTTTGAAGAATTACAGACATTTGGTTTGTTGGTTTATAACTTAATATTGCTCATTTGTTTTGATGTATTTCCTTGTTGAAATCCCACTGAATTTTATTAGCCTGCTTTTATAGTTCCTCAGGTATCCTGTACCCTTTGGTCATGACTCCTTTTCCCCATTGTTTTCCTTTGATTGATGTTACCTGTGTTTATGCCAATACTTCAGATCTTCATTTTGCATTTCTCTGCTCTTGTTCCTGGAACAAACTGGCTTCCACTGCATAAGAGTCAGAAATCAAAGTTTCCATTAAGTGGTGAGGTACTGAAATATGATCATTAAAGCTTGATAGGCTTCTACTTTTGCTTATAGTAATCTGAAAGCCAATTACTTACCAACAAAAAGCTTAGATAAGCAAAGAATATAGTAAGGCAGAAGAGAGATCCCAAGGCATCATAGGGCCTGTGGAGGACAGCAGTTATTTACAAGCCGTCTATGGAGCCAGGTGAGTTATCTCGGACTGCCTCACTAAGCAAGATAACACCAGGACACTGCTCTCGATTACCACGCTGTTTGTGGAGTCAGCACAAGGAAGCATGTTTGTGATGCTTTCAGAGGCTCTGTGTGGGATTAGTGAGTAACGGTATTTCCTTAAAAAACATTTGAGCTCCTGAATGATAAGACAGAGCCAGGCTGAGCTGCTGATATAAATCCCTGGTTATCAGCTGCTGGGATAGGTAACATTGCTTATGTTTCTGGCTCCTGCTATATGATGATGCCCCCCTCTTTTGCTCTGGTGCACCCCCGCTGGCTAATACAGCGCAGCAGCCCCCTGCCCAGCTCTTCAGCCAGGTAAGGGAGTTGGGGTGGTTGGGCAGCCAGCGAGGGAAGCATGAGAGCAGGGAAGCTGCGTGGGGAGGGAGGAGAGGGGGTCAGGATGGTGGGCTGTGGGGGTTAGGAGGGCTGGAATGCAGGTAGGGAGCTGAGGGAGTGGGGACTGGGGCTAAAAGGGACATGGGGAAAGGGGTCTAATGGGGGTAGGTGTTTTGGGGCCTGTAGAGTGGGGAGCAGGTATTGGGGGCAGGCATTTGGGGGGGCAGTAGCTGGGGTGTATGAGGTGGGCCCACCCTGCCATGCGGGGAGGCCCTGCCAATTTAGGATGGTTCCGGGGCCCTGCAAATTATACTTTAACCCCCTGAGTTTAACGCGATAAAACATCTGCAGAGCCAGACAATAGAATTCTGCTGTTGTAATTTGTCACTCATTGTCAGGTCTCTGTTTTAGTGCAGGACCTATTGATGTCACAGAGCTACAGGCCTGACACAGTAATGTACTGTATGCATTGGTGGGCTTACAATAGAGCAAGCCATTGCCCTGTTGTTTTGGACAATAGGACTAGGATGACTGACATACTGAAAGAGGCAGCTGTGGAAAGGACACCAGATCCAGAAATTAGGAGATGTGGAGTCTTCTGCCGTTGACCCTGGTAAGACTTCTGTGGCTTAGGTTCTCCACCTATAAAATGGGGTTAATGACACTCCCCTCACCCTTGCAAAGTGCTTTGCTACCTAGAGATGAAAAGTGCTGTGTGGCTGCTAGCTGTTAATGCAAGTATACAGGTATGATTTTGCTGAAGAGTAGAAAATCATCTAATAGAATACTTTATATGCCCCGGTCTTTGAAAATTTCTTTTCTTCTGAAGGAATGGCTCTCATATTAGAGTCAGTGTTGTTAGATGAAATTCACCTTGCAGGACTGGAATTAACTATCTGGGACTGTTGTTACATAATAGTAATGTAGCAATTTTGAAATAAAATGCCACAATTCTTTTATGATCAGCAATGACTAAAGCCCAGCTCCTGAGGCTGCAGACTGCTGCTGTTAAAAAGAATTGTGGTCAAGGCACCAGAGACAGCAGGCTGTTTGGCAAAGAGCCATAGGAGCATTTCACTTCCATCTGGGAAGCACCCCAAAATGATTTGGAAGGGCCCTCTTTTCACACTTGATGTGATGGTCCACCCACCCCATCATTATAGCTAGAGCAAAGCTTCTCAGACAATGGAATTTCCATCCAGTGGAAAATTTTGATTTTTGAGGGTAATTTTTCATCTCAAATTGGGACAAAGAGTCCAGAAATAGAAAACACTAGAGGAAAAATTTTGAATAATTCCATTTTGGAGAAGAGCAAAATGGATGTTGTCAGCTTGTTCCTAGGTGACTGACTTTCCAGGCACTCAGTTCCTTGGGGAGTCACCCAGCATGGGGAAGAGCTACCAAGGAGAAGCTGTGAATCAGCTCCTTGAGCAGCTGTCTCTCTTTGCTGTTAAATTCACCAGAAAACTTGGAGGTCAGGTGAGTCAGATGCTTTGGAAGGCAGCTCATCAAAGAGGGGCTCCCTGGACAGCTGTTTCTCTGTTTTACCTAACTCTTCTGGTAGGTGTCTGTTTTGGGAGCCTAGGGAACAGCTGCTCAAGGAGTCAAGCAGCCTGGAGAGGCAACTGTTCAGTATGCTGACAGAGCCTGAGCTGAAAGAAGAGCAGACTGCCTCCATGCCTGGTTTTCATCAAAAGTTTCAACTGCATTGAATTAGCATTTTCTGATGGACAACTATTTTGTCAGAAGCTTTTCCACCAGCTGTAGGCTAGAGCTTTTTTAAACATGCACTGAAATCACAGCATCTTCTGGATTCAACTCTGGTGCTCATGTTGTATTGATGTCTGAAGAGTGCAGAGATGAGTCTGAATCATGGAATTAGGATACAAAGTTAAACCATGTTTGAGGTCATTTGGATTCAGATTTTTGGTTTACCCAACATGGGAAGGTAGGCCAGCTCCAAAGCTGGATCCAAGAATTTTGTCCATACTCATCTCTAAAAAGGAATGGACCAGAATTAGACTCATCTGGTGAAGCTAATTTGTTTTCTGAAGTAATACTCCCGGAAGACAGCTTAGTGTATTGTTGCCTAACTCATGCTGCTCAGAGTCTCTATGTCTGTAATGGGATCTGCTACTGTCTCTCTGTCTAATCTAATCTAGGGGTGAAATCCCGGCTCATCCCCACTGTGAAATCCATGGGAATTTTGCCATTGACTTCACTGGAGGTAGGATGTTTTCTTTCACTCACCACAATATTGGGTAACCATGTTCCAAAGTTACATCAGTTCTCATGAACACTCTACAAACAGGTGTCATTCTTCTGGTCTCCCTCTTTACAGTCACAGAGAGAATTATAGGGAGCTTCACTTCACTCTTCTTGTCTTTCTCCCCTCCGTTCTCAGACCAGGCAGGGATAATGCTCAGTAGTGTCAGAGAATGGGTCTTGTCTATTGCACTGTGGTCACTTTTTGGTTTTTGTGGGAGAAAGTTCTGAATTCCTTTATTTCTTTGTTAATAACAGGCATTTGTTAGACAGCATCTTTTGTCCCAGAGCAAATTAACTAAATAAAACACAACGATGTATTCAAACATGGCCTTTAAGATACTTTATTAAAAACAATAAATCAAGTGCTATGAAGGTCATTATTGAGCTGGCTCTTATCGAGTTCTTCCATTGCCTTTACCATCCTCCTTTAACCCTTCCCCTGGACTCCTTTTCCATTTATGACTTTGTAGCTCACTATATCACACAGACCTGCATGGCACTTTAATCTACCACCACATTTCTGGGGGTGTTTGTATCACTGAAGAACATATGATCATTTTATGAGCCTATTGTTTTATGGAATTGTGCTCACTGCCTTTATTTCTCTGTCCCCTTTTCTCTCCCAATCTGGTTATAATTACAAGCAACTTCTGTTAAAGCAATAGCGTGAAGACTAAATTCTAGCCACACATTTCTCTTAGCTTGTGGTATTTTAGCTATCTATTGAAAATATTTTTAGATAAAAAGGTACATAGACCTGTTGATAAACAAAACCAAATAGCCTTTTTCTTATTTCCAAATCTTCCTTGTACCGTACCAGCATCAGTGTAATGGACAAGAGTAAACCCCAACCTAATGATAGCAAAACAGCATTTCTCACCTTCACCACACACAGCCTGATTTCTAAAGAAACTTTTGCAGAATCTGGAAACCAACACAATTTATAGCTCATACTGATAGAGTATGTTTAACTGATAGGCTGTCTACATTATAAATTGATTTAGATCTCTGGATAGGCAGGATAGGTGGCTGTATAACTTCAGCATTAAAATCTTGTCAATATTCATCCCTATCTTCCCACTTACAGTTTCTTATCCTGTCTTTGGATCTTGGATTATAGGCATAAGAAGCCTTTTAAAAAAATCCTATGCCAGTCAGACACTGTTTAAAATTCCAGAGGCCTATTCTTCATATACCATGAGCCTCTGGGAAGTCAATAAATGTCAAAGAAATGTCAGATTATTTATATATTTATTAGGTCTACAGTGCATTTCTGAGGAGGCCGTGTGGCATTTGGTCATCACGTTCTTAGAAGACATACCGCTGAGTAACAGTGCTGTAAATAAATCAAAAGAATTTCAACATTAGCCTCAGCGCAATAAATCTGGATTGCACTTAAGACATCAGGGCTTTGAAGAAGTCACTTCCCTCTCAGGCATTTTCCTTTGCCAACCAGTTCTCTCAGATGTTTTTTAAGTGTACATAAGCACCTTTTAGAGCAAGCAGAAGTCAGGCTGGTTTTGGATTTAGCCCATTCATTTCATGGATCATTTTTATCTGAATTGCTTCCAACTCCTTCCAGCTTGTTGGTACCATATTGTATGTGGTGTGAGGACCATCATAAAGACGACGTAGTGCTTAAATGTCAGTACAGTAATGAAGCCCTTTCTAGCATCTCCAGGTACAGGATTTATGACTTTAACACTGGCAATTGCTTCAGTCCTGGATCATCCAAACTTCTCATAAAGGATTTTTTCTTCTACTGCCCATAGTGTTTGCCAAGTAGAGCAGGGTCAGTACAGATTTTATCCAGCTATAGGCAGTGTTGGTACTATAGGGATACTTTTAACTTGTGTGAAGTGGAACAGATTGGAGCTCCCTTCATCTTTAACAGGAATGTTCCACTGGTGGAGGCGAAAGGCATAACCTTGCAATGTTTCATCATGATGTCAGTGGAAGTTGCATGTAATCTACAGTCTTTGGGAAAGAGAAAATGAATATGGGCCATATTTTAGAATTCTGCCAGTTGACGGTGGCTCGGAGAATTGTCCATGGATTAGACAGTATAATGCTTTCCCTGTGGCATATGATATGAAATCATCATGAAAATAATTTCCATTTACACAGTTCTTCATCCTGAAGTATGTCCACATGTTGTACAAATTAGTCGGCTTTTCTGGTCTGTTTCTTTATTCTAATGAGTAACAAATCAAAACAACAAACAAATGTAAAATCTCTTGTGCTTGCAGGACAGAAATGGTACACACAGCGATTGCTTTGAAGATGTGGTGCACAGGAAACCAAATGCTCAGAGTGGCTTAACTACTGTACTGTACATCCATCATACAAACTCTGGGGACAAGAGATAGAGCCAATATAAATACGGGTAGGAGGAATTTTGGCTAAGGATACCTTTAATTACACTATTATTTTCAACTGAAAGAAGACATGTGAGTTTTAATATTCACGCAAAGCAAACCTTACTTTCTAACTCTCATCTGAAAGACCTATGTTCAGTATTCTCTGTGGAACTATGTATATGTACTGTGGAGGGATGAAAGGTTGGGTTGATCTCTGAATCCAGACCAGCAGATCATTGGATTTGGACATTTCAAAATGTGTTGTGCTGAGACTGCTAAGCCAGCCTCTATGGAATATAGCATCTGCTGTGGCATGATGCTTAAAACAGTGCAAATTATTAATAATTATTTAATGAATTTCAGTTTGACTGATTTGCCAATAGATTTTTTTATGAATTTGTCGATTTGATCACATTATGTGGATATCTTTCAGCCCATGATTTGTTTGCAAATGATTCTCTTTGCCTCTCCCTCTCTCTCTGCTTCATAGTATTTGTTAGCTATTAATTTGCATTATTTTGCTTGTGTTCCTTGATTAGATCACCCAAACATTTACAGGCTAAAGGAACAAAATGAAATAAATTGCATGGTGGTCACAAACACATTTTTGGGCATGTATCTTGTGCAAACATGCTCATGCTTTCCATGAATGTTCCTGGAAAAAACAGATCACTCATGAATGCTTAAGGAAAGTGACTAAGAAGGGTTGATACTGTAATGGAAGTGAATTGGTGATTCTCCTTCCAAGTGAATGCTCACAAATGCTTTATTGTTACTCAGTATTATCTTTAGAGTACCCAACATTGTGTTAGAGGCCTTACAGCAGTTTTCTTCAACTTTTATTGGCCCAGGGAACACCTAAAGATATCAATTACTTTACGCAGAATGCCTGTTAAAAACTTCCTTGAAAAAGCCGGTATATACTGTCCGCAATGTTCATAATATCTGCGTATTACGCATTCCTATGAAAATGCCTCAAGAAACTGTATTAACTATAATTTTATGACTATAATGTGTGTTTTTTTTTTTTAAGAAATAAAGATACAGGATGGGCTGGATCCTGCCACCACCAGCAGCGCTGGATCCTTGGCTGGGGCTGGCTGCTGCCATCACCAGTGGCTCTGGGGCTGGGTCCCACCGCTGACTGTGGCTCTGGGTCCCTGGCCAGGGCTGGCTCCAACCTCAGCGAGGAGGCAGATAGTGGCCAGTCAGGGGACGCAGTGTCTTCCAGTGCATCTTATAATTGCTGCCTCTGCAAAGGTGGTTAATAAACAATGGGATGGCAGGGCAGCTATGGTGTGGCACCTTCGCCCTCAGCAGCCTCCTTCTCGCCAACAGCTCCATCCTCTTCCCCCAGCACACACTTCCCCCATTCCAGCTTCAGGCAGCACCACCTTCTCCCCAACCCTCCTTCTGCCAGTAGCTCTGCCATTCTGCTGTAGCTCCCTGCCTCCCAAAGGGACCCCCTCCTACCTGAACCCCACTCCCCTCCCTACTGCTCACAGTGGTCCCTCCTCTCCAGTGGCTCCCTCCCCTACTTGGCTCCTTACTGCCACTGCTGGGCCCCATCAGCTTCACTGGGGCCCCCGTCAGCCCTCTCCCACCCAGCCCAGCCCAGCCTCACCATGGTGGTGGTATCCCCGGTCCCTGGCCAGCCACTCCTGCTGGCAGAAATGTCCTGGAGTCCCAGCCAGGCTGGATCTTGGCAGTTGCAGACCAGGGGACAGATCCTACCACCACCTGCAAACCCAGGACCCTGGCCTTGGCTGGATGCTGCCATTAGTGGCAGATCCATGACCTGGGCCGAGGCCAGACCCTGCTGCTGCCACCACCGCTGCCACCACCGGTGGACCCTGGACCCAGTCTGGGGCCGAATCTCACTGCCCCTGGTGGTGGCTCCCAGACCCTGCTACTCCCAGTGCCCCCTCAGTTGGGGCTGGAACCTGCTGCCACCACTGGTGGCTTTCAGATGCTGTTACTGCCCCACGGCTAGGGCTGGATCCCGCTGCTGCTGGTGGCCCCCAGACCAGACCCTGCCAGTGCTTGTAGCCCATAGACCCCCCCGCCGCAGGCGGCTCCTGGCCAGCACCAGGTCCTGCCACCACTGATGGTCCCCACAGCATGGCTGGGGCTGGACCCAGCTGCTGCCGGCGGCCCTGAACCCTGGCAGGGGTTGGACCCCACCGCCACCAGAGGCACACTTAAGGGGTTGCTGTGGCACACCAGTTGGGAACCACTGCTCTGGAGTGTTAGTTTCTGGACAGAGATGTATGTAACCAATTTGGAATGAACTTTATTACTATGAGTAGCTTTATTATTACTGTTGTAAAAGTATTTAGCACTTGCTGCAGCATTTGGGTCAGCATACTGTAGTATTTTCTGGTCAATATAATACTATCACATTTTACTTCTCCAGAGACTGTCATCTGAGCAACTCCTCAAAGAACTGTACCCTTATGGATTAATTATTGTAATGCCTCTGGTAAGCAAATAAGTATTCTCATCCCCAGCGAATATTCAGTATATTGCATTGTGGATGTGAAGCGATATGTCTGGGGTCACACTGAAAATCAGTGGTAGAGCTGGGTGAAGAAAGGAAGTTGGATTTGTGGTTGAAGGACCGGACCGAGACTTGTCTGTATGGAAAATTAGGCCTGGCTACTTGGGTATATATATTTACAATGCTAATCTGCTATGCACAAAGTTAGCAGATAGACTCTGCTACTAGAAGTTTCACAAAATCCTGCTAACAGGTCCATAGCACTTTGACATCCTGCTACTGCACGCTACCCATTTGCCTTGTCCACATAACCAGTTAGTGTGTGGCAGGTTAGTGCACTGTAGATTCACATCCTGCCTTCCTATGCACTAACAGCTCTTCTCTACAAGCCCTCAGACATGAGGGATATGGGTTCCAGTCCTGGCTTTGCCACAGGGAGATAATTAATCTAATTTTACCTCAGTTTCCCAACAATGGGGATATTGATGCTTCCTTTACCCATCCTTTGGATTGTCTATTTAAACTGCAAGTCCTTTGAGGTAGCATGTGTTCAATGCTTAACACAATGAAGCTGACTAGAGCCTGTGGCCGCCCCCATGATGTGAATAACCACAATACAAGTTTTCTTGCTTTATCGCTTCACCAGGTAATCCTATCTTCCACTGTTGACCACAACGTTTTCCTACTACAATGCAGCACACACACAATTAATCCTGGGTCTGATGGAATACAAGCGGAAGTTAGAAAGCAGAGTTTTTGATTGCCTAGGAATCTACCTGTGGCCATAGCACCATGAATTGTTATCTTGTCAGTTTTCATAAGCTGTGCAGGGTTAGGAGTGGTCAGATGCTGGACAGGAAACCTTTCAGGAAAAGTCAGGATGCTGCAGATAGCTAGGATGGGTTTCTGTAAAGGTCAGTGTTCTCTCTTGCCCAAGATGACCTGATGCTACAGGATGGCACTGGTGTGTGTGTGTGTGGGGGGGGGGGGCTGTGTGACATGAGACTGAGGTCTTGACTATGTGTGGTATTAATTATCCCTCAGCATGTTTTGTGTAATTAGATGTTGGCCCTGAACATCCTAGCTACCAATCCAGTGCATCGGTTTCTCCTTCCCTGAATACCATACTTTAGAGTGAAACAAATAAGCAGTTCTGTGGCGCTTTTAAAGACTAACAAATTTGCGTACTGTATGAGCTTTCATGAGTATCTTAGGGCTTGGTTGTAGACAGTGGATCATGTGGTGTGTCCTGGCTGAAATCTGCAGAGATGTAGATAGCTACAGAGGTCAATAGGTTTCTGGTGTAGGGTGGTGTTTGTGTCCATCACATTTTTGCATTGTAGTGTTCAGGTAGTGGATCTCCTGTGTAGAGGTTTCCAGGCTGAGGTTGATTGTGGAATGGAAACACTTTTTAAAACAAGACTGCAATGTGAATCTGCAGAGCTGGAATCGTATGCAAATCTGACACCAGTACATTAGGTCTGAATAGAGGTTTGGGCTGGTTCACTCACAGGGCTGTCCCTAGGTGGGGGGTGCAGCCTGGGGTCAATCAGCCTGTGGAAGGTCTGCCCCCCTCCTCGTGCTGGGGAGGGACAGAGTGGGCTGGCCCAGAGGCTGGGTCCTGTGCTCCCACCCATCCCCTGCGCCAGCCACTCCATCCCTGGGGTTGGGGCCCGGTCTCTGGCTGGCCTGATGTGTCTCTGGCCTGTTTTTCCCTGGGGGTGGGGAGGGCTGGCCCAGAACAGAGGTCTGGTGCCTTCCACATCCCCACCGCTGCCCTGCTGCCTTTGACTTTGAGCTAAATGCCGCAGGGCAGGAATGGGGGACAGCGCGGCAGTGGGGTGTGCCCTGCATTGCCTTGCTCACAGCAGGACAGTGTGGAGGCCACAGAACTGCAGGACCAGGGTTATTGCCCCCTCCCCCCCGCCGGACAGCCATGCTCACTCATTACCAAAGATGATTTCCCCTCTTTTAACATTCTCACCTTCTTACCTATTGTTCTACACTGTTTGAGTCAAAACAACTTGTTTGGTTTGTTGAAAAAGACTGACCTGACCTTGTGACTTACCCTTCTCTGCATTTAGTCAGTCGCCTGATGTGCTACAGCTTCCATTTCATGTATCTGACAGTGTGATTACACAGATGAAAGCTCATGAGATAAATAGATTTGTTAGTCTCTAAAAGTACCACAGGACTCTTTTGTTTTGCTGAACTAAACTAATATGACTCCCCCTGATACTGTTGAACGCTTCACTTTTTGTTGTAATCTGTGGGGCAGTGTTGCTGCATGCTCTTAAACAGCTGCCGTGTTTCCCATCACTGGTGGGTGCCTTTTACTGATGGGTGAAATTAGTCTGGTTTGTAAAGAGCTCTGGGACTAAAACTGTTGCTAGAATGCAGGTTGGTATTATAATACTTTGCAGTGAATTGAAGAAATAGCTTGTCTGCCCTTCACCCCAAACTGTACAAAGTCAGGTTGTACTGTGCAGGTGACTCAGTCTTGCTCTTCTCCAAGCATCTCTTATCCTCCAGTCCAATCAAGCTGTTCTGTTGCCATATGTGATGGTCTCAGT
Source organism: Podocnemis expansa (assembly GCA_007922195.1). NCBI lineage: Eukaryota > Metazoa > Chordata > Testudines > Podocnemididae > Podocnemis > Podocnemis expansa. Next base: position 27,251,783 of record ML681963.1, read on the forward strand.
CAGGACCCTCTACTCACAAGGGTGTTCAGGCACTTTTCCTCGCCTCATGTGGGTCCCTGCAGGGCTTTGGGGTGGATAGGGTGCCCAAGAGCATGTCACGGAAGAGCTGGAGTCTCCCTCTGGGGTTGGTGGACTGCCCAAATTCCTAGACTCTCAGTGCATGGTTGGGTTTCCCCAGGCAGTGGCAGAGGCACCTGGGATGGGGTGGATAAGCATCTGAGGAAGTGGGATCTTCTCCCACAAAAGCTCATGCAAAAAATAAATCTGTTAGTCTTAAAGTGCCACACAGCTCCTTGTTGTTGTTTTTTTTACCAGACTAGACTAACACGGCTATCCCTTTTGAAACTTCCCCAGGCCCTCATCGAGGAGAGACCCCCCACCCTGCCCTGGCCAGCTTCTGACTTGATACATCCTGGGGAACACTGGAGCTGGCTAAACCAAAAGGGGCTTGGTAATTGGGAAGGTGGCTGAAGTGAGCTGAGATAGGAGACCTGGCAGTGGGCAGAGGTGGTATGAGTTGTAGGTATGGAACAGTGAGGGGGGGACCCGTCACATCAAATCTGCCCCAGGCCTTCTAAGTCCTCTGGGGGCCCTGGGCAGTGGGGTGTACTTGCACCCCATCTACAAGATCTTCAGGCCCTGGTCAAGCAAGCAACCTTGCACTATCCTTTGGCATCCCTCATTCTCCTCTGTATGGGGCTTGGAGTCATCAATAGCAGGGCTGTTGTCCTGCAGCCCTTCTATACCTTTCCTGTCTTCCCAACCAGCAATACCTTGCCATCCAGAGATCTTCCCGCTGGGTTCTTGGAGAGGCTGTCTCTCCCACCTGTCCCATCCCTTGCTGTGGCCCTGGCTGGGCTTTTAACTTCTTCTTCCTGACAGGGAGTGGGAGGCCCGTCTGACTGGGAGGGGAAGTAGTGGGCTCCCTCTCTGCTAGGAGGGGTTGGTACATCCTGTAACACTATATCAGCAGCTGCAGTAGTCAGAAAAGGAATTGTGCACTCTCCTTACATGACACAGAAGGATTGGGTTTTGATTTCTTGACCCTTATTGGCCTGCGTCTCCCATGTGCTGGAGCCACAGCAGTTTGGCTGCCTAAACTTTCTGTGGCTGTTTGGCAGGTGCAGATGGGGTGGTAGATTCATAGATGCTAAAGTCAGAAGTGGCTGTCGTGAGCAGAGCCATCCTTAAGGGGGGCTAAAAGGGGCAACCGCCCTAGGCCTCGAGCTTTGGGGGGCCTCATGCTTTTGGGGGTCCCACACAACTGGCAGGAGTAAGGGAGCAGGGATCTTCTTCAAGCTCAGGAGCTAGCCTGCCCAGGAAGCAGCTCCGGCTGGTCAGGGAAGAGGGAAGGGAATTCAGATAGGCAGCGTTTGGTTACAGTAACTCTTGAATTAAGTAACCACCTTCCCACAACTGCTCCCAGGGGGAAGAGAGAGGGCAAGTGTTGAGATAAAACGTATGGAGCCAGCCTCAGTCAAGCAAATGTGGACAAAGTCAGGAGAATGTCACATCCCCAGCCTTTACAAATCAGGACCTTCTGAATTTACATCCTCAGCTCTAGAAAGCATTTGAGATATTAAGGAACTTTTTTCCTTCTACGCTTAGCAAGAGTTTTTAGTCTTCAGGGATGTCTTTTTGAGCAAACTTCTCTGTGCAGATAATGATCTATTATACCTGAGAGAGAAGACCCCAGGCTAGCACTTATATGGAAATACTGGGTTTTTAGGGTGAATGGCCATCAATCAACACATTAAAGAAGTTTTTTGTCCTTCCTTCTTCTCTGTAAGTATGCCCCATTGTCATTGATTGCAGTCAGACCACCAGTTCCAAAGCATGGCAAAGAGGAAAGCAGCTGTGGCCGTGTGGGTCTAGTTTAGGGAAACAAACAAGGAATCCCTGATGTAAAATAAACAAGGAGCTTGTGGCACTTTTACAAGTTAACAAATAAATACATTTTTAAAATCTTTAAAATCTTTAAAAGTGCCACAAGACTTCTTGTTTGTTTTACATCAGGGTATCTGAGAAGAGGCCAAAGGCCCCCTGTTTCTTCCTCTCATCCTCAAGCAGTACCTGAGCGTCATTAGTTAGATCACCTGCAAAGCAATGAGGAATGTATGAATACATATATTAAAATAAGATGGGAAAGGAGAGAGTCAGGCAGCATAAAGGAAATAACATGCATTAGACAATTGGAATTCAGTACTTCAAGGTGAGAGAGGACCTGGATTTATTTCTTGATATTATCCAAAAATAGCATCTCTCTCTCTCTGAATTTTCAATTTAACAAAAACTTGATCTAAGAAAAATTATTAAACTTGTAAAATTATGTGCCCATCTTGAACAGAAAACCAGAACCACAAAGAAGAGTACCTCCAGATGCTCCTGTCCACTTGGCTGTGAGGTTGATGAAATATCACCATGACACATTCAGTCACCTACCCCAAACATCAAAAATAGTCACAAGTCTGGCTTAAATATATCATTAAAACTCACTTAACAATAAAAAAGATATTTAAAGAAATAATAAATGAGGGGGAGCTATTTTCTTTGACTTCTGGGTTTTGAGCCTTTAGGATAAAGTCAGGTCATGTTTCTCTGCTTCTCTCTGCAACTTTTTAGCCTGAGGGCTAGACATTTATGATTTTATTAAAGAAAAATTATGACACTGCCCCGTGTTCCCTTTAAGCTGATGATGCAGCTGAACAAGTTATGGGTGCACTTGGGTAGCCAGCGGGCAGCAGGGAAAAAGCCCTCTGGGGCCTGGAGCACCAGCAGGGAACTTGCTCGGCTGCATCATCAGCTTAGAGCAGTGGTTCCGAACCTTTTTCAGGCTGGAGACCCCTTTGTAACAAAAAAAAAATCTTTGTGGACCCCCCCCCCCAGCTGATTATGTAATCTGGCCTGCATGGGCAGACTCTGGCCCGCACCAGTGGGACAGCTGGTGAGCAGCTCTGCCACCACCATTCCCTGCACCACCGGGGAGCTGAGCCGCAGCAGCTGTGGTCCCCTGTCCTTGCCCCTGCTGGGGAGCTGCTGTGGCTCCATTCCCCTGCCAGGATACAGCCACAGATGGGGACAGGCAGCCCTGGCAGGGAGCATCAGGGTTGTAGCCCTGGGTAGGGAGAGGCTCTGTAGACCCCCTGCAATGTGTCCGTGGACCTCTGTGGGTCCCTGGACCGCAGGTTGGGAACCACTGGCTTAGAGGGAACGTTGCCTGCAAAGTTTAAAATGGGGGGGCCCTGCACAAACTGATTCGCTCTGGGCCCCGCTTCCCCCTAGGGACGGCCCTGGTTGAGCATTTATTTTGCCCACCTGTATAACACAGGCCAAAGAGCACTCACAAAATAACTTCTAGAGCATAGCTATTAGAAAAACATGCAATCATGATGTAAAAATAAGTGATGGAGAATCCTCTATGACCCTGAAAAAATTGCTCTAGTGGTTAATCATTCTCACAGTGAACAATTCATGTTGAAATTGTATAGCTTCATCTTTCATATTATACCTTTCTCTGCTATCTTGAAGAAGCCATTATTAAAACATTTCTTTCCCCAAGTAGATACTTAGCCCACCTATATATTACATTTTGAGATCTATCATTTAGATTGATTGTAATCCATTTAATGTGTACCCAGTAAGTTTTATATTCTAGTTTTGTATTATTTGAAATGTAATGCTATCCCAAGTCAAAGCATTTTTCTTTTTATCAACCACCAGAGGCATTGCTAGTGCTGGGCACATGGGGCTTGTGCCCCAAATCCCAGCGCCAGTTCCACGAATCCTGGCCCTCAATCCCCTGCCTCTTCCAGTTTCCAGTGGGAGATTCGGGGCCCGGCTGCCCACGGTGGCTACAGTCGCTTCTGGCCCTTTCCTAGGCTGGGCCACCTGCTGCCACGGCTGCCGGTCTCTGCCCTGTCCCCGGCCAGGGATCTGGGGCCAGGCTGGTGGCAGCAGGTGCCCAAGGCCAGCCCGGCTTGAGAGCAGAATTGGGGCCGAGGGCATAGCCCACCACCAGGCGGAGGGGCCGGGGCCTGTGCCTGGGCCCTTCCTGGGGGCAGCAACGCCCCCATCAACCACTATTTCTTTTATCAACAAAACTGTTGATCTTATAGAAAAAAATTTATCAAGTTAGTTAACAGGATCTATTTTCCATAAACCCATGCTAATCACATTACTTTCCTTTAGTTCTTTGCTAACCAAGTTCCTTATCAGCTACTCAGTTAGCTCGCCAGGATTACTGTTACAGTTACAGGAGTATAATTACTCACATCACCCCATTTACCCCTTTAAAATATAGACACAAAATTAATTTTCCTGTTTTCTAGAGCATCCACATTGTTCCAAGACTTACTGAAAAATAACATTTGATGTCTAGCAAGTTCCTCAGTCAGCTGTTTTAAAACTCTTCTATGCAATTGACATGGAGCTGCTGATTTAAAAATGCGTAACATTAATAGGTGTTATTTAACATCTTCCTGAAATACTAGTGGAGTAGAAAGAGTGTTTTCATATGATGAAACCACATCATCTATTTTTTCCAAATATAGAACAGAAATGTTTATACTACACTTTTTCCTTTTCTGTGCTATTATTGATAATTTTACCATTTTGATATATCTGGTAATGGACCAATATCATTGTTAGGATTCCTTTTGTTCTGAATGTGTTTTAAAAACACATTCCTATTGTTCTGAGCTCTACTGGCAATAAATTTCTCCTTGTATCCCTTATTTTGCTTCCCTTATCAGTTTTCTACAAGTTCCAGCTTCTTGTTTAAATTCATTAATATCAAATACCTTCGTTCTTTCATTCTTAAGTTCTTTCTTTCTTTCATTCCTTCTTTCTTTCACCGCTGCCTTCATTTTCCCTCTGAACCAGATTAATTAACATACGTGTTCTCCTTCCTTGATTGTGACTTTTTGGGTATCTAGTAAAGTGGTCTTAAACAACTCCCAATTATCATTCACATTTTTGTGCTCAAATTTTTCTTCCCAACTGATTTGGCTCATAACTGTTTTCAGCTTTGTGATGTTAGCCCTTTGAAAGCACCAAATATATATGTTGCTGGTTTGACCTTTATTCTTTTTGCGTATTAGAAGTGTGATTAAGTCGTGATAACTTGAGCTTAAGCCACCATTATTTGTTATATCCGTGATCAGTTCTCCTTTACTTGTCAAGACTAGGTCTAATATTGAATTCCCCTACATTCATTGCAACACATTTTGAGCTAGGAAATTGTCAGCTATTGCAAGGAACTTTTAGTACTGGCAGCATATGTCACTCCATTTGAAGTCCTCTATGATCTCACAGCTTTTTTCTCCTACACATTATAAATAGGTGCATAAGGAGCTGCTCAACCTGTTCCATTTGGTGATCCATAGCAGGCAGCAATTAATAGCCCATCTTGTTCTATGTCTGTGTGGACATTGATCCAGAAGCATTCAAGATCATTTTCTTCTGAGTTATCAGTGAATCAGGAACAGACAATGTCATTTTTGACATAGGGTGCTCATGGACTACTTCTGGGCATTGAATAACCAAAAAGTATAATCTGTCTTCCTTGGACAGTTGGAGAACTCTTTGTGGGCAAACTTGATTTTCTTACAAGTTGGACTGAGGTGTTGTCTATAGATGTACATTGTACCATACTCTTGGATCAGCTGGGTCTTGGTAAACCTTGGGAAAGGATCACAGGCTGCACAGGCGTTTTATCTTGGTGCTTAGTGCCAAGTTCCAGAGGGGTAACCATGTTAGTTTGTATACGGCAAAAATGACAGGAGTCCTGTGGCACCTTAAAGACTAACACATTTCTTTGGACATAAGATTTTGTCAGCTGCAACCCACTTTGTCAGATGCATGACAAAGTGGGTTGCAGCCCATGAAAGTTTATGCCCAAAGAAATGTGTTAGTCTTTAAGGTGGCACAGGACACTCATTGTTTGTGCTTAGTACCACTATTCTCTGAAATGCTCCACACAATGTTGGTAAAACTGATGTTTATCAAGCAGTGAAATGATTAGTAATTGGCCCTAGGGATTTGGTATATTTCTAATTGAAATCTTCTCTTCTTTTTATGCAGTGCAGAACTCCACCATCCTAGCATATGGGAAAACGCCTTTGTGAGATTTCTGGTGTACTAGGCAAAACAAGAAGGTTGAATTTAGCCTTGAGGATGGAACACTTGTACTGGTGGAAAACCTTTCAGGTTTATAACTGTAAGTGCTGAAGCCTACTCATTAATTGAGGCTCTTAACTGTGACATTTGCTATGTCATTATTCTTTCAAGTATCTGCCTGACAGGCATGTGGAAGATTTAGACAGAGTTTGCTGTCATTGGCCAAAAGTCGCACTTTTCAACCTAAAGAGGTTTTTGTGCCTGCCTCTGTACCTGGAAATGTCCAATCCTCACATATTAATTCTTCATCTATTAAAAAAAACCCTTAATATTAATTTAAAAAAAAACCTTAGGACCAACATTCATTGGCCTAATCCTTATGAAATGTTATAGACTCTAAGGCCAGAAGGGACCAATATGATCATCTAGTCTGATCTCCTGCACAATGCAGGCCACAGAACCTCACCTACCCAGCCTGTAATAAACCTCTAACCAATGACTGAGTTATTAAAGTCCTCAAATTATGATTTAAAGACTTTAAAGTACAGAAAATATACCAGCAATTGGGCCATGCCCCATGCTACAGCAGAACCTGAAAAATCCCCAGAGCCTTTACCAATCTGCCTTGGAGGAAAATTCCTTCCTGACCCCATATAGCAATCAGTTAAACCCTGAGCATGTGGGCAAGACTCATCAAACACCCAAGAAAGAATTCTCTGTAATAATCCCAGACCTACCTCATCAATCATCTTATCTGCATGTCTACCACCAGGAGTCAAAGAGCAGTCAATTGTCACATTAAGCTGTCTCATTATACCATTCCCTCCATGGATTTATCAAACTGAGTTTTGAAATGAACTAGGTTTCTTTTGCCCCCATAGCTCCCCTTAGCAGGCTATTCCAGAACTTCACTTCTCAGATGGATAGAAAGCTTCATCTAATTTCAAGTCTAAACCTCTTAATAGTCAGTTTATATCTATTTGTGTCCATGTTGGAGCTGAACTTAAATAATTCCTCTCTTTCCCTCTGATGTATTTATAAAAAGCAATTGTATCTCCCATCAACCTTCTTTTGGTTAGGCTAAATAAGCCAAGCTCTTTGAGTTTCCTCTCATAAGACAGGTTTTCCATTCCATGAATCATCATGGCAGACCTCCTCTGCACTTGTTCCAGTTTGAATTAATCTTCGTTAAGCATGGAGGACCAGAATTGCACACAGTATTCCAGATAAGGTCTCATCAATGCTTTCTCTAATGGTACTAACTCCTCCCTCTCTCTTCAGGAAGTACCTCGTCTAACACATCCAAGGACCACGTTAGCTTTTTTCATCACCACATCACATTGGTGGCTCATAACCTATCATGTCCTAGCCACGGTCCTGCTGAACATCAAAACCCCTGTTTGACTCCTCCAGTTCATGCCTACTAAGCAGTTCAGGTCATCCTATCATACTACCCTACTCCATGTCTAAACACTCCAGTAATCTCAGAAACTCACAGGCTCTAAGGTCAAAAGGAATCATTATGACTACGTATCTAGTCTGATCTCCTGTGCAGTGCGAGACACAGAACCTCAACCACCCACTCCTGTAATAAGCCTTTAACTGATGACTGGTTTAAGGTACAGAGAATCCTCTAGCAAGTGATCCAGGAACCATGCTACAAAGAAAGGCAAAAACATTACAGAGCCTTTGTCTGTCTGCCCTGTGGGGAAAATCCCTTCCCAACCTCAAATGTGGTGCTAAGTTAAACCCTGAGCATGTGAGGAAGATTTAGTAGCTAGACATCGAAGAAAGAATGCTTGATACTAATTCAGAACCTACCCTATCAAATGTCCCATCTCAGGCCATTGGCATATTCACCACCTACAGTCAAATATCACTCCATTGCCAAACTAGGCTGCCCCATCATACTAGTTCCTGCATAAATATATTAGCTCAGTTTTTAAGCCAGCTAGGTTATTTTGCCCCCCCCCCCAGCTCCCCTGGGAATACCATTCCAGAATTTTACTCCTCTGAGGGTTAGAAACCTGCTTCTGAGTCCATGATCTTTATTCAGTCTCTTTGCAAAATAAGAACATAGCAGCTTGTGTTTATTCCGCATCCTGCATGCTAGGTTTATCGATCCAGTGCTGACTCTTTTTGCCTTGTGCTTCGTACTCCATCACACTTTCAGCTCTTTCCTTCACTGCAGTCCTCCTGGGACTGAGGGAGTGTTGACTAATTACCACAAGAAGTAACGTGTCAAGACTTCTTGGGCTGTAATTCATTGTGTAACCTTGAATGGTCCCCATAGCCACTTGATGCCTCAGTTTCCCCCTTATAAAATGTATCTGATAATTGATATCCTTAAAAGGCTTTTTGGTGACTTAATTCATTCCTGTTTCAGCTCCTTAGATGAAATGGTATTATTCTTAAATCTCTTTAAAAGTTGGTCCCAGAACTTCTTCCCACCAAAAACAAGCACAGAAATCCCACTTATATTTTGCCAGCCATAATAACTCCCTGTTAAAAAACTTTCTTGTTATACAGTACACATGGATTGTCTCTAATTCATTTAAAGATTGCCATTCCTGCCCGTAGTGAAAATTCTGTTTCTTCACGTTGATATTTTACCTATTGAGTGTGTGGCAGATTAACTGAGAATTTTCCTTTAGCCTTTAAGATGTGCTTTCTCCTGTTTGCCAGAAAGTAACTGGCTGAATTCAAATTCTCCCTTAAATGTCAGACAAACAGATCTAAACCTTGCACGGCTGCCTTCATGCATGACCTGCTGCCTTTCCCATTCTCCTCTTTAGCTAATTCCCAGGCAATAACACAGAAATGTTCAGGGCTGTTGAGCATGGTTGGTTGTGAACTTTATTTCTCAGTGCATCTTTGGCATGCCTTGTGTATAATCGGCTGGCAGGCCAATTGATCATTTTGCTCCTGTAATTTCTGTCTGCATTTGGGACTTCCACTGTGCTTTAGTATGTGAGCCTTTGTGAAATGTTATGTGACAATGCAATGCATTTCAGAGTTCAGTTTGGAATGGTTGCTTTGGCCTTTTTCTTCATTACTATTCTCTGAGATGGTCAGGTTTTGACCCAGGTGTGGGAGGAGCTAGCTGGAGGTGAGAGTAACAGTTTAGCTATCTGGCAATTTAACTGTAATAAAGACTTTCCTACTTATCCATATTGCGGGTGTCTGACTCTGATTTCACTGTCTCAGGTGTAGGGGCCAACAGGCAAGAGTAACTTGGAAATTTTTCACTTTGTCTTTCCACTTTGCACACCAAACTGTGCCTTGTGGTTAGAGTTCGAAATGGCTCATTTTGTTCAATAGCAAATGTGTTTTCTTAGATGATGACTGATTCCTGGATGTAGTCAGCTGAATCTGAAAGAAGCAGCCAATAAAATAAAATCTAGTAAAGGAAGCAGAGCCTGCTTAATGTTTAGTGGCATTATATAGGCACATCAGAGGAAGGGCTTGGTGAAGTGACTTGAACAAAATAATACCTGCCTTGTACATTAATCCAGAATTTGCATCAGGCTTGAACTGGTTCTTTCCAGGCTTTGCAATAACTTGGTTAATTTTCATTACTTTATTTTCTCTGCACTCCCATGTTCTGACAGGTAGTGAAAGCATTGAACTGTTGCAAAGGCAGCTTGTTCTCATGGAATTGCTAGTCTCTGTGGAAGCAGCAGCTATTGGAAACTTCCCAAGAAATCCTGTCCTTATGAGATTTCCAGTCCAATTTTGCATATGCAAAGGGTTATATACATCCAGCTGTTCAGTAGTGATCAGAGGCACCAGTGAGTATCTATGCCTTATATATGTGAAGCACTGTATAAGCACAAAGGGAAACAATGTTTCTTGGCTGAGGAACTCACCAGAACCTGAGCTTTGCTTTGACCATCAGTAGTTTTATCTAAGGCTTATTTTATCTATTTCTGTGCTGCATTTGTTATACCTGAGGGGACTGAGAATGTCTCCCATACAATTCATTACCTCTGCAGAACTTCATTTGGGGCTAGCTGGTACATTTTATGTAGTGGTTTGAATAAAGAACACTGTATAGCTGCATTGCCTCAGGGGGAAAGCATTATATCTCACTGAGGCACAATTCCCCTTGAGACCACCCAGCAGGGATGGGGCCAAGTATTCCCATACAACTTTTCCCCAGGGTTCAGCTCTCTTCTTCTGCATGGCCAGCCAGCAGGACCAGTGACTGTATCAGGGTACATGTGGGGCTTTGCAAAGTACTGTCCACTTCTCTACCCCTTGCTTCATGAGAGAGCATCTGATATTCAGAACCTGTGCTCTTCCTACAAGTCTGAGGTACACCAGTGGAGTTACTCAAGGCTAGTCTTCACTGATGGTGGTAAATTCGCCACCATCAGATCAATCTTTCCAGTTGACTGGGTCTGTGAAGACCCACTCAGCCAGTTAGGAATCTGATCTATTAAGACCACCCTGGCAACTAGAGTAGCGCTGATTCAAAGGGAGGGCATTTTCCTTCAACTCAGCACACTGAAGAGACTGTGGTAAGTAAGCGATAGGCAGTTGAAGGGGGTACACAAGTTATTTTAAGTAGTTTGTGTATCTGCCCTTGACTGCCACCAAAATCATTCTGCAGTGTAGTCCAGCCCTCAAAGAGGGAAATCTTTACTTCCCCGCATGCTCATGTTAAGAAAACTCTGCAGCCTTAGAGTTCATTGTCTATTCATATATAGGGTTTCCTGCTTCTAATCAGCAGAACCTTTCATCTTAACCAGTTCCTTTCTAGACACATGGGAATGGTGTTGATGTTTCTTTACAGAACTGTTAGCGTGATTGTGTTTGTTATACATGTTCTTCAATTAAATGTACATTTTTAGCCATGTCTATATTTGTTTTGTGCTTTTATGTTGTGCAGAAATATTTTTAATCTCTGAGCCAGTACTCCTAAGGAGCTCATGAGGTGCCAGGTGCTCAGTACCAAAAAGCCATAATTACTAACTATAAAGCTCAGCTGCAGGGGTAAAAAATACCCATCATGTTTCACCTCTGCGCCATCTAATTTGCTTAGTCTGCAGCAGCCTGTTTTATTTTTTTAAGTAAAAGGAAACAATTTGTTTGCTGTCAATAGGCAGATTTAAATATACCTTCAGGTATAGATTTCCCGTAAACGAAGAAACCAACCTGGTATATCTGTTTGGTGCTTAATGCTGAAATTTACTAGCTCTCCATATCCATTGCAGATACAAGCACAGTCTTAATTGTTCCATTTTTATTCTCACTGAAAACACAGTAAATCTTAATGGTTGTGCTTCAAACATTAAGAGGGAATGTAGCAGCTGTAGGAAAAAAGTATTCAAAACACATTAAATTAGCAACTGTGTAATAATGTTTTCCTGTTGTTCATCAGAATTTATATTGACTTTGAAAGAGTAATTGTCCCAAAGACTCTTAAAGGGGCTGTACAGATGGAATCATTTCTCCACCCCCAAAATATTGCCATACTATGTTTTCCTCAGCTCCTTCTCCCCTTCTGAGATTTTCAGAACTGAAAACAAAATTTTTCCAGATTAATTATAGTCCTGGTTGAAAATGTGTTGTTGTTTTGGCTGCATTACCAGCTCACACACTGTTTGTTTATAGCTCTCTGAAAAGCCATTTTAATAAGGTCAGATTTGCAATTTAAATTAACTTTTATATTACTTGCAAACTCCAGCACTATTTGTTTATGCAAGGGGTAAACATACTGGAAATTTATAGTTTAAAAATACATTCCCTTGTTTTCTTTTTAAAATGGTGCATCTCAGGTAATAAACAGTCACAATTTTATATAATATAGTGCCTTCTGAAATGGGAGACAGCTAAAAAACAGTGAGATAAATCAGTTATTCAAGCTAAGCATTTGAGCTGGGGAAACAATTTACACCAAACAATTTATTCTGCAAATTGAGCACTTTTTCCTGTTCTTAAAAGTTCTGCAAGGAACCTGCCATTTTTAAAAGAATGTGATAACTATTTGGAATAATCAGACAAATGTTTGTGTAAAGAAATGTCTACCTGTGGTTTGCTTATGAACTGTTCACTGTGAATGGTCATTTCTGTACTTGGAATTATATGTTTGAGCTGTCTGATGGGTCACAGTGAAGTAGTGTGATATTATTTCTATTCTCAGGTTAGATGACCTTAACTTCGTAGATTTCTTTTGTTTTCACTCTAAACAAATTTGGCGTGATGCCGATCCGTCTCTTTACCTTGGATATTTATAAAGCACTTGGCATTCTAGCAGCTATGTGCTAACTTCAGTAGTTTCCACAGAAGACACCAGTTGCACTTTGAACATGAAATGAAATTTTGTTTTGCTATTAAATGAACCTCAGCATTGGGTCAGAAAATTTTCTTTTGCAAACATCCATGTGAACAAAACTCCAGTTGCCTAGCAAACAGCATCTAAATAGGACTGTGAACATGGTCAAATTAAATTCTGTTTAGTAGTCACAGAAATGTTTGCAAAGAATTTTTCTAATTATTTACCAGCTTTACTGAGCAATGTTAATATTTGCCATTGTCTGTTTTATTTAAAATGCAGGTCATAAGCAGATTTTGACTCCGGACTCTTAGCTAAAAAAGTAGGTTGGTAGATCCCTAAAGCTATTTGGTGCCAGTATTATTTTTAGGCACCACTGTAATCTAAAAAAACTCCTTCTCAGCTGCCACCTAATTGTGACACTGAGCATCACAGCATCTAGGCTTCTGGAAAATGATTGTATTTCAGAAAGTCTGAGTTAGGCTCTTGGGCTTATGGAAGCAACGGGGCAAGACAGGCACTTTACACTGCAATCCACAAAAGTTGGCATGCTCGGTAGGGAACTGCCTAGGCTAGTCAATGGGAGATGCCTATGAAGACAATATGAGCTAAGCCTCGCCCTTTCATGGTGACATACGCCAAAGTCTGGACTGGAGGGAGGCACCCATTTCTGCTTGGGATTCTCACTGCAAACCTCCTGATGGCAACAAGTACTTATGCTCTTACCAAGGGACTATGGGAAGGTGAAGGACAATGACTACATAACCTTTAGCCTTGTGGGAAACCCCTTGTGCCAGTCCCCCTCTGTCTGAGGGAAAGAAGGGATTTAAAGAGGCATGAGGCCTCTCAGGTGAATGTTTCCAGCACTGAGTGATGGGATATTCTGCTTTAGTGAGTCTCTCCTGTTGAGTCAATGGGGATAAATAATTAGAATGATTAGAACAAACAGGGAGTCTTGTAGCATTTAAAGACTAACAAATGTATTTATCACATGAGCTTTTGTGGGAGAAAATTCCACTTCATCAGATGCTCTGAAGATGGGGCAACTAACAGAATGGGAAGAAAGAAATGCAGAGAAGTGTAAGTCATGGGATCAAGTCACGCTGTAGCATCAAATTAAAGCCATTGTTAAGATTCAAACACTGGGGAACAGTATATAGAGCAGTGGTTCCCAACGTTTTCTCTGCCATGGCACACCCTGATACCTTCAAATTTTTCGAGGCACACCTCCATTTAAAAGATCCATGAATATTCAAATTAACTTGAATTGTTTATGAATATTCATGAACTGTGGCACAGTGTTTCAGCAATGCTCCTGTGTGGGGTAGTAGGGGTAGCAGAGCAGGGGTGGTAAAACGGGGGAGGGCAGGAGTTGTGTGCAGTGGCAGGAGTGAGTGTGGGGACGACATCAGGGCAGGGGTGGTAAAAGAGGACAAGGGGAGCCATGTGGGGGGACAGCACAAGGGTGGCGAGAGAGGAAGGAAGAGCAAGAGTGGCTTTGTGGGGGGGCAGGGGGAACCTGGGGAGTGGGAAGGTAGGGCAGGGGAGCATGGTGCAGCACCACTTCCCTCTTCTCCACAGTGGCTCCCTGCCACCCAGGGCAAATCCTCACCTCACTGCTGCTCCTTCCCACCCCAGTGGGTCCTATCCTCCCCCCCCGAGCTCCCTGGTGACTGTGATGGACCCTCCCATCACTGCAGGGGCCAGAACTAGGCCTCCAGCCCTCAGCCACCCCACAACCCCAGCTACACACCCTCTGCTACATAGCCACTCCTACCCACCTCTGCTACACACACACACCTGCCCCACACAACCCCCTGCAGCCCCCCCCAAGCCCTTACCCGGGCTGTATCTAGGCTGCCTGACACAAGCTGCTCCACCCTGTAGGGGGAGATTCACACACTCCCAGTCTCCTGCCCATCTCTGCTGGCTGGGCCTAAGGTGGAGCCACTGGAACGCTGCCTTCCAGCTGCTCCTGCTATTTTTAGGGGGACCCCTGGAACTCCATGTGCTGGTGCCTTCCTCTATTTATAGGGGAGGCCAGAATGCTGCCTGCCTAAAAATAGGGGGCCCTGCACCTGTGTTCCAGTGCCTTCCCCCTTACTTTAAGCCCTGCCTTTTCCAAGCCCTGCACAGCCCACATGGCTGGGCTGAGCAGAGAGGGAACTTTAACTCCAGCTCTCTGGGATGCTCGCAGCACACTGGTTGGGAACCACTGATATAGAGGAAGATGAGGTCAAATCACCTGTTGTAATGTGAGACAAATCCAAAGTCCCTATTAAGCCCTGAAGCAATGCTATCAAATTTTGCAAATAAATTCAAGCTGTGCACCTTCTGTTTGAAGCCTTGATCTGGTAACCAGACTTAGAACAATGTTTCCTCAAGTCTCATCCCAAAGCACCTGTCCTCTGCTTACGCTACATTGATGACATCTTTATCATCCGGACCCACGGTAGGGATGCTCTTGAAAATTTTCACAGAGATTTTAACAATTTCCACTCCACTATTAAACTGAGCCTGGCAATGTTCCCTCTAAGCTGCGTGACCGCGCAGCCTCTGACACTACCTGGTGCAGGGAACTCTGCCGGCTGTGCATGGCCAGTAGCTGCAGTCATGGCTGAGAGTGGCTCCGAGCTGGGAATTTTTAAAACTTCTGGTTGGAGTAAACTCTCGCTGAGCATGCATAGAGTCTCTGGACAAGGCAGGGGCAGCCAGCCGTGAAAAGCAGGCAAAGGGTTGGAAGGAAAATGGGCTCAGGCCGGCTGGGGTAGTATGGAGGAGGCAGGATTGGGCTGACTGGGGTGGTGACCGGGAGAGTGGGGGAGGCAGGATTGGGGAGTGGGGTGGACAGGATCGGGCCAGCGTGGACGGGGGGGTGCAGCAAGCAACATAAGTTGCTCAGCTGCGTTAGGGACTTAGAGGGAACATTGCGTTGGAACGCTCTGCACAGGAGATGTACTTTCTGGACACTACAGTACAAATTAGAGATGGACACGTAAGCATCACCCTAGATCGAAAACCTGCTGATTGGTATAGTTACCTACATCCCTCAAGCTTTCATCCAAAACTACAGCCAAGCCTTAAGATATAACCGCATTTGCTCTGATCCCTCAGATACAGACAGACACCTTCAGGATCTCTATCAAGCATTCTTAAAACTACAGTAACCACTTGTGGAAGTGAAGAAACAGATTGACAGAGCCAGGCAGGTACCATGAAGTCAACTACTATGAGAGAAGCCCACAAAGGAAAACCAAATGCCTCTACTCATTACCTATAACCCTCAAGACAGACCTCTACAGCACATCATCAGGGGTCTACAGCCTATTCTACAAGACAATCCCTCACTCTCTCAAGCCTTGGGAGACAGACCTCTCCTTGCTTACAGACAGTCGCTCAACCTTAAGCAGATACTTACCAGCAACTACAGAGCTAACCTTAAGCAGATACTTACCAGCCACTACAGAGCTAACAACAGAGCCATTAAAGCAGGCACATATCCCTGCGACAAACCATGCTGCCAACTTTGCCCACATATCTCTACACAAGACACTCTTACAGGGCCTAATAAAACCAGCTACTCCATCAAAGGCTCATTCACCTGCTCCTCCAACAATGTGATTTATGCCATCATGTGCCAGAAAGGCCCTTCTGCCTTATATATTGGACAAACAGGACAGTCTCTGTGCAAAAGAATAAATGGGCACAAATCTGACATCAGAAATCACAACATTCTAAAACCAGCTGGTCAACTTTTTGATTTTCCTGATCACTCCATTGACAATTTACTAATTGCAATGCTCAGAAAGATGAATACCAGATCAAGGTTTCAAAGACAAGCTGCTGAAATTGACTTTGTTTGCAGATTTGATTGCATTGCTCCTGGGCTTAATAGGGACTTTTGATTTTATTTTCATTACAGCAGGTGATTTGACTTCATCGTCCTCTATATGATGTTCCCCAGTGTTTGAATCTTTACAGCTGCTTTGATTTTCTGTTACAATATGACCTGTTCCTATGACTTGTACTTCACTTCCATGCATTTATTTTCCTCCTATTCTGTAAGCTTCCCTCTCTTCAAAACATCTGGTGACGTGGGAGTTTCTCCCACAAAAGCTCATGTGATCAATAAATTTGATAGTTGTTAAGTGCCACAGGACACTGTCATGCTAGGCCTGAGAAGGCCAAGCCATCTTGTAAAATACATGACTCAGATCTAATCTTTGAAGGCATATTGTAGGAAAATACAATGGTAGTGAGTAGGCTAGGACTTTGATAAGCATGTGTATCATTAGTAGTTTCTTGATGTTTACACACATCCTGTTAGAGGTTAGCAAGGTGAATGAACTGCTTCCCTATCTGTTACCATTGTTCTGTTGGAAGGGGTCAAAAGGGAACATAAACATCTAAATGGACCTTTGATATACCAATGTAAACTGTCTGTTAATAGTACTAAGGCATCTAATTACCTGTGGCACCCAGAAGGTGAAGGTTTTACTTCAAAGGACAATACACATCCCTATTCTCCAGGTAAGAAAGTATCTGGGAACTGTCATCAAAGCCCACAGGAAGGAGTGACCTGAAATACACACCTTGCTACAACTATAAAAGGAAGTTAGGAGCATAATCCCTTTATCTCACATCTGTCCATGCTTCTCAGGGAAAGTTTGGTCGCAGGATTGAGATCCCAGTCAAGCGCTGACCTGGAAACCGCCCTCCTAAATCTCAGGGGAGAATTAGAACCAACTCTACACCTGGACTCGGGCATTGCTACGCCTAAATATGAGGGGGGATCCTGGCTGCCAGGCCCCTGATCTGTTCCTTCCCTCCCGGCAGCCCTTCCCAGCCCCTCTCCCCGGCGGTGACCGCCCGAGCCCTTCCCTAACCCCTGGTCCAAATGCTGGACCCCACTGTCCCAGGCCGACCCCCTCTCCCTTGGCTCCCTTACCTGGTGCCAGAGGAGAGTGGGGCCGCAGCACAAGCTGAGGCCTCTGGGTGAGGACAGGGCAGGAGTTTTAAAAACTCCCATCCCCAACCTGGGGCAGCTTCCTCCTGGCTGGAAGTCTTCCAGCCGGGTACATGCTGAGGCCCGGTCAGTGTTCCCTGCATGGGGGCATGATCATGCACCCTGTGCAGTTTAGTGGTGCGTTGTCGGGGGCTCCCCCTCAGTTTCAGGGGGGCTGAGGTCCCCTGACCCCCTCCCCACAACACCACTCACAGGACTATTTGGTCTCTATTCCTTAAAACTGGATTTCTGACAACTGGAGCTGTGAAACAAGGACTTAAACCCATCTAGGTATTGGACGTATGCCTAAGACCTGCAGACTTCAGATTCTTCAAGAACTTATCTTCTATGGACTTTAAATCATTTTTATGTATGTGATCCACTTTGACCCTATCACATCTCTCATTTTCCAAAAGGGAGCCATGTTAGTCTAGTAAAGCAAAAAAAGCAAGGAGTCTTGTGGCACTTAAAGACTAACAGATTTATTTATTGCATGAGCTTTTGTGAAGTGGGATATTCTCCCACGAAAGCTCATGCGATAAATAAATCTGTTAATCTCTCATTTTGTTCCTTTTATATTAAACCTTTTAGTTAGTAAACAATTGGCTGGCAGTGTGGTAATTTGGGTAAGATCCAAACTCATACTGTTTTGTGTAATGTGGCTGACCCTTTGGGGTCAGAAGAAACCTTTCTGGGTAAAGAACTTGGCGTTTTAAGCAATTTCTCTCTTTACTAGACCTAGTGGCTGTACTGGGGACCAGTGACTGAAATGCAGTAAAGGGAGCTGAGTGTAATTTATGGTGGCTTCTTCGTATCCAATGTGGGGGATCAGAAGCAGTGTTTGTGACTGGTTGGGGAGTTTATCTCCAGGTAACTCACCAGTGCTGGGCGAACCTGCTCTCCTTTGTGCAGCTTGCATATTCAGGTGGTTTTCCCAGGAGGCCTAGCGCACAGACTTCTTGTTTATTTTATTAGTGCCCAAGGAATTTTACTGCAAGAACTTAGTTGCTGAGATAGTTCAGGTGCCTAGAGTGTTCAGGGGCAATTTAGTGAATTGCAGTGGTCCCCAAACTGGGAGTTAGGGGCCTAAAACAGGGAACTAGGCCCCTAACTCCTTTAGTGCATTTGTAACCCATATGCCGAAAGGAGCTATCTCTTTTAGGGATCTCTTGAGGCTGGGTTATGTTGCTGGCAGATCTGGTTGCTCAGGTCCAGAAGGTTCTGAAAATTGAGTGGTTGTATTGAGCATGCTCCATTTTATGCTGGTGCTGTGATCAGGTGCCATGAGAGCTGCAGCAACACAGAGTTGGAATGAGAAGAGCCCTTGTGCTCAGTGCTTGACTGGGAAAAGCTGAGCCATGAGCGGACAGCAAGATGTTTTCTCCTTGCTGTGGAGCATTTTGCAGCAGAGTCTTCTCACACGTGCCTGATTGCTGGTTAACCAGTAAACTGACTGGATGGTGCTGGTTCCAGAAGAAAAAGAAGAGCTTGCAGGGATTCCTACCTAACATCCGTGCATCAGAGAAGAGGCTTGCTGGTTCTTGCAACTCAGTCAAGCCTTTGCACTTGAATAGACACTGAAGCTGAGATATGGATGAACTCCACTTAAACTTTGGGACTCTTGGGCAGAGCCGTATCTACCCGTTTTTGTGCCTGGGGCAAACCGCCCCAGATGCTTCCCTGGCCGTGATCTGGCCTGGGGCCACAATCTGTCCCCAGCCGCCGCTGGCAGGCATCTCTGCGGGAGAACTGGATGGGGACAGTTGCCGCCAGAAGGTGGCCATGAACTCCAGTGGTGCTGGAAGTCCCAGAGAGAGAGTTTTAGAGGGTGCAGGAGGACAGATCCGGCTCCCTGCAGCAACTGGGGATGGATCCGGATCCATTCCCAGCTGCTGTGGGAAGCCGGATTCATCTCCCGTGCCCTCTAAAAATTTCCCACCTGGGGCTTTGCCCTGCTGATCCTGGCCTAGTTACGGCCATGTTCTTGGGTTTCTTTCCCACCTTGTTTCTGTGGGGACTGTTCTGTTTAAATTCATTTTTTTTTAATGCTAAGATTTATCATGTCGGTAGTTGTTAAAGTTCATTCTATTTATTCTTAGGTAGTGTTTTAATATGGGGAGGGTAACTGAAGAATCTTCGCTATGAATCGCTTACAGACTGCATCCTGGGTCTCCAGTTGTTTCTCTGTACTAGTTGTGGTTTAATTTTAATATATATTTTTTGAGGCACTGGAGAAGGACAATTAAATGAATTCTAGCCCAGCCAAAGGTTACACAATCAGGCCTCAGCACCTACCTTTTTGCAGTAAAAGTTTCTTTAGGTGGTTAAATGGCTGCCTTTGTGAATGTGTGGTGCTGCCTCACTCAGAGCACCTGTTTCCCACATACACCCCAGTGCATTTCTTAAATTGAGAAGACAGCTGGGCTGTTCTGTGGTCTGTGAAGTACAGGAGATCTGATAAGATGATCATGATCATCCCTTCAGGCCTTAAAATCTTTGTGTCCTTTGTGAAATTTACCTTTGGGGCTTGATCCTGTTGCCATGCTTAGAAGTCACCTATTCTACACAAAACAGCTGGGAGGGGGAGAAAGAGCATCACAATACCTAAATTCCTGTGTGGTTCTAGGCATATCTCTGTAAGTGTCAGATCCTTACCTTTGGAACTGCCATGTCCTCACTAGCATATATTGTGTGCTGACTTATATCAGCTGAGGATACCAGCTGTATTGGAAGTCTAGAACCACTGCAGCTGAAGTGTATATTTCATGTGTATTATTACTTTTAAAACATGTTATAATTTTATTTTGAATTCAAAGTCAAGGGGAGATAGTTAATTGAGAGCTGTGGAGACTGTAGTTTTTATCCATCCATCAGATGGGTATAGTGCAAGCAATGACAGAACAAACAGATCTACCAACATCTTTTCCCTGAAATGGAAGTCCTGCTACTATACTTGAGATGGTAGTTTAATCTACGCAGCCCATCAGAGACTGCTAACAAGAGTCATGGTCAGTGACTGTGGTTTTGTGCCACACGTATCTGTCTGTTGGGGTGCCTGAGTCCATACAGGTCAGGTAGGAAGGACTTTTGGACACTACTGAGGCTAGATTCTGGCTGGATGACTTACTGAAGGGCCCTGAATTGTGTTTCTTGGATACTTTGGGGAATTTTGGCCTTCCATTCCCTGTGCCTCACTTTCCCCTTCCTTTAGAAAGGGGATAATCCTAGTTCCCTACCTCACGGGGTATTCTGCGGCTAAATGACCAAGTGTTTGTCAAGTGCTCAGATGGAAGGAGCCTATGGGAGGACAAATAGGAATTCAGACCTAAGAATGCAGTAAAACTTTTCATAGTAGTGTCAATGAAACACCAGTATTCTGGGTTTATTTCATTCCCTGAATATATGTGACTGTCAGATTGTCTTGAAGAAATGTAGCTTCTGAAATGCATAAGATCTGCCTCTTGCAGAAGAAAGGAGGTGGAGAGAGGTAAGCCGAGCAGGTTCTCCAAGGGAAGCATTGGATTTGCTTACCATGCTTTTAATGAGATTCTTCTCTTCCTCGGCTCAGCGAGGCCTACTTTCTTTCAGCTGTCACCAGCCTGCATTGCTGAAAGGGGTCTCTATCGGCAGAGTGGATTTGGTTGCCATTTTCTGCTTCAGTACCAGCATGGGATTGTCCATTAGTGGCCCATGACAGAAAATCTCTATCCTGCTAGGGAAGAAGAGGCACTGGGCCACTAGTTTCCTTCACTTGAGGGGCCTGCTACTGCTGAAAGATAAATCACTAGGCCACAAGCTGCCTTTCGCAGTGTTTCCTCTTCTATGCTGAAAAGAAGAAAACTAGGTTGTCAGCAGTTAGCCACTAAAATTTTGCTCCAGGAGATTCTCCAGGAAGACTCTGCTGATGTGAGCACAGGGTACAGCATGGGTAGTTCCTCCCTTGAGGCTCCTTGATCTCAGACCAAAGTCTCAGTGGCTTTCCCTTAATATCCCTGGTCCATTGGAGCCTGCTGCCACATGCCTGCATGTCCTACTAATGGAGCATGGTAGTTCTGATCCTGGCTCAGTCTGTTAATATATTTCATATTTATCCACATGACTTTTCCCTCTGTGCAGCAGTGCATTGCTTCAGGCTACGGAACTGGAGCTGTTACCAGGTGGATTCTGACAGTTGTGTGCATCTGTGTGGAATATATTTAACACCTTGTTTGTACTTAAGTGGAAGATGAGAAGAGAGGTTAATTCCATTCAAAATACAATGTATGTCAAAAAATTTAGAGGCCTCACTTAACAACTCCCCTGCCTGACACTTCCTTTAGCACCATCAGAAAATACAGGGTTTTGTTATTAAAACATTTAGCCCCACACTTTTAATAGGTCAAAGGGAGATGAGGGCTGGGCTTATACACACTGTCACAGTATATATCAGGGGTGGCCAAACTTACAGAACTCAAGACCCACACAAGTTGATTATTAAACCTTCGAGAGCCGCACTGAGGCATACAACCACATATTTTTACCTACTCCAAAATTACTAAGCTTAAAACTCATTGTGCACTTTAATTTTATCATAAAAATGGGGCAAATATTGATCCACTAATGTCAGATTCTAATAATTATCTTAGATTACCATGAAACTAGACCCATACAGTAAAAATTTAGCTGTTGCTAGATGTAGAACACTACAGGCTTGTGGCAAGTTTTTTTTTAAAATCTCGGCAGTAACTTGTAAGTGGAGCAGGTAGAAGCTCTCTGAGATGCTGATCTCTAAGTATTGCACAATGTTTTGAATTTCATTGTGGAGTATGATGCTTTACAGCAGTAAGTTGTGCCAAAAATTGAAAGTAATCTATGTTCAGTTTTATACTTCTTTCCTTTGTATTTTCATTTCTTAGTATTCCACATCATGTTTAGGACTTGTAAAATATGATTTTATTTAACAACAAATATGCTGCATTAGGGCCTATGAGAAAATCTAAACATGCTATGGCTTCTCTGACCATGTCACGCTTCTCTCCCCCACCCCCTGTTGCCGCTTCTCTGCCATCTCTTGCCACGCTGCTGCTTCTCTGCTCTCGCCAATCATGCCGCACTTCTGCCTCCCACCCCATCCCGGCACCTACCATGCCCCCGCTTCCCTGCCAATATTTCTTCCAGTAAACTTGTTCACTAACATACTCATGGACAGTGAAGACAAAAAGTCTGAGGACTCAGACACAATTCATTTTAAAATGAGAGTAATAGTAAGGGAAAATACTGCTCTCATCTTAATCCTGTGAAGAGATGCACACAGGGACACCTTTTCAACTGTTCAGAATCACAACAGATCAATGAGAATTTATGGGGACAGAAAGTGCAAGATCAGAGCCTGTTTCAGTAAGTGCTTTGGAGTTCATGCACAGAACATACTATGGAAAAAATCCCATTGAGTTTATTCAGTTTGGGGTCAGACCCTGTATAAATTCTAAATATCAATATTTGGTTTTTATAATACAAAGTAAAATCTTTACTGGTGAGAGATTTTTTCAGAAAGTTTACAACACAATTTTCTGTCCTCAGCCCTTCACAACAACTACTCTCATCTAATGAGCTCAGCTACCCATAGAGTCATTCATGAAGACTGCACTGAAATATAGATTTTGACTATACAACAAAAAAGAATTAATACATGTTGAATGCTATTTAATCAGTAGAAGTATAGCGCTGTTATTGAACTTTGCAGTGAATGTAAATTATCTTGGTAATTGACTTAGTTCTATTAATTAAAATTTTCTTATAAAATAAATGTGCTAGCAGTTCCTTCTGCAAACAGATGACATACTGATGTCTCAGGCACACTTGTTCAATGGACTTAAGGATTTTTTTTTTTCCTAAAGCCAGTTTTCAGTAGTGGTGGTCTATGTTAAATCTAAATCATTTTGCATGCTGAAAATGAACCATGATCCATAATAAGTACTTGTAACATTCATTAAATAGAGGGATTTTTAAAATAACCTTTTGACAGTAGTCAGTGGTTTTGGATGTAACACTTGTGTCAATTTTCAGTCATTTCTGATTATTCTTATTTAATTCTCAAAATAGAAATACAAGAGAAATAATTTTGCATTATATTACAATATCTGGAAATGCCTGGTGATTTTTAAAAAAGAAAATTAATTTACAATTATTTTTCAGGTTTAAATTGCTAATTATCATCACTTATCTGTAGTTCATTGTAGACTTTTTCTTGATCAGTTTATGTTGCTAGTTTTAAAAATATTTACCCAGAAAACAATATCAAAAAAGAAAAGTATTTAAATCATGCACTGATGCAATTAAAGACTGTATCATTATGTACACAGACAAGGAGGGTAGAAATTAATATTGTGGGGGTAAACTTGAATCTGGCAGTTACTTGCTCTGAGTGCCTGTCTTTCCCTACTGGCTCTCACAGTGCTGCCCCTCCCCTCCCAGCTCTCACCACGCTGCTTTTTTCTGCTGGTGAGGGTCTCTCAATGCCGCCCCTCTCCTGCGGGCTCTCTCAGTATGGCCCCACCCCTCCCTTCCGCACTCTTCCCAGGCTGCTCTTTCCCTGCAAGCTCTCAACCTGCTGCTTCTCCCTCCCAGCTCTTACCAGGCTGCCTTTTCCCCGTGGGCTCTCCCAGGGCTGCCCCTTCCCCGGTTCTCACCACACTGCTTTCTCCTGCAGCTCTCACAATGCTGCTCCTCCGCTGCCAGCTCTCACCCTGCTGCCGCCTCTCTGCTGTCCCCGACCACTGCAAATTTGTCACCCCTGGCTCCCCCCACATTACCCTTCCTTCCTGCACTCTCCTGGGAGCTGCAATTTTTCTTTAAAGAGCCGCATGCGGCTCGCGAGCCGCAGTTTGGCCATGTCTGGTATATATGCTGACAAAAAGACTTGGTATGGGGTGGGATGTAGGTGGAGAGATGGCAATTAAAATAGCTTCCCGTAGCTTAGAAATTTGCTGTCTAAGTATGAAACTAACAAGACTGCCTGTAACTTTCTCCTTGGTCATCTTTGAAATAGAAATAGGACATGGCACAAAGCTTAGATCCAGATCCAGAGTTTCCAAGGTGTTTGCATCTGAGTGCTTAGCTTGTGAGAGAGAGAAGGCATAGTGATAAAATTCTGATTAAGATCAATTCCCCAAGTTCTGGGGTGCTTGGATTTTGAGGTTTTTATTCCAGTTGATTCTCTGTTTTTCAGAAATACATCCTAACCCTTCAGTTTCTCTAATCAAATCCTTAATGCCACTGTTAAAGTTAGTTTGAGGAGCAAATGGTCAAAGCACAATGCAACAGACAACATCACAAGAGTGGATATTTATTGCATGCTCTAGTTCCTGCATCTGAGAGCCCAAATCAGGAGACTGTTTGCCTAACTACCTTCTTTGGATACCTGCCTGCTTTTCAAATAACTTTTCTTTTTGTACTAAATGTTTTGTGTGTAAGTAATGCCATCATCTAGCTTCACAAAAGGACTTTGGCACTTAACTACCATGGTAGGCACCTAAATCCTAGAATCAGGCCCCAGTGGGAGTCAGAGTCCCTCTTTTCAGTTGCCTCCAAATCTTTATAAGTATTCTAATTTGCTCAATGCCTAAATTTTTACAGTAAAAGTTCTCCAAATGGTTATTCTTCTGCCCCTCAAAGACGCACAAACCAAGGGAAGATAGACACTCCTCTGCTAATTCACCTGTGGTTGCTGATCAGGTAAGTATGCTTTGACCTCACTTACTGGATTGGGCCCCTATAGACAAGTTTATGATAAATGGCTGGGGGGAGGAGGGAGAAAAAGAAAAAGAAGGTCCCTCACATTTTATTTCATTAGCTGAGAAGAGCAGCTGAAAGAGCCGCCTGCCAGAAAATCCCGTAGGCCAGTTGTTAGAGTGTCTATGTGAGAGGAAGGTGATCCCTTGTTAAATTCTTCCTCCTTCCCAGAAAAAGGGAGAAATTGAACCTGTGTCCCCCACATCCCAGGTGAGTGCTCTAACCATTTGGTTAAGACTTCTAAGGTAGGCATTTTTTATGTAGTTATCCACAGTAGAGGGGGATATGAAATGGGGGTGTCTTCTCAGCTCAGATGAATCCCTAACCACTAGGTTATAAGTGTTAAGGAAGGTCCAGGTTGTCTTCTCTCCCACATGCTGGTTGCTTTCTAAAATGTTGCCACGTATCAGGAAAGGGTTTGCAGATGAGAATCCCAAACTCAGGTAGGTGCCTATTTCTAAGACAGGATGCTGAACAGTGAACACACATCCTTCAGCTTGGCATTGCCCATTGACTCCTGTAGGCACTGACCTGCCTTGAGTGCTGACTTTTATGAAATCATTCCGAGGCACCTCTTTCTCTTCACCCTCCCCTCCTTTCACTCTTTAGGGAGCCTATATGCTTCACTCAGGCTTTGTGAACCCCTGTGATTTTCTAGGTTTCTGTGAGGAGTGGCATGTGGCTATGCTCAGCATCATTGTACCTATGTTTCTTTGTGAATCTAGTGTACCACATTGTGTTTTTAAACCTTCCCCTGAATCCTTCAGTCCTGAACACCATTCTAGACAAGGTACCAGACTTAATAGACCAATATTGTGACTCAACTGGGAAATTTTCTATTCCTTAGAGGATACCTGTTCATCAAAAGTTACCTCTCATATGCTTGCTTCATTGTATCCCTGTGTATCACTATGAGCTATCTAGTTTAAGAAATAAGAAACTAAGGGTAGGAATAAATGGTCCATTTTCAGAATGGAGAGGGGTAAATAGTGGTGTCCCCCTCAGGTCTGTAGTGGGACCAGTACTGTTCAACATAGTCATAAAAGACCTGGAATAAAGGGGAAACAGTGAGGTGGCAAAATTTGCAGATGATAGAAAACTACTCAAGATATTAAGTTCAAAGCAGAGCAGCAAGTTACAAAGAGATCTCATAAAACTGGTTGACTGGGCAACAAAATGGCAGATGAAATGCAATCTTGATAAATGCAAAGTAGTGCACATTGGAAAATATAATCCAAACTATACATACAAAATGATGGGGTCTAAATTAGCTGTTATCACTCAAGAAAGAGCTCTTGGAGTCATTATGGATAGTTCTCTGAGAACATGCACTCATTTGTACAGGGAGAATCAAAAAAGCTAATAAAATGTTGAGAATGGGATTGTAGGCAAGCGCGTGGCCTGCCTCAGAGCCCGAGCTGGAGGAATGCCCCAAATGTCCCCTCTGGCCAGACCGGGGAACTACAAGGTGTCAGCTCTGCACCATCCTATACTCAGGACAGAGGTAAGAATGCAGTGATGAAAGTTATTGCCATGAGCCTCAGACTCCTGCCCATTCAGTTCAGTGCCTTGCTGTGTGACCTTGACCAAATTAATTAAGCATTGTGTCTTAAATCCTTCATCTGTAAAACAGAGGCTGTTATTTACCTATTGGTACTTCAGAGGAACATGTGGGATTTAATTATTTGTAAAGTGCTGTGTGATCCTTTGATAAAGAGTTGTACCAATAATCACACTATTTCAATCTGCTCTCCCCCATTTCATGATTTTTCAGCAATTTGTATAATTGTACAGAAAGTCTTAAACTAAGCAGAATTTAGCCTTCTTTTACCTAGACCAACATGAGCACCTATTTACCTACTTGGCCTGGCATGCCTGGTACAATGATCAGACACTACCATGGAACAGATGTCAGCTCCAAAAGCCAACAGCACTTAGAATAAGTGATTTTTCCCAATTTAACAGACTGCTGATAAAAGGGGAAAGACAAATGAAGCTCATAATTCCTCCACTCTTGACACTGTCTGATAGTGAGAAATACCAAGTTTCTGAATAGGATTTGAAACAAATTGCTGTCCCTCCCCCCTCCCCCATATTATTTTTCATGAGAAGCAGGTTATAGAAAATATGGTGAAGGGAACCTTTAAAAGTGAAGTGCAACAAAACACTGCAAATAAATGAGATCACTCTCCTTGTAGGTTTGTTCGTTTTGATCAGCTTTATGTGATGGGAATTTGAAATTCAATTAAAAAACTCTCTAGTGCAGCAGAAAATGTAAATGTAAGAATGTTATTAATGTTGTTTCATTACACATCAGTTATTGTCTTGGCTGTCAGTGCTCCTTTTGGAGATAGCATAAGGCCAAATTCTGCATTTCTAGCTTAAACATAGGCTTTTTATCCTTTGGTACTGGACAAGGGCTGCAGATTTTAACTTACTGTTTGATGAACTAAGTTTGAATCTCCTTGAATGCTGTGAACTAGAAAGTGTGACTTGAACTGGGACCTTACTGGTTCGCATTCCACCAAAGAGATGAAAAGGAACGGAGATAGGGAGAGAGGAATTAAAATATGATTACAGATGGGATGGGAAGTGGAAAATAAATGCAAGGCAACTGAGTAAAGAAGGAGAGTGAGGGCCAGAGAGAGGAATTCAACAGAAATCACAATTGTTTTGTCCATAAGTGCCAGTCTAACTTTTTGGGGTTGTGCTTTGGTTCCTGATACAGAGGGCAGTCTTCCATCTAGTTTATGAAACATGCTGTAGTTTAAATTCCTGGATACAAATTTTTAAGAACGTTGTCTAGTTTAGGAAGCCCCCCAAAAAGATGGCAAGGTACAGCTGACTCATAACTGTTAGAGATATCACTTAGGGAAACACTATAAAATATATAGCCAACAATATATAAATATCTGGTAGATGATTTGGCCAGGGAAATTTCATCTAATAATTTATTTTTCCACATACTTTTTGATGGTTCACACTCTTTGTAGAAGGGCATAACAAGCGAGGTACCAGAGGGATCTGTTCTGGGTCTGGCTCTGCTCAATATTTTCATCAATGAGTTAGATGATGGCATAGAGTACACTTATAAAGTTTGCAGATGATACCAACCTAGGTGGGGTTGCAAGTGCTTTGGAAGAGAGGATCACAATTCAAAATGATTAGGACACACTGGTGAAACGGTTTGAGGTAAACAGAATGAAATTCAGTAAAGACAAACAAAAAGTACTTCACTTAGGAAAGAACAATCCATTGCACACATACAAAATAGGCAATGACTGCCTAGGAAGGAGTACGACAGAAAGGAATCTGGGTGTCATAGTGGACCACAAGCTAAATATGAGTCAGCAGGGTAACACTGTGGCAAAAAAAGGTAAACAGCATTCTGGGATGTATTAACAGGAGTGTTATAAGTTAGACATAAGAAGTTGTTCTTCTGCTCGACTTGGCCCTGATTAGGCCTCAACTGGAGTATTATGTTCAGTTCTGAGTGCCTTATTTTGGGAAAGAGATAGACAAATTGGAGAAGGTCCAGAGAAGAGCAACAAGAATGATTAAAGGTCTGGAACACTTGACTTATGTCAGAAGATTGAGAGAACCAGGTTTGTTTAGTCTGGAAAAGAAGAGACTGAGAGGGGATATAACAGTTTTCAAGTACCTAAAATGTTGTTACAAGGATGAGGGAGAAAAGTTGTTCTTAACCACTGGATGATAGGACAAGAAGCAATGGACTCAAATTACAAGAAGGGAGGTTTAGGTTGGACTTTAGGAAAGGGTGATTGATTAACCACTGGAATAAGTTGCCTAGACAGCTGGTAGAATCTCCATCACTGGAAGTTTTTAAGGGCAGATTAGAGAAACACCTGTTAAGGATGGCTTTAGAAGCTACTTAGTCCTGCTGTGTGTGCAGGGAACTAAACTCTATGACCTCTCATGATTCCTTGCAGTTTCTATGATGTATATAGTATAACAAGATAATTGAGTTATGAATTTAGTGGCTTAAGTTGAGAGGTGGGATTTTATAGGGTGATTTTTTTTTAGAAACTGAGGACATTTCCAAAACCAAACGTGGGACCACATCACTAGAGCCCTGCAGATCCATGGGTATCTGCTGCAGATCCATGGTTATCCGCATCCGCAGTTGCAGATAACTTCACACCCATTGCTGCAGATTGACTCTCAGATGCGGCTTCTATTTTTACCTTCTCACAATGTGATCCATTGCTGAAGCCCCTGCACTGATCTGTGTCGGTAGCAGGCAGGGGAACCAGGAAGTGCTCTGGCCAATCCTAGATTGTGATTTGCCAGCCAATCAGAGTCTCAAGCTGGGGCTTGGAGATTCACTGCTGGCCTTTGATTGGTTCATTCCTTATGATTTCCCTGCCCACTTCTTCCTTTTCTTGTTTCCAGTTGGCAAGCCATTGTTGTCAATCAGATTTCATTGGTGGGCAAGGAAATCCGATTGATAGCACAGCTTCTGAACCACAAACAAGAAAGGAAAAATTGGGTGGGACCCACATGGGGAATGAACCAATCAAAGGCTGAAATTCTGCATGTGAGCCCAAGCTCTGTTGCAGATGCGATTACAGATGCACCTAAACCCTGGCATGTGGATTTTGGATCAGATCAATGTTATCACTGAGCAGATGTGGATCGGATGTGGTTCCACATTTTTGTATCCATGCAGGGCTCTACACATCACCCCATATTCTGTTCTTATCCTGTATGATTTTGTTGAATCAATCCCGAGAGTTACCCTTAATGCAACGTCATGAAAAGGACAGGAGAGAGTTTGATTTAAAATAACTTCATGTTACAGATTCATAGATTTTTATTTTAATGCCAGAATGGACCATTATCTAACCTGACCTCCTGCATAACACAATCCATTAAATTTCAGCCCATAATTGCTGCAGCACGACCAATTCTTGTGGTTTGGCTAGACAATATCTTTTAGAAAGACAACATAACTTGATTTACAATATTCAGGTAATGGAGCATCTGTCACATTTTTAGGAAGGCTGTTCTGATTGTTAATTGACTCTCAGTATTTAAAAATGTGGTCTCTGTTGAATTCAGCCATTTTCTTCTCTGCACTATATGGACAATAGCTGTTCTGAAAAAAAATCACCTGGTTGAAAGGCCATACTCAGAGTGATTATCAATGGTTTGCTATCAGACTGGTGGGATATCTCTAGTGAGGTGCTACAGAAGTCAGTTATGGGCCTGGTACTAATCAATATTTTCATTAATGACTTGAAGAGTGCAATGGAGAGTATGCTAATAAAATTTGTGGATGACATGAAGCTGGGAGAGGCTTCAAGCACTCTGGAGGACAGAAATAGAATTCAAAATGACCTTGACAAATTGAAGAATTGATCTGAAATCAGCAAGAGTCAATTCAATACAGACAAGTGCAAAATACTTACTTTAGGAAGGAAAAATCAAATGCACAGCTATAGAATGGGGAAGAAATTGTGAGGCAGAAGATCTGATGAAAGGGATCTTTTTGTTATAGTGGATCACAAACCGAATATGAGAAGGACTACCAGGCAGCCATGTAAATTGTGAAAGTCGTGAGTTCTATGAATTCTGCAGCCACATTGGCTGCTGGTGGAGCACATGTGGAGCCAGCCCAAGCGGTGGTCCCAGGGTGGCACTTGGGACCAATGGGGCAGCAATGATCCCAGTGGCAGCCCTGGAAACTGCCAGGGCAGTGGCAGTCCCAGGGCAGGCCTGAGCAGTGGCTGGAGCAGTGGCCCCTTGGTAACCATAGAAGTGTGGGAACAGCAGATGGCTGCAGGCAGTCAGCCCCCACTGCTGGAACAGGGAGTAAATATTTGCTCCAGGCACCCTGAGATCAGCTAAGACTGTCAGAGGTATCTTTGGTAAAAGTCTTAGACACATCACAGGTTATGAATTTTTGTCTACTGCCCAGGACCTATCCATGACTTTTACTAAAAACACCATAACTAAATCTTAACCTTTAATTCGAGCCAACAGTGTCATGCAGTTGTGAAAAAAGCTAATATCATTCTAGGGTTGTATTAACAGGAAAGTTGTATGTAAGACAGGAAGTAACTGTGCCAACTGTATACAGAACAGGTGAGGTCTCAGCTGGAGTAGTGTGTCCAGTTTTGGGTTCCACATTTTAGGACAGATAAGAACAAACTATAGAGTCCAGAGGAGAGCAGCAAAAGGAAAAAACATTTAGAAACCTGAGTTTATGGGAAAAAAATCCCAAGACTTGGCATGTTTAATCTCGAGAAAAGAAGACTCAGTGGGGACCTGAGAACAGTCTTCAAATATTTTAAAAGCTATTGTAAAGAGTATAGGAATCAACTATTCTCAAATTTCATTGAAGGGAGCACAAGAAGTAATGGGCTTAAGATGCTGTGAGGGAGATTTTGGTTTGGTATTAGGAAAAAAAATTCTAACTATGAGTATCCAAGCTCTGGAATAGGTTTTAAATGGAGGTTATAGAATTCCTGTTAGTGTACATTTTGAATAATAGGTTGGACAAACACCTGCCCATGATGATCTAGGTGTATTTATTTGGTTGTTCTTCAGTGCAGAGGTCTGGACTTGATGACTTCTTGAGTTTCCTTCCAGATCCACTTTCCTATGCTGAAATTTGGATGGAATTATATTACACCTACCAGCATGAACCGTTGGACTCATAACTCTGATATTGCCAGAAGCTGGATGCTTCTTAGGATGGGCAATGACTATTCTGAATGAGATTTGCTGTGGTTTCTATTTGGCACTGTGTACTAGCTATGAGCATAAATCTAATGTAGGGTGCAGCCAGTCAAGCCTGATCTGCTGCTTGCTTGGTGTTTAATAGCTGTAGCTTTATTTGCAATCATTCCCAATCGTATTGTTCAGACAGTCTTGCCTATATGGATACACTGTTTGTGAGGCTAGGTTTTGGGCAGATGATATTGCTGAGTCATGAGAGGCTTGTGCCTCATTTCTATGCTAGGTTGCCATGATTAGATCAAGCAGATGAATTTGAACTGAATTATGTTAAGCGAGGTGTATGCTGGCCTTTTCGCTTAATGGCTAATGCTGATGGAGCTCCACTGGTGGTAGAAGCAACAGTAAGAAGACTAATATGGACACCATGTTGTCTAACCATGTTGTGACAGCCTGTCTGTTACATGATAGTTACAGTGCTCAAGATCAGTCACAACCAACAATCGAGCTTCAAAGGTCAAAGATTTTAGGTTTTTTTATTTTTTAAAGGTAATACAGATATAAAACCTCACTAGGTAAGAATTGATTTACTTTCTAAAATCATTACTCACTTTGTAGTCTTTCAGTGAGCCTGAATTCCATATGACATTGAAGTTCATCACATGCTAGCCCATCTATTTGTGAAAGGATCTGAAGCAGTTCTCATTTCAGTGATTGAGCTGCTGTCTATTGAATACATCATACTCAGAGATGCATCAAAGCACTTTATAATATGTGGCAGGTTGTGAGGAAAAAGATATTTTTCCTTCCTGTTTGCTTCTTGGGTCCTACAGCACAGACTCCTTTTATAGCAGCAGTTCCACTTCTTCTGTCTTTGTTTTAGACATGGGCTTACAACTTCCAGGTGCAATCTGGACTGACAAATACTTTTGGTGGAATGTACCAACTGTGAAGTCAGCTGGGAACTTCACAATTGTTGTTTCCACAACCAAAATGTTTGGAAGGCCAAGTGGAGCTAGAACTGAACTTCTCCTGCTTCCAAAGCACAGGGCCCAGCCCCACAAGTTAAAGAAAATGCCTGCTGGGGCATAGGTTCTGGAATCAAAGGGTGTGTGTGTTTATTGGTTACTCCCCCTGTCTCAATCATTGTACTAATATATTTATAGTCTTTTCTTATGGTCCAAATTCAGGTGAGCACTGAGTTGAAGAATCCTATTGACTCTGCTCTTTGGCTATGTTTACACTGGGGGACTATTTTAAGTCAACTTAAAGCTGACCTTGTTAAGTTGACTGAGGAGTATGTCTACACCAGTAGATATACCCTGGGCCTGGGCTTGGGCCACATCCCCTGCTGGTCCAGGGCCGTGAACTGGTGCCTGCTGCCACTGACAAGCATCTCAGAGCTGGATCTAGCCCTGAGCCGCTTGTCGCAAGCGGCTGGGAGCCCAATACAGCTCCCAGCTTCTTGCAGCAGGAAGCAGGGGCTGGGAGCCAGCTCCTGCCATTGGTGGAAAGCAGCACAGAGCTGGATCCACCCCGTGTTGCTTGCCAAAAGCAGCTCAGAGCTTGATCTGGCCCCGAGCCACTTGCCACCACTGGCAGGCAGCTTGGCAGTCTGGTCAATTTCACAGTCTACTTCTAATTTCTTGATCTCGGTGCCATTGCTGGGGAGACAGCCCATTGACACAGCCTGGTCAATTTCACAGGCTATTCCCGAGATCAGGAGTAGCCTGTGAAATTGGCAAGGCTGCCGAGCTGGCAGCGGCAAGCGGCTTAGGGCCAGATTGGGCTCCCAGCCCCTTGCTGCTGGCAGCTGGGGTTGAACTGGGACCCAGGGCAGGGCCT
Source organism: Podocnemis expansa (assembly GCA_007922195.1). Taxonomy (NCBI): domain Eukaryota; kingdom Metazoa; phylum Chordata; order Testudines; family Podocnemididae; genus Podocnemis; species Podocnemis expansa. Next base: position 27,285,502 of record ML681963.1, read on the forward strand.
GGTCCCCCTTTTGCCTTGGAAAGTAAACTTCATGCTTAAGTTGACTTTCAGAGCAGAAGTTATTAAAGCTAGGTAAGCAAATACTTAGGTCAACTTAAATTCTGAATGGGGCCAGGGAGTAGCTTTGGGTCCACTTAAGACAGGTTAAGTTGACCTAAGGCTCCAGTGTAGATATACCCCTTGAGAGTAACAGCTCACCAGTGTGAGTCACAGCACCACAATCTAAACTTTAAAAGAAACCTCACAAAAGCCCAGATCCTGCATCCTTACTCATGCAGATCTGCCATTAGAATTTGTGGCAATGTTGCCAAAGGCCTTCACAAAGCAGTGAAAGCCATGCCAGCTCCTGTGAAAGATATTCATGCCACTGTCTGCATTGGGTAAATGTTGATTGACAAGTAAATATTTTCAAATATCCCTTGCTGCTCAAACGTGACTGCTGAATTTTTAGATGTGAAAGCCCCGAGCTACTTGTCAGTGAATCAAAGGCAAAAGAAAAAAGAATTCTAGTTTGCACCTTTCCTGCCTCCTAAAGTGAACATGAATCTGAACAGCAGGAGGCTTGTACATGTCCATCTGCAAGGGGAAACAGGCTAAGGAATCACAGAATCATAGGGTTGGAAGGGACCTCATAGGTCATCTAGTACAACCCCCTGCCGGAGGCAGGACCACTCCCACTAAACCATCCCAGTCATGGTTTTGTCCAGCTGGGCCTTAAACACCTCCAAAGTTGGAGATTTCACCATCTCCCTCGGCAGCTCATTCCAATGCTTCACCACTCGCCTAGTAAAAAAGTTTTTCCTAATATCCAGCCTCGACCTCCCTAACTGCAACTTGAGACCATTGCTCCTTGTTCTGTCCTCTGTTACCACCAAGAACAGTCGAGCTCCATCTTCCTTAGAGCATCCCTTCAAGTAGTTGAAGGTTGCTATCAAATCCCCCCTCAATCTTCTCTTCTGCAGACTAAATAAGCCGAATGCCTTCAGTCTTTCCTCATAGGGCTTGTGCTCCAGCCCTTTAATCATTTTGGTTGCCCTCCTCTGAACTCTCTCTAGCATGTCCCTGTCCTTTTTGTAGTGGGGAGCCCAAAACTGAACACAGTATTCTAGATGTGGCCTCACCAGTGCAGAATAGAGGGGAATGATCACATCCCTTGATCTCCTGGTAATACTTCTTTTGATGCAGCCCAGTATGCCATTGGCCTTTTTGGAAGCAAAAGCACACTGCTGACTCATATCTAGCTTCCCATCCACCATGACCCCCAGGTCCTTTTCCACACTGCTGCTACTTAGCTGAATGTTTCCCAGCCTGTAGCAGTACATAGGGTTTTTCGTCCCACGCTCAGGATTTTACACTTGTCCTTATTGAACCTCAAAAGATTTCTATTGGCCCACTGTTCCAATTTATCTAGGTCTCCCTGAATCCTGTCCTTGCCCTCCAACATGTCTACTGTTCCCCCCAGCTTGGTGTCATCCGTGAACTTACTGAGAATGCAGTCTATTCCATCATCCAGATCACTGATGAAAATGTCGAACAGAACCGGCCCCAGGACTGACCCCTGGGGCACACCACTCATTACTGGTTGCCAGCTAGACATGGAACCATTGATTCCTACATGCTGAAACCATTGATCTAGCCAGTTTTCTATCCACCTTATAGTCCACCTATCCAACCCATACTTCCTTACTTTGCCAATGAGAATGCTGGGGGAAACTGTATCAAAAGCCTAGCTAAAATCAAGGTATATCACATCAACGGTTCTTCCTGCATCCAGAAAACCTGTCATCTGCTCATAGAAGGAAATGAGATTGGTCAGGCATGATTTACCCTTGGTAAATCCATGCTGACTGTTCCTGATCATTTTATTTTCCTCTAAGTGTTTGAGGATGGATTCTTTGAGAATCTGCTCCATAATTTTGCCAGGGATTGAGGTGAGGCTGACTGGTCTGTAATTCCCTGGATCCTCCTTTTTCCCTTTCTTGAAAATAGGCACTACATTTGCTTTTTTCCAATCCTCCGGCACCTCCCCCGTTCTCCATGAGTTTTGAAAGATAATGGCCAGCGGTGCTGCTATCTCATTGGCCAATTCCCTTAGCACGCTTGGATGCAGTTCGTCCGGCCCCATGGACTTGTGCACATCCAGCTTCTTTAAGCAGTCCCTAACCTGACATTCCATTACCAAGGGCCTCTTTTCTTCTATCCCGTCTGCCATACCCATGGTAGTGGGCTGAGAGCTGACCCTGCCTGTGAAAACTGAAGCAAAAAAAGCACTGAGCACTTCAGCTTTTCCCTCATCCTCTGTCACGAGGATGCCTGCCCCATTCAGCAAGGGACCTACACCATCCCTGATCCTCTTCCTGTTATTAACATACTTGTAGAACCCTTTCTTGTTATCCTTTACATCCCTCGCTAGCCGCAACTCCATTTGTCCTTTGGCCTTTCTGATTTTATCCCTGCAGTCCCTAGCAATATCTTTATATGCCTCCTTGGTCATCTGACCAAGCTTCCACTTCCTGCAAGCTTCCTTTCTTTGTTTAAGCTCAGAGCAGAGTTCTCTGCTAAGCCATTCTGGCTGCCTCACATGTTTGGTGTTCTTTCTCCTAATTGAAATTGCAACTTCCTGTGCCCTTAGCAGGGTTTCTTCAAAATATAACCAACTCTCTTGGACTCCTTTCCCCTTCAGATTAGCTTCCCAAGGGATTGTGGCCATCAGTTCCCTGACGGAGCCTAAATCTGATTTTTTCAAATCCAGGCTTTTTGTTTTGCTTCTTTCCTTCCTTCCTTTAATCAGAATCCTGAACTCAACCATGTCATGGTCACTACTGCCTAGCTTGCCATTTACCTCTACGTCCCTGATCAATTCTTCCCTGTTTGTGAGCAGCAGGTCGAGCGGTGCAAGGTCCCTAGTTGGTTTCTCTACCATTTGTACTAGAAAGTTGTCCCCAACACTCTCTAAAAATTTCCTGGATTGCCCATGCACTGCTGTATTGGCCTCCCAGCAGATGTCAGGGTAACTGAAGTCCCCCATCAGCACCAGGGCTTGTGATCTAGAAGCTTCTGCTAGTTGTCCATATAACACCTCATCCACCTCCTGCTTCTGGTCTGGTGGTCTATAGCAGACACCCACCACAACATCCCCCTTGTTGTTTTTGCCTCTCAGTGTAGCCCACAGACTTTCTACTGGCATGCTTCCACTTCCAGAATGGAGCTCTGAGCAGTCATAGAGCTCTTTTACATATAATGCTACTCCTCTCCCTCTTCTTCCCTGCCTGTCTTTCCTGAACAGTTTATACCATCCATGGCAGAGCTCCAGTTGTGCAGACTATCCCACCATGTCTCCATTATTCCTATGATATCATAGTTCCTTGTCTGTGCTAGTACTACCAATTCTTCCTGCTTATTTCCCAGGCTCCTCGCATTAGTGTATAGGCACCTAAGATACCAGGCCGATTGCCCTACTTTGTCATTTTGATTTCCAATTCTATTACACAAACCTCCTTCCATTTTTTCTTGGAGTTCTCCTCCCCCACTCTCCTCACGTAGTGGGGCTTCAGTAGAACACCTAAGACAATTATTTGATACCCCCTCCATGTTCCAACTACCTTCTCTTTTATTCCTGGTGCTACAGTCCCAGCACCCCCCCCCCAAGTTCCATCCCTTCCCCCAGATCACCCACATTGTCACTTACCTGTGGGTTTTGGTCTCCTTCCTCCGTTGAACCTAGTTTAAAGCCCTTCTCACTAGGTCAGGCAGTCTGTGCCCAAATATGCCCTTCCCCTTCCTGGACAGGTGAAGGCCATCTCTGCCTATCAATCCTCTGTCCTGAAACAGTACTCCATGGTCAAGGAAGCCAAATCCCTCCTGACCACCCCATCTTCACAGCCAGGCATTCACCTCTAGGATGCATCTGTCTCTCCTCAGGCCTCTAGCCTTGACTGGAAGGATCGAGGAGAACACCACCTGTGCTCCAAACTCCTTCACCCTCTCTCCCAGAGCCCTGAAGTCACCTTTGATCTGCTGAGGATCACCTCTCGCAGTATCATTGGTACCCAGATGGATAAGAAGCATGGGGTAGTAGTCTGAGGGGTGGATGATTTTTGACAATCCCTCCGTTACATCTCGGATACGGGCACCTGGCAGGCAGCATACCTCTCTAGAGGCCTTGTCAGGGCTACAGATGGGTGCCTCCATTCCTCTCAGGAGTGAGTCCCCAATCACCACAACCCTATGTTTCCTCTTAGGTGAGTCTGAACTTGGCAAAGGCTAGTGTAGACATGGTCCAAATTCATCTGGACAAAACTTGCTTAGTCCGGACTAATTTGCTAGCGTAGACATGGTCTGAGTGAACAGGGCTGTGGAGGGCAAAGGATGAACATCTATGGCCACCACTGCACAGATTTACCAGCCAAATCGTCTTCTTGGGTACCTGTGCCACCACTTGTCCAACTCATTGTCTGAAAGGGAAGCCAATCAGTTGGAAAAGTGGTTGCGTAAGTACCCTTACCTCTGCCACAGGGTGCAGCGAGGTGTCCATCTTTCTTTCTCCTTGGAAATTCTCTAACTAAGTCCTGTTTAAGTAGTGTTCACAGGGAATCTTGGTGATGAAGTCACTGAAAGAGCACAAGGCCTTTTCAAACATAGTAAGTTCTCCCTCCTCTTTACAGGTTGCCAAGGTAAAAATGGGTAGATGTATTAGTTTAGTTCAGCAAAAAAAGCAAGGAGTCCTGTAGCACTTAAAAACTAACACTTTTATTTATTGCATGACCTTTTGCGGGAGACAGTGCCACTTCTTCAGATGCTTTGAAGATGGTTGTCTTCAAAGTGTCTGATGAAGTGGGCTTTTCTCCCACAGAAGCTCATGTGATCAATAACGTGTTAGTCTTTAAGTGCTACAGCACTCCTTGCTTATTTTCAGGGGTTAAAGTAAGCTAGAACAGGGCAGAATGCTGTTCTGGAGCCCACTATTTTTAGGGGCCAGCATTCCAGGGACCCTAAAAATAGAAAATAGAGCCAGAATGCTGCACTCCAGGGCCCAGCATTGAAAAATAGCAGGCCCCAGAACCTAGCGTTCTGGCTCCATGTTCTATTTTTAGGGGCCTGAACGTTGGGCCCCTAAAAGCAGCAGGCACCAGAGCAGCGCTCCCTGGCGTTCTGGGAGGTGGGGGTGGGGCCAGGGCCAGAGGCATTCCTGGGCAGGGTTCAAGCCCTGCCCTAAACCCCTCCCCTTCCAGGCCCCGCCCCAACCTGGGGCCTGCAGCCACACCACTGACTTCACCCGGGGCCTACCACTCCCACCTCCCCAGCCATGCCACCACTGCTGGTAAATTCAGGGGCGGCCCAGCTCACACTGGGGGTGTGTGTTGGAGGCAGGGGGTGGGGTGCTGCCTTTGGGGGAGGCAGGAGCTGGAGTCTGGGGGGCCCACCAGTTCTGGAGCATTCCAGAGCCTCCCCAGTTATACTTTAACCCCTGCTTATCTTCCGTCTCATTGTTCATGGAAAAGGTATGTTACTCTATCAACTCGTGAATTAGGGGATGTCCATGTTTGAGCATTAAATCAGGGAATGACAGAGCAATTCTTCTAATGAAAATGGCTTTCTGAGGGAATATTGTAACCAGAGCATCATGTCAATAATGAATGGGTGTGATTCATGCTTAATTGATACTTTTGATGACTTCATTGAAAATCCTTGCTATATAATTGAACTGGAAGTTGTTAACATATTGCTAAGGTTCTTGTACACATGCAGACTTCAATGAACATGACCGCTGAGCTCATTTTGAAGGGGCACTTTACGAAATGGATTTGTAATATATTGTCCTATTACTGTGCTTGTCTTCTGACTAATGTATACTTATCTGATTTGTGCTGATTCTCACTTATTTTAAATTAAAGGGTAATGATGGAATCATAAGAATTAGAGCTGTTAAAGACCTACTATATCATCTAGTCTATTCCCACTGCCAGTGTCTCTCTGACTGCTTCATACAATTCTTTTTAGAGGACTCCAGGGAAGACTCTTAGCACTTCCCTTGGAAAATGACCATTCACCTGAAGAGATCTCAGTGAAAGGAAGTTTGCCCTCAGACTTAGCCTAAATTTTCCTTTACTTACTTTCATCCCCATATTCTGAGTTTACCATTATCAGGCCAATTCAAAGCCCTTTGGTAACTGGCTGCAGAGGAAAAAGAGGAGGTAAATGACTGGTTTGCTTCTGAAGATCACTGTGAGAAATCTTTTAGGTCAGCGGCTTCTCAGACCCTGAACTCGGTTCGACAGGGACAAGTCTGACTTTGTCATACTCTTGGAGCACCATGAGTCTTTTTTTTCTTTCCCATTTAAACATTTCATATATATGCAGAAAGATATCATTTTTCCTTTTTTGCCGTTAACCAAGTCATGAATATATTACATGTGCACATGCATCCACACCTGTTAAAAAGATGTTACTAAGGTTGCAAAGTCAATAGTTAGAAAATGCTAATATTAAGGCTGCCTGTGAACTCTTAAATCACATTTCTCTTCCTTGTGCATGTGCATTATGATCCAGACTTTAAAAACATGATCGCATACTGTTTTTTTCCCCAGGACCCCTCTGTGTCTCATTCAGTACAAAGGAAGGAGGGTGCTCAATATTTTGTTTTATACCCATTGTTCGGTGTATGGCCCCATGCCTTCGTCACTGATTCAAACCCTGCTCTGAGGACAGAATTATTAATTTCCTCATGAGCGCTTACATAGATTCTAAGACTTAGAAGGAAGTGATTGTGACAATCTAGTCTGACATCCTCTATCACACAGGCCATGGACCTTCCCTGACATAATTCTTATTTGAACTAAAGCTTGCCTTTCAGAAAAAACACAATCTTGATTTAAAAATTGCCAGTGATGGAGAAACTTGGTAAATATTTCCAATGGTTAGTTACCCACCTTGTTCAAAATTTCCACCTTATTTCCAGTCTGAATTTCTGTCTTCAACTTCCAGGTGTTGACTCATTTTATACTTTGGTTTGTTAGGTTGAAGAGCATAATATCACATTTCTGTTCCTCGTGTAGGTACTTACCAACTATGGACAAGTCATCCCTTAACCTTCTCTTAGCTAAGCTAAGGTGGATGATCTCCTTGCTATAATGCATGTTTTCCAGTCCTTTAATCAGTGCCGTAAAATGTTTCCCATCACTTTGCTACTTTGTTTGTACACATGTTTGAGTGATGCTAAAATGCTCAGTAACATCAGCTGAAGCTCCTGACCTCACTCCACCTTTAGTTGCCATCAGTATCTGATCTTTGCTGTTGACAGTGGCTAATGTGGGGCAGCAGAAGGGGGAATCAAAGGGGATGGATGAACAGAATGTGTGCAGGGGAAAATTGGCCAGAGGACAGTCTAACAGGTATAGGAAGGGGCAAGTAGACAAACTGATGCAGAGGTAGTAAATTCTTGCAAGGAACTCCCCAGCCTTCAGCATTTAGTACCTGGATCAGAGAATGAACACAGGTGAAGTGTAGCAAATTGTGACACAGCAGAAAATATGATAGTTAGACGTCAGTAACTGCTATTAGCGGCAAACTGTGATGACTAGCAGTTTGTGATACTAGCTAAGTTAGTTTCACAGGATCTGTTTTAATAAACCCATGTTGATTGGTATTAATTATACACCCCTCCTTTAATTCTTTTTCTTTTAACTGAGTCCCATATTAACTGTTCCATTATTTTGCCCAGGACTGACGGCAGGTGCATAGGCCTCTAATTGGCATGGCCAGGTCAGCCCTCTGCTTGTCTTGGTTGAGTGGTTTGTCCAGATTGGGGCAGGGGGTGGGGGACAACACCTGACCTGTGTGACCTAGGCTACCAACAGGGGGGGTGAGGTGGGGGTGCCAAAATCACAGGTGCCTAGAGTGCCAAAAAACCTTGGGCTGGCCCTGGTCCTGTGTTGAATTAGAATGATAATTTTCTTCTTCATCATCTGATATGACTATGCCATCTGCTTTTCCCCACATAAAGAAGAGAAATATTTCCTGAATACCTCGGCTTTTTTTTTTTTCATCATTGACAATTCTAGAACTTTTATCTAGTAATGGGCAAATACAATTGTTAGAATTCTTTTTGTTCCTAATGTACTTTAAAGAATTATTTTAGTCATTTACTCTTCTGGGCATAGATTGTACCCCTTTTCTTCTTTTATCAATTTTCTATAATTCCTATTCTGATTCATATTGTTTATTATGAAACTTCCCTTTTCTTCCATTTGTTATATTAGTTTGTTTGTATTGTAATAATTCTTTACTTTCCTCTCCAATCAGGTGGTTTGTTGTTTTTTTTTAACCACTGTACTTGTTGAATCTGATTGTTTCAGAAATATTAATGAATTTATTTTCACAACACGCTGGTGAGGTGAAGGTGTTTTATTATCCTTGTATTACATATGTGGAAGTAAGGCACCTAGAGAATAAAGTCTGAAGGTATCCTCTTACTTAGGATGGACAATCTGAGACACACAAGAGCTGTATTTTCAGAGTGCATAGCATTTTATGGCACTCAATATGGCCAAAGCGTAGTTATTATTGATTGCAGTTGTACTCATATCTGTAACTTAGATCCAGGGTCTCAAGTAAGGTACACAGAAAATGAAGAACCCAGAATTCATTGCCTCCTGTGAAATGCTTGGTCTAAGTGACTTGCTCAGCAACAAATAAGAAATCTGTGGCACAGATAGGGATGCAATCCATTTCTCCAGGACAGGATCAACTGCTTTAACTATGACACTCTACAGCTGTCTCCTGCTTCATTCACTACACATCTTCCAAATGCTGTGTACTGGATTTTCCAATGCAGGAAATATATTGTACCTGTCTGCTTGATATGTGGGCAAAGGTTGTGAGGAGAATCAAAATGGAGGATATCACAATGTGGAGACAGTGAGTCTGTCTCTTTCTCCTCTCATGAAAATTTTTTATCTGTTCTGTCCTTGTTTTGCTCTCTATGACATCATCTATACTGAATGTGCATGTTTTACTTTTAGTGTATGGAAAAAATAACACCTGCTATTCAGTAAATCTTCCTCTCATCTATCTAGTGCGGAGGTGCTTGTAAGGTGGAGTTTAGAACTAACAAGAGGTTGTCTTCTCAGTCCTGTGTAGAAAGGGACTTAGACTTCCTTTTGCCATTGTGTGATGCATCATTGTATGCTATCCAAATAGTCAGTGTTTTCAGTGGCTATACAGTACCACAAATTTCTGTCTGAAGTAGGACTTGTGGGAAAACATCTTGGAAATGTGAAAGTGCACAGATTGCCCAAAACAAAGTGGATTTTTTAATGTCTAACTACGCAGGCTTATATGAGGAGAGTCAGAAGAGTATCCAGCTGACTCCAGAAGGGACATCTTGGCAAATACCAACCCATGATCATACAAGCCTATTTTCCATTTCACATGGTGCATAGGTAATTATTAAATTATTAGCACACTCTTTAACTATTTTGTTTTAAACTTTTTTAAATAAAAGAGATGTGTTTGTGAATTTTCAGGCTAGACAAATGTTCCTGATTTGGCAGCCCTGAAGATCAAAGGTAATGGGGATGCAAGGTTCCTACCAAAGATCTTCAGTCCTGACTTTGGGAGGACTACCATTTGGGATGAAAGGACAATTTAGTTTTCATGTCTCCTTTGCTCCTTGGCTAGTCTTCTAGAACAGGGGTGGCAAAATTTATGGAACTCAAGAGCCACACTGAGGCATATAGCCATATACTTCTACCTACTAAACTGATTTGTTGATGTTCTTCCGGGAGCCACACTTTTTCATTCACGAGCCTCATGTGGCTCCTGAGCCACAGTTTGACCATGCCTGTTCTAGAACAACCATGAAAGATGCCAGTTACAGTGTTGGGTATGTGGGTACCTTTCTGCTAGGAAACAAACTTTAGACTATGCATTTATTTCAGTCCAGGATTTGACCCAAAACCTTGGATCTGAATGTCTCCTGTCATCCTACCAATCTCATGCAGTCATCTGGGTTTCCTTGTTTTGTGCACTGTGATTTCATGCTCCAGTTCTTGCCTGGGGAATGGGCATAACAAAGAAGGATTGGGAGAGGCTATGTTTTTAAGAATGAAGGTCCTTAAGAGAGTGTTTACTGATTCTCAGTACCCACCCTGCTGCTTTAGCATTCCCCTGAACTGTCATGTTGCTTGAACCCCTCCTTAGAGCACAATTACCCACTAATCTCATCTTCTGGACAACCTGCTTCCCACGCACACTTCTCTAATTTTTCCCCACCCTAACCTTTCCCCCCACTGTTGTTATTGGGAGAGTCCACTCCCCAGCTGGAAGCCAGCTGTCCTCTTCCTGACCAGCCGTTTTCTGCAGACGGCCACCTCTTGAGTACACAACTGCTTTGGGCTTCATGCCAGGAAATGCCCATTCAGTCTTCTGCTACTAGCACATGACATCTACCACTGCTGCTGCTTCATGGCATGAGGGGAAAGGATCAAGCTATAGATAAAGCTGCTCTCCAGGATGGCTTGGGGAATGAAATGGAATTATTTGGGGAAGCTAGCTATGTGCAGTTTATGAACACTTCCCTTCTCCCATCATCGTGCATTGTAATAAAACAATCCTTCCTGACCCCTTTGGGTGACCATCTAGGGGCCTGAAGCATGCAATTTGATTTTAGTCATTGTCTTGATGCAGAGTTTCAAGTATTATAAATAAGTTGATGGAAATGCAGACCTTGTTCTCTTCATAGCCAGTGAAGAGGGGGAATGTGGCATAGGCAGGGTAGCAGTTTATGATTTTTCTAGGGTGCTTAGGCCAGGGATACAAATTCAGGATAGGGATGGAGTTAGTATAACTTATGAAGATAATGCTTTGAGAGTGCTCTGTGCTTGCACAACACAAATCTGACACATCTCTGCCTTGGAAAGATGACAGATTAAATAAAGCAAGAGACCCAAGGGGGAAAATTCTGTTTGATCTTTTCTCTGTGGTCTGAGGGCAAAACACCTATTACATGAGCACATTGACTATTCTGATCATGAACTTTTGGCCTGTTAAGCCCTTCAAACTACAAAGGAAGGGACCAAATGGCAAATGGCTGCTATGAAGATATACATCATGGGTACAGCCAAGGTAGGCCTGAGTGGGCTGAGGCCCACTCACTTGGCCCTGAGGCTCACCCACCTTTAGACCCTGGCAGCAGTGCACCCTTTGCTGCTGGAGTTGCCCCAGCAGGTAGTGGCCATGAGAGGGATGGAGCTACTGGCTGGGCCCATGGCTGTGGCTGTGCAGTAATGAAGTTCGTGTTGCTGCTGGCCTGGATGCGGTGGCTCTCCCACTCCTTGGGTAGGGCGGGAGCAGCCAAGCCCAGCCTGCACTTGCAGGGGAGTGGCCAGAAAACAGGGGCTGGCTATGTACCTGGTATATATGCATTTTTAGAACTGTGTAAACAAATGACTTGATTATATCCAGAAAGTGAAGGTCTTCCAGAGATTGATTGTGCTTCTGCTGCATTATTCTGATCCCTATTGAAGGTGGTGCCATCCGTCCTGGGATAGCAATAGCAATACGGGCTGGGGAAGAGGTTGTTGACTTTCATAGGCTCATCCTGACATTCCATATTTGAGAGAGAAGATCTGGTTTTGACAGAAGAAAAGAACGGCCATACTGGGTTAGACCACAGGTATATCTAGGCCAATATCCTGTCTTCTTATAGTGGACAATTGTCATGTATTTTAGGAGGAATGAACAGAGCAGGTTATCATCAAGCGATAATCATCTGTTACCTGTTCCCAACTTCTGGCACACAGAAGCGAGGGCCCTTCAGAGGATGGTTTTGCATCCCACCCATTGTGGCTAATAGCCACTGATGGAGCTATTCTCCATGAATTTACTTACTTAATTTTGGCACCCTGTTATAGTCTTGTCCTTCACAACATCCTCTGGCAAAGATGCCAACATGTTGAATATATGTTGTATGAAGAAATACTTCCTTTTGGTTGTTTCAAACCTGCTACATCCTAATTTAATTTGGTGACCCCTACTTCTTCTGTTATCAGAAGTACCACTGATTTACTTTCTCCTCACCAGTCATAATTTTATAGACGTCTATCATATCTCCCTTTAGTCATCACTTTTTCAAGCTGAAAAGTCCCAGTCTTATTAATCTCTCTTCGTATAGAAGTTGTTCCATACTTCTAATCGTGTTTGCTACTCTTTTCTGTGCCTTTCCCAATTTCAATATATCTTTTTTTGAGACAGAGTGACCAGACCTACATGAAGTATTCAAGATGTGGCCATACCATGGATTTATATAGACGCAATATATTTTCTGTCTTATTCTTTTACCCTTTCCTAATGATTCCCAATTTTCTGTTAGGTTTTTTTTTTTGTTTGTTTTTTGACTGCTACTGCACATTGAGTAGAGATTTTGAGGGAACTAACCTCCTGAAGAGATGTCATCAGTTTTGTGACACCTCATTGATTAGTCCAACTGCACTGAAGAACTTCTGACCAGTGAAATGTCTGCAAAAATTATATGGGAAGGTCTGATATGTTGACATTTATTTTCATCCTAAACAGGATAAAAGATTGGACTGATGAATATTTTTGGTGGAACAAGAATTTCTAAAGATTTTTTAATTCAGAACTGATTAAACATTGCATTTAATGTCCAGTTGATCTTAAATTGTGTCTGCCTATGGTGCAGCAGTGCTTCATAGGAGTTATACTTTCAGTGCCTTTTGCATCCCATCAACTTTTTCCCTTAAAAAATACACTCTAGGAATTATTTTTGAGAAAGATCTATGGTCTGCATTCTACACGAGGTCTGACTAGATGATAAGAATGGTACCTTCTGGTCTTGCAATATGAATTTGTTCTCCTATTCCCTGTTATAGACTTGTGTCACTGACTGGACTAGTCTTCCACACTGATGTGACTGCCAAGATGTACCACACAGATGAGTGAGAGGTAAGATCACCATTTATCATTGGCAATATAGTTCATTTACCCTTAGGGTAGATTAGGGACACAAATCCTCTGAATTACAACTCACATGAATACACAGCCTCTTGACAGATTTAATTTCATGTCAAACTGATTTAAAACAAAACATTTCTATTTAGTTCAACAAACTGAAATATTTCATTGCAGTTTTCCCAATGGAAAATCTCATTTTTGCAGACTGTTGAAAAATCATTTTGACAGGAAATTTCCATCCAACTCTACCAGTTGGTTTTATGGGAAATAAAACCTAGTTGATTACATGGACAGGTTCACTTAGCAAACAGGAGACGGACAAGTAACCATTCCTGGCCAGGACAGACTTCAGTATTGATGGGTTTGGGATAAGAAATGAATATCATCTGCTGCTCACAAGCTGAATAAATAGAGTGGCCTATTTTTATGAAAACATCTCCTGGAGCTGAGACATAAAGTGGTGAAACCTTACAAGTGTCTGTCAAAAGCAGCTTGGCAGAATGAAGATTCATTGCATGATAGCAGCGACAGGCTGTCAGCTTTGTTAGAAGCCCTGAACAAATCTCTATTTTTCCGAACATCATTTCTTGGCGAGCAAGGGACATATAAGTAACAGACACTAAAATAAACAAACCCACCTTCCTGAACCTCCCAAGCCCAATATTATAAGTGAAAAGGGTTAATTCCTTTGTCTGTGCACATCTTTTAGAACCGTTGTATTTATCATCCCCACCTTTGATTTCTAACCTATCCTCTTGGCTAAGGGCTGATACGCCTCCCTCTGGAGCCATTCGGTGATCCTCCTGTGTCAGCTGGAACATGAAAGAAAGGATTAGTTTGGATCCTGGAGTGCGATCAAGGCAGACTGTGTTTATTTAGGACTCATTACTTACTACTGTATTTAGCTTGGTCTTATAATGCTAGACCACCAGCCAATACAGGATAGACTGTTTTTTCCACAGGAAAAGTGAGGGATGTCCATTTTATCTACAAAAGGTAATTTAAAAGAATGTTAAATTTGCAAAGTCAAGAATTCAAAAATTAGAAAAATGCCAGAATTAAAAGACTGCCTCTGTGATTTTAATTTTGCCCCTTTGTTTATGTTCATCTTTCTTGCATTGCCATTCCCAGTTCCTGCCCTTATTGCTCCTTGTCCAGGCTGTCAATTTCCTTCATTCTGGCCTCTGCTTATGCATCCCACCCCTGTTTCCTAGTTCCAGTGGCTTCCATTTGAATCTCTCTCCCCAGGATCTTTGTCCAGTCTCAGTGTCCACCCCCTCAAGTTCCTCTTCTGTCCTCTTTCTACATCCTCCTCCTTCCCTGCCCCATGTCTTTACTCAGTCTTACTGGTTTGCAGTCCAGGCTCCTTGCCTAGCAAGTTCTAATCTTCCACCTGCAGCACCTCATCCAATGTCAGGCACCCACCTCACAATCACTGGCTCTCAGTTCACTTCCATCACAGTTTCCTCCTTCGGCTCCTGGCGTCCTTACCCAGCCAGTCTCAGTTCCGCTCCTACAGGTTTCTTTACCAATTTTCCTTTCTTCCCCCATCAACCTCCAGTCCTAGTCTCTCCCACAAAACTCCTTGTCCCAGTCTACTGACCCTTTGGCTGTATCTCTTGTCCCCTCTGCATTTAAATTAGGCAGCTGACTTCTCCACACTGTCTGGTTCCATTAGAAGGAGAATTTAGAGCACAAGAAGAAAAGTCACTCTGCTCTCATCGTGTTGCACAGATCCAGACCCAGACCTAGTCCTGGCACAGCTCAGAGCAATAATTGCGAGGAAAATCCTGCTCAGTGTTGGGCTGGTGCATACTCACTATGGACAAAAATTTGTTAAAAGTTTTAGCTTACGCTAAGCATGTAATAAGTGAAGTTTTTCCAAGAGCTTTTAATTTGGCCACATTTGAGTGGCTTGTCAAGGGAATGACAAAAATCACATCCCTGAAACAAAGGTCAGCCCCTGTAAAATTTTAAGTCCTTGCACCGAAGCATGGGATGGTAGGGTTTTTCAAAGAACAGGTTATCAATTTTTTAACATGGGCCAAAGAACACATTATTTCTAGCCTCATTCTTGGAAATTGCTGAACTGTTCTGGCTGAAATTTTCCTAAAATATTTGGCCTGAGGTGGGACACCTAGCCTGGAAAACTGCAACCCAAATGGTCTGGCAGGGTTTTAAGGAGATGAAAACAGTGCCTTATAAATGGGAAAGTTGGGGCAACCTTGTTAATAGATGGTGCTGCCAGCCCTGCATAAATTAATGGTGTTACTTAGTGTACATCTCCTGCATAGTTTGGTTCATCATTACTTGATGCCAAAGGGACTCTGTGGCATTAAAACCTTTTGAAACATTAAGGGATTTTCCTTTAATACTCCATGGAAGAAAAGGGGCTTCTTTCCCTAAGTCCTAATGAGTCTCCTTGAATCAATAAATTAAGCCTTGGTTTGGAATAAATGAGCATTGCCTCCTGAGTAAACTGGTGCTTCCTTCTGGATTCCTGTTATGATCTACCCCACCTTTGATCCTGGGGTTTATTGCAGTTGTTTTTCCCCCAGTGTATTTCTAGGTTCCCATCCAGTGGGGCTTTGAAGGTTTGTACTTGCTGGTGCTGCCTCCTTGTGTGTCCTACATTTGAAATAACTGCACACTGGGGTAATGCCTGCTCAACAAAATCAGTGGCAAAACTCCCAGTGCCTTCAGTAGGACCAGGGTTTGGCCTGATGGATTTAATAACATTTCACTTGCCCACCATAGCTATTACTCATCAACATACTGCCATCTGTTTAGACAATAGAGCCTTGTATTTCCTAACCTGTTGCTTAACTAACAAGGTTTTGTTCCCTTAGAACTTGGCAGGAATGTTGGGCCAACTTCTGATTTCACTTACATTGAGGTGAATCCTGAAAAGTGTCATTGATATCAGTGTTGTTACTCAAAATTTTGACCAGTTGAATTCAGATCAGCTTCTGGCTTTGATTTTTTGACCTGTCTAAGGAAAGTTGTGGTGCTCCCAAGAGGGCTGTTCAACAAGCTGGTTAGGAGAGAGGGAGTTTTTGCCTCAGCGTTTATATGTGCCTGCCTGTTGCCTATACAGAGCATTAAATCTTACCCTTTTCATTCACTGGGTCCCTGCAGGCCAACACAATACCTAATTACCTTGGAAGATGATTGATGTTCACTTTGAAAGCTAATATGCAGGTGGAATGTGTGTTATATTTTTCCATTCTTTAATTTATCTGCTCTTAACAGCTGATTGCTGCTTTGCACAAGGGACTGTGAAAAGCTTTTCCAAAGGAAATATTTAGATAAATAAAAATTTAAATCACAATTGCATGATGGAAAGGTCTTTTGTTTGGTTCTGCTTTTTATTTGTCTTTGTACATACAAACTGATTGAGTTCACATTGGCCAACCTGCTAGAGGTTTTTCACAGAGAAGGCAAGTGGGTGGTAAAGGGTCTTAGAAACTCAATCAAACGGTGGTGTGAATTATGTGGTATTCTCTCTGTGCCAACACTAGAGACAAAAATGTGAAAAATAACTTACTCTTGTAGCCTTCTATTGTTCAGAATGGGCCATGAATGGTAAAATAGTATTAAAAGCTAGAGCCTATATATTCTTCTCAACAGACTTTACCAAGATTTACATCTCTAGCCCCCTGAATATCTCTGTAAGTTTTTAATTTTTAGGGCCTGATTGGCAGGAGTGCTCCATATCCAGCAGCACACTTTATCATTAATAGAAAAAGGCTTTCTGGAGTCAATGGTATTGTAGTTCCTTCACTCAATACCCTGGACACAAAACCTATATTCAACATCCTGTTCATCCAACTTGCCAGCTACCAGTCTTGACTTGCTTGCAGTACTTTCTTGAAAAACCTAATTGACGTGCCTGTAATCCTCCAACAAGGGGCACATCTTACCTTCAGCTATAACAGAGAAAATCACAGAGGGTACGTCCACACATCTCTTTTATTTCGAAATAACACTGGTTATTTCGAAATAAAAGAGATTAGGTCCACATGATGTATTCTTATTTTGAAATGATGGGCTCTGTCTTTTTGAAATAAGAGCCGTCATTTCAAAATGACTTAAACCTCCTTTAAATCGAAACAGCCGTTATTTTGAAACGGTTATTTTGAAATAATGCCGTTCAGACGTTATTTCAAAATAACCATTATTTCAAAATAACGCTTTTGCCCTTCTCCTTCCCAGGGTGCCTTCCTTTTATCCTATTTTGGGTGGGGGCATGGCCCAGGGAGGGGGCCATGTTGCCACACTTCCCATGGTTCCCCTTTCCAAAAGCGAGATAGCAAGTCCTGTGTTTGGACATGCTATTTCACTTTGAGCTTTTCCCTTAATTTGAATTAACATGTTCTTAATTCAAATTAACTTATTTCAAAGTAAGGACTTCATTTCAAAATGACTCATTTCAAAATAACTTATTCCGAAATAATGATGTACATGTGGACATAGCCAGAGAGGAATCAGAATCTTCAAAATAGTTATATAAAGTCAAGATTTCCATGACAAGGTGAACTAATTCTGTATTTACCACACAACTAAGGACCCAGATAAGTCTGGGCAACAGCCCAAAATTGCTTTAGCTAGCCAGAGATTTAGTGGATTCTTTGCTCTAAGCACAGAAAGAACTTGAATCTTTCTGGCTGGTCATCAGTTATGTCCTACTAATATCAGTTAAATGTACAAAAAAGGGTCAGAGGACAGGAGCTGGAAACTGATTTCTTATTTTTATTGTGTAAATCAGCAATAAAACAACTGTCAATTGGTTTATTAATTTTGTCATTCCATGACATACTTTGAAAGAGAATTGCCAACTTCCTCTTCCATCTCCCCGACACTTCCACTACTTGGTTAAGTGGTTTGTAGACTAAAACAATCTAATCCTTAGCAATTACAAATTCTGGGCTGATATAATGCAGCTAGATGGACTCCATGGCCATGACATCCAGTCTAAGTGCTTCTATAATTACTTCAGGCCTATACAGAGTCTCATTTAGTAATGCTACCAGTAATGGTGATGTGATATAGTTTGGCAACTTTGTTTCCATTCTTGCAATTTTTTTTTTTCACATAATGAAATCCTATAGCAATGAGTGGCACTATTAGTTTGGGAATGTTTACTACTCTTGTGTACTTGTTTTTTTTCAGTCCAGGTATTAATTACATTTTTCTGTTGTTATTTTAATATGGTGGAAAGCATGCTTCTTCTAAAACCATGCCTGTGGAAATAAGCCAGAGCATGTGTGACGTGTGAATAAGCATTGAATGAAGAACAGTAAAAGAGCAAAAGCATAAAACCAGTGTCGTCTTTGTGTAGTCAGCAGTAAGTCTGCTTCATCTCATCCAACAGATGTTTCAAATGCAATGTCACCTTGAAAGGACCTTCTTGTAATGTCCATCACATTGTAATGTTCTCCTACATTACCTTCTGCCTGTTGTACTCAAAGTACTCTACTTTCTATGCTGTTACTTTCCTGTGTGTGTGTTTTTTTAGTTTTTGAGCCTTGATACCTTATGCATCTAAAAAGGACCTGCTTGGAAATATTTCCAGTCAAGTTCTTTTAAATATTTTAAGTATTTCCACTGAACTTCTTAAAAAAAGTTCACATAATGTTTTCAACCAGTTCAGCTTTTAAATGGCATTTCTGTGTTATGCATGATGTATCATAGAATCATAGAATCCTAGGGTTGGAAGGGACCTCATAGGTCATCTAGTCCAACCCCCTGCCAGAGGCAGGACCACTCCCACTAGACCATCCCAGTCATGGTTTTGTCCAGCCGGGCCTTAAACACCTCCAAAGATGGAGACTCCACCACCTCCTTTGGCAGCTCATTCCAATGCTTCACCACTCGCCTAGTAAAAAAGTTTTTTCTAATATCCAGCCTCGACCTCCCTAACTGCAACTTGAGACCATTGCTCCTTGTTCTGTCCTCTGTTACCACCGAGAACAGTCGAGCTCCATCTTCCTTAGAGCATCCCTTCAAGTAGTTGAAGGTTGCTATCAAATCCCCCCTTCAATCTTCTCTTCTGCAGACTAAATAAGCCTAATGCTTTCAGTCTATCGTCGTAGGGCTTGTGCTCCAGCCCTTTAATCATTTTGGTTGCCCTCCTCTGAACTCTCTCTAGCATGTCCCTGTCCTTTTTGTAGTGGGGAGCCCAAAACTGAACACAGTATTCTAGATGTGGCCTCACCAGTGCAGAATAGAGGGGAATGATCACATCCCTTGATCTGCTGGTAATACTTCTTTTGATGCAGCCCAGTATGCCATTGGCCTTTTTGGCAGCAAGAGCACGCTGCTGACTCATATCCAGCTTCCCATCCACCATGACCCCCAGGTCCTTTTCTACACTGCTGCTACTTAACTGAATGTTTCCCAGCCTGTAGCAGTGCATGGGGTTTTTCCGTCCCACATGCAGGATTTTACACTTGTCATTATTGAACTTCATAAGATTTTTATTGGTCCATTGTTCCAATTTATCTAGGTCTCCCTGAATCCTGTCCTTGCCCTCCAACATGTCTACTGTTCCCCCCAGCTTAGTGTCATCTGCAGATTTACTGAGAGTGCAGTCTATTCCATCATCCAGATCATTGATGAAAATATTGAACAGAACCGGCCCCAGGACTGACCCCTGGGGCACACCACTTGTGACTGGTTGCCAGCTAGACATGGAACCATTGATTCCTACACGCTGAAACCGTTGATCTAGCCAGTTTTCTATCCACCTTATAGTCCACCTATCCAACCCATACTTCCTTA
>ML681963.1:27305266-27343578 GCA_007922195.1 Podocnemis expansa
TGTCATGGTCACTACTGCCTAGCTTGCCATTTACCTCTACGTCCCTGATCAATTCTTCCCTGTTTGTGAGCAGCAGGTCGAGCGGTGCAAGGCCCCTAGTTGGTTCCTCCAGCATTTGTACTAGAAAGTTGTCCCCAACACACTCTAAAAACTTCCTGGATTGCCCATGCACTGCTGTATTGGCCTCCCAGCAGATGTCAGGGTAATTGAAGTCCCCCATGAGCACCAGGGCCTGTGATCTACAAGCTTCTGCTAGTTGTCCATATAACACCTCATCCACCTCCTGCTTCTGGTCTGGTGGTCTATAGCAGACACCCACCACAACATCCCCCTTGTTGTTTTTGCCTCTCAGTGTAGCCCACAGACTTTCTACAGGCACGCTTCCAGTTCCATAATGGAGCTCTGAGCAGTCATAGAGCTCTTTTACATATAATGCTACTCCTCCCCCACTTCTTCCCTGCCTGTCTTTCCTGAACAGTTTATACCCATCCATGGCAGAGCTCCAGTCGTGCAGACTATCCCACCACGTCTCCGTTATTCCTATGATATCATAGTTCCTTGTCTGTGCTAGTACTTCCAATTCTTCCTGTTTATTTCCCAGGCTCCTCGCATTAGTGTATAGGCACCTAAGATACCCGGTCACTTGCCCTACTATGTCAGTTTGGTTTTCAATTCTATTACACAAACCTCCTTCCATTTTTTCTTGGAGTCCTCCTCCCCCGCTCTCCTCATGTGTTGGCGCTTCAGTGGAACATTTAAGACATTTATTTGATTTCCCCCCCCATGTTCCAACTACCTTCTCTTTTATTCCTGGTACTACAGTCCCAACACCCCCCAAGTTCCATCCCTTCCCCCAGATCTCCTACATTGCCACTTACCTGTGGGCTTTGGTCTCCTTCCCCCATTGAACCTAGTTTAAAGCCCTCCTCACTAGGTCAGCCAGTCTGTGTCCAAATATGCTCTTCCCCTTCCTGGACAGGTGAAGGCCATCTCTGCCTATCAATCCTCTGTCTTGAAACAGAACTCCATGGTCAAGGAAGCCGAATCCCTCCTGACCACACCATCTTCTCAGCCAGGCATTCACCTCTAGGATGCAGCTGTCTCTCCTCAGGCCTCTAGCCTTGACTGGAAGGTTTGATGAGCACACCACCGGTGCTCCAAACTCCTTCACCCTCTCTCCCAGAGCCCTGAAGTCACCTTTGATCTGCTGAGGATCACCTCTCGCAGTATCATTGGTACCCAGATGGATAAGAAGCATGGGGTAGTAGTCTGAGGGGCGGATGATTTTTGACAGACCCTCCGTAACATCTCTGATACGGGCACCTGGCAGGCAGCATACCTCCCTAGAGGCCTTGTCAGGGCGACAGATGGGTGCCTCCATTCCTCTCAGGAGGGAGTCCCCAATCACCACAACCCTACGTTTCCTCTTAGGTGAGGTGGCTGTGCTCTCCCCAGCCTCTGGTGTGGATGGCATCTCCTCTACCTCCTTCATCGTGTCCAGCACCGCATAATGGTTCCTCACCACAATGGATGGTGGGATGTGAGCAGGCGTGGAGCACTGTCTGCTGCCAGAGGTGACCAGCTGCCACCGTCCTCCCTCTGCCATAGGCATCCCATCCGTTTCCAGAGCTGTGGCAGTAGCCCTTGGCACCGGGATAGGGACCTCCTCCTTGCAGGTCTCATCGTGGACACTGTCAAGGAACTTTTCCAGGGCATTGATACCCCTGAGTCGTGACACCTCCTCCTGTAACTCTCCTACTTGTTTCTGGAGAGATGCCACCAGAAGGCACCTATCACATAGGCTCATCTCCCTAGCCTGATCATCAGTGGCAGGAAAATGAAGGCCACAGTCCTTGCAAATCCACACCAGGATCTGGGTGGAGATATCCATCATCAGACACTCTGTCTGGCTACAAACAGTGGCAAAAGAAACAGCAGGGGCACTGGCACCAGCAGTGCGGCTCCTCTTCACCATCTTGGCCTCATCAAACTCCTCCTCAAACTCCCTCGCAAAGTCCCCTGTTTGCTGTCCCCTGTTCACAAGCAGGGGATATGATTCATGTAGGGTGACTATGATTTTGATGTTGGGGTTAGAATAGCCCAGACCACACTTTCCCAAGTGCATCATGTTGTGTTGCATCCTAACCGTGTAGTCAATAAGCAGTGTGTCCCAGTGAATTCCATTTGGTGACATTATTGTCAATGACTTCCAGGTCGTAGTGCCCCTACAGAATTAGATTTTTGAAACAAGGAGTATAATATCAAATAACTTCAGGAGGAAAAGAAGGTGGGTGGGAAACATATTTCCAACTCGTTACAAAAACGAATGATTTAAGTAGAACATGAACAAGATCTCCTAGGAGTTATTTATAAACTAGCAATGGAAGGGAAAGCAAGAAAACGACCACCTTAGCACTTTCAGAACAATGTATCATATAGCAGAAGTGAGTGTATCACAATAGCTGCAGATACCTGCTTCCTGTATCCACTTGTCGAATTCCCAAGAATCTACTTTTTTATGATATTGATCCCTGGACTACTTTCATGATGGAAGTCAACATTTCTCCATGTCTCACTATTGGATTGATTAGAGCCTTCCTGTTATCAAATACCAATCATTTCTTCCAGGGAAAAAGTTATAGTTATGTTTGAGGAGATGTATTATCTGATCTTAATGAGTGGTGTCTATTGCACATTGGATCAAAGGATGCTTTTTCTGTTGCATGATGAAGTGACATAGAAGAGAGGGAAAGAAGCAGTAACAGATGTGGCAAAAATGAATTCCTTTGATTTTTCTCTTTCATGCAATAGAAAACTGAAAATTTCATACCCACAGTGTGAAGATCAACATGTAACAATAAAAGAGTACTTGTTTTAACTATCTGCTTCTTTATTTTCCCAATCAGTCATATTTATGTTTCTGAACAACTCATTAGGCAAGAAATAAGAATGTGAACCAGTTGTGGTAACTTCCCTTTTTGTTTGGTTGCTTTGAAAGAGTAGAGTGATTTTTAGGTCAAGATTGTAAACACAAAAAACATTTTGTCTCTGTGCTCTGTTAATATTTAAGTGTTTGAAAGGAAACAGGCTAATGCTTTTGCATGTGAAGATTTTATGCTGTTCAGCCTCTGCAGGACAGATTGCTAGATTCAGAAACGGTTTTATATATTTAAATTACTCCTCTCTGCAAGCATTTCATAAGCCTTAAAACATTGGGTACATCATGGCTAAAAAGCAATAGTCAAAAATCTGTTTAATATCTTAAAATGCTTTAGAAACTTTGATTCACCTCACAAAATCCAGATGTGGTATTTTATGTTTTTGCTAATGGGGACCCCTAAACTAAGAGATGTTAAGTGACTTGCATAAGGTCACACAAGGATTTGGTGGCAGAATTGGGAATAGATTATAGGGCTATATCTACTCTTGGAGCAGGGGATATGATTCATGGCTTGCGTGGGTATATTCACATTAGCTGCCATTGAGCTGGTGTGCAGAAAACAGTGGTGTAGGCATGGTAGTATGGGCAGAAGTGTGTGGTGGGATGGGGTAGCTTCTCTGAGTTTGTCACTGTGGGGATACACTGACCATGCTACTGCAGGTATGCTACTAGTTTTAGCATGCTAGTTCAATAGAGCTCACATGAGTATATTTATTCGAGTTGGGAATCAGATTCCCTGCTCCAGTGTAGCCCTAGCCCTAGCCCTACAGATACAAGAGAGAGCCTGTAGTTCTGGCTGCCCAAAGAGCTGTGGAACATCTGCAAACTAAAGTCAGTTCTGCTAAAATGATAATATATGCCTCAGTGTTTTTTCTTTTCTTTTATTACATTTTCCCCTTTGTGTATGCTAGGAATCCCAGATTAACTTGCTCTCTAATAAAATCATTCTTTTTTCTCACTAAGAGATTCACTGTTTTAATCTTGCTGCCTGTGCTGCCTTTGTATGGGGCTTTTGTAGCAAGAATTGATTTGTTTAATTGATGAATAGCTTTTTAGATGCTGTTTTTTTGTAATTCCAGCTATTTGTCTTTTGAATAAATACTCTGTAAGTATGTTAAAGGATTTATAAAAAATAAACTTGAGGAAATGAACAGGTTACAACATGAAGATAAAAACCAACAAAACATTCTATTTATTCCATTATTCCACTTTTTGAGGACAGGTTACTATTTAGAAATTGAATTTTAATTAAGTTTACATATTTATAGCTGCTTTTATTAATTTTACAGAACATGCTGACACAGCAGCAGCTTTGCTAACAATTTATGGAATTGGTTTAATAAATATTACAGTAAAAAACCCCTCTGGACTATTTCCCCAAGTGTTAGCAATTTCAGAATGCAGTTGGGTTTGGCCACCATGAATTCATGCATTGTATATGTGATTGTAAAATTATAATTGTGAAAATATATTGCCACATAATGGGTCCAGAACTGGCACCAAATAAAAAATGCAGAGCTAAAATACAAGGCGAGGTGTTCTTGTTTATTGGCACAGAGCTTTAGCCAGCTGTTCTTCGAAAGTGCATTGTTCCATCATTGAAGCTTAGTTTTTCTTAGGCTTGTCTGGATTACCTCTGTGTTTACGTGTTGACACTGTATCAAACTTGCAATACATTATTAGTCAACATAAATATATACATATATATTCTTCTCCATTATCAACAAACTGGTGGCATTATTTTTGGGTAATGCAGATGTAATCCATATCTACTTGGTGTGATGGGCCTAGTCCAGCTAGAGCTTGATGAATCTGCAACATCCTTAGCTAAGGGCTAAGCTGCTTTTAGGTCATGTGGTAGAGGTGTCTGCACTAAGTTCCAGAGATCCCAGGTTTGATTTGCTGGTAACCAGGGTTAGTGTTATATGGGGCTCTTTGTAGAGGCTGCTCTGGTAGAGAGGCAGTCATGTGAGCAGAATGGGCATGTCTACACCGGAGGCTTAAATTGACTTAAGCAACTCCAGGTCCACATCTGGAGTTCATTAAGTGGATTTAAGCACTTAAGTCAACTTTATGTCTCTTACCATTAAAGATGACTTTATTCAGTCAACTTAACAAAATGTGTCCATTAAAACCAACTTACTAAAGTCGACTTAAGGCAGGAGAGCCATTTAAGTTGACTGTATAAAGGCGACTTAAATAAATGGGAACTCTGCAAGTTGACTTAGTAAGGTCAACCTTATTAAGTCAACTTACCTGAGCCCTCTAGTGTAGATATAGCCAAGGAGAATTTTGACTCTGATTAGAGTCAAGTTATGCAGCAGAATTGCTTTGTAGAAACTGGGTGTTGGGCTGAGTTTCTTGGAAGAAGGAAAAGGTAAATGCTAAATAACCAAGAGCCAAGATTTCAGCCTTGTGGGCCTTCCCTATAAGGTGATGTCTTAGAGGAAGTTTACTACCAGAGATGGAGATAGAATGGTTTTGTAGATAAGAGTGGAGCCCTCATGGGAGGCAACTGGAGAGAGCTGCAGAAGTAAAGAACATGTTCTTGTTTCAAAAAGTTATTAGTTGTCTTCTATACTGTGCAGTCTAGTTACTGAGGTCAAGAACTGAATAAGGCTGTGCTTCTCTCCCACCCTTTCCAAAGGATGTTTGACTAATGAGGTGAAGGTGCTCTTACCATGGGTAGCAGCCCCCACAAGGTTCAGATGTGGCAGGCAGTTTAATGAGGTCCTACCTTTCTATCCCAAACAAGGGAGAACTGGAGAACAATTAAGCCTTATCTGTAAGATTGGAGCTTTTATTAAGGGCACTATTATATTAAAGTGAGCTTGTTCAACAGGTGAGTTTACTAAAGCTAGGACAGCTTTTTCTTTCCACACTGAAACAGTAGCAAAACCGTAAATGTTTTCATGCTAGAACAATGGGTGTCAGAGTAAGGGTTGGGATCCAGTACTGGGTCACAGACCCTCAACCCCTGGGTCATGGCTCCCCTTGCTGCCACTGCCAAAACACTGGACTGCATTTCTCAAGATGTAAGTGTTGGGTCATGGGCATAAATGATTTTTTCCAACTGGGTACCAAGGAAAAAGTTTGAAAACCACTGGTCTAGAACAGTGGTTCCCAACCGGTGTGCTGCGGCACACCAGGGTGCTGCAGGAACACCTGAAATGTGTTGCAAGAATCTGCTGGGAGCTGGGGTCATTTAAATCTCCTGCCCTGCACAGCCCACGTCGGGGCAGGAAAAGGCTGCAGCAGATTCTTGTTGCAGCTAAGTGTGAGCTGGGGAAGGGGGGTGAATAGAGTGTGGGAGAGGCAGGTAGGGGTCCCAGTGAGGGGGCATGGGACAGCAAGACGGCTGCTGGAGCAGCCCAATCTAACAATCCCCAGGGACCCCAGTGGCAGCGGTCTCATCTGCAGGGCCGTCCCTAGGGGTCTTGTGGGGCCCCGGGCGAACCTTCACTCACTGCCCCTGGCACTGGGGAGGGGCAGGGCTGGCTGGCCCAGGGGAGGGGCAGACCCCTGCATCGGCCATCCCGTGCCAACGGGGACCGGGCAAGCAGTCAAAAGGGAGGCCCAGTTCAGCACTGCTGGTCACCTGCCTCCCCTCCGCCCCAGCCACGTGTGCTGCTCTCAGCTCTGTGCCAGAGCAGCTGGCTGGAGGAGGCAGCACAGAGCAGGTATCTCTGCTCCGTGCTACCTTCCACCCCCTCCCTGCTGCTCTGGCACAGAGCTGAAAGCAGCGTGCGTGGCTGGGAGAAGGTGAGTGAGCGGATCAACAGTGCTAGAAAGAGGCCGCCTTTTTGGCTGACTCACCTACTCCTGGCATAGGGGGCAGTGGTGTGGGCCCTGCAGGGCCCCCCAAAGCGCAGGGCCCTGGGTGGCTGCCTGCTTCGCCCTAGAAGGAACATGGGTGCCCTGACTCATGAATATTCAAAAGTTAATTTGAATATTCGTGATGTGCCATGCATAAATTGAAGGCCTCAGGGTGTGCCACAGCAGAGAAAAGTTTGGGAACCACTGCTCTAGAATACGAGTCTCTTGCACGTTGCCTTTAAGTCCAGGCCAGCATATATAGGTTCTCTCTCATTCTCTGTCTTTTTCCTTTTTATCTTGTTTGGACTTTTAAGAGACATTTTGTCAAGCAGGCAGCACGAATCCACTTCTCACTGATAGAAAATATTGTCTGCAGGCTTGTCGTCTTTTCTGCATGTAGCTACCAACTGTGAACTCTCACCCAAATGGTAACTTGATTGACAGCATTGGGGGGAAAAAAAATCTGTAAAGCTAAATAACACATTTGAGCAGAAATACATCCTATTCCAGATACCTGAGTGGAAAGATATGGAATATTCAAAATTTATGATAGGCTATTAGGGGTATGGAACAGGTTTGCATACACACATCTAATAAAATGACTCATTATATCCTGAGTTATAACACATAAAGAACTACACCTAACTGTATAAAATAAGCCTATTTTTATCAAGTGTTTCCAATGTTAATGTTTACCCCAGGGGATTGTTCATGTAATCAAAATCCAGAAATAATAATTAGCTTATGAAACTCTCTCTTTCTTTCTCTGGGCATATTTTATTATTTCACAATAATTGGACAGTAAAACAAACAAAGAATTCTGTGGCACTTAAAGAATAACAAATTTATTTATTGCATGAGCTTTCATGGGAGAAAATCCCACTTTGTTAGATGCTTTGAAAATGGGGCAGCTTTCGGAATAGGAGGAAATAAATGCAGAGGAGTGAAATTCATCAGAACAGGTCACGCTAACAGCAAATCAAAATAATATCCTGAATATTATTCCTGATACAATATGATATTTCTGATATAATAATTGGAGAGTAGACATATAATTTCAAACTTTGTTCAGTGGGTTTATATCCTTTGGCTTGATAATTTGTTTTGATTTTCTGCAAAATATATTTATGGTATCCTAAAAAATTAAAGTATTCAGGTGGTCCTGAAGACATTTTTAAAAAGGGAAAAATATAATTGTTTGGGGACTGATACTTTTGCTTTAAAATCAGTGATACTTTTGTCCTCATTTGCAGATTGATTTTGATCTTTGTTTCAGAGAAACACTCAAAATTCCAATTTCATTGGCCCAGGACTTACAAACCCACACGTGCTTAGAAGTATAAGCTTTAGGGGTCCCATTGGAATCCATCCCAAAGTTAAGCATGTATGTAAGTGTTGGCAGTTTGAATAAGTCTCAGTTGTCTTTAAATTCACAAACATGAATTATTAAACTTTTCTAACCTTTCAGAAAGGTTTGATTTGAGTACAAAGTGTAAGTTCAGGTAGATTTTGATTTTTATCTAAATCAGTTTGCCCATATTTTGTAAGTGCGTTTTCTTTTTAGTAGTCAGCTATATGTTTTCAACAGGGTGTTATAAGTTTTGTTATTAGCAATAACTCTATACTTTTAAAGCACTTTTTCATCATAGAAACTTAAAAGGCTTCATTAATATTGACTGATCCAAGCTCACAAGACTCCTTATGAAATAAATATTGTCATAAGTATTATTATAAATATTACATAAGAAGCAATAAAACAAGGAGAGATTATTTGATTTGTCCAAATGGCAAAGTCAGAGAGAGAAAGTAGTGCTATTGATTGCCATTCCTAGATTCCCTCTCATAGATAACTCTATCTTCCTATACTTAAGTACGCTCTCTTGAGTAATATCTTACTTACTATCAGATGACTTGAGGCTACTATGAATGACTGCTCTGTGAGTATGGGGACAGTGGTGGACATAATATGCCTTGACTTTATCAAAGCATGTGAAACATCTTTCACAGTATTCTTAACAGCAAGTTAAAGAAACATAGATCAGATGAATGGACTATAAGGTGTATAGAAAACTGGTTAGATCATCAGGCTGAAGGTAGTTGGCAGCCTGTAACAGGTGGAGTGCCCTGTGATTGGTCCTGAGACAAGTTTTGATCAGCATAGACATCTTCATTAATGATCTGGAGGATGGAATGTATTGCACCCTCAAAAAGTTTGCAGATGACACTAAACTGGGGAGAATGGTAGATGCACAAGATACAGAGTGACCTAGACAAATTTGAGGATTGGGCCAAAACAAATTTGGAGAGGTTCAGTGAATGTAAGTGCAAAGCCCTGCACTTAGGACAGGAGAATTCCATCCACTGCTACACTCTAGGGAGCAACTGGCTAGGGACCTGTTCAGTAGAAAAGGACCTGGTGTTTACAGTGGACAAGAAGCTGTACATATGTCAATGGTAGGCCCTTGTTGCGAAGAAGCTTAACAGCATATTGGGCTGCATGAGCAGAAACAGTGCCAGCAGATCAGTGCCGAACATAGGGAAATAATCACTTCCCATGAAGAGGCCACATTTGGAGTACTGTGTCCATTTCTGGGCCTCCTGCTACAGGAAGACAGTGGGCAAATTGGAGAGAGTCCACTGGAGGGCTATGAAAAAGATCAGTGGGCTAGAACACATGACTTAGGAGGACAGACTGAGGGAATAGGGCTTGGTTAGTCTGCTGAAGAGAAGAATGAGAGGGATTTAATAGCAGCCTTCAACTATGTGAAAGGGGGTTCCAGGGAGGATGGAGCCAGGCTGTTTTCTGTGGTGGCAGCTGAGAGATCAAGGAGCAATGGTCTGAAGCTGCTGTGGGGAAGAAGGTCTGAGTTAGATATTAAGAATACTGGAATGGTTTACATAGGGATGTGGTGGAATTTCCATCCTTAGAGGTTTATAATGCCTGGCTTGAAAAACCCTGGTCTGGGATGATTTAGTTGTGGCTTGTACTGCTTCAAGCAGGGGGTCGGATTAGATGGCCTCCTGTGATCTCTTCTAATATTCTATGTTTTTATGTCTTCAATTTGCCAAACCACCCTAATTAGCAAAAGGTCCTTTACTTTCTCTTTGAATGAATAGGTCTCAGCTTAAAGTTAAACATGTGCCTTCAACATTTTGGTAACTCAAAACTTATCAGATCAGTGGAGATGAGAATAGAATATGTAGTAGATGCATTTTCTGGGACTTCTTTTTCTTAAATAAGAATATATATGCAGGCAATATATGTTAATGCAAACATATGCAAAATGCTTATTTAAATACCTATTTGCCCATGCTAAGCTAGTAACAAAATGAAGGTCTCTGGTCTTGACCTACTTAAAAATGCATTCCTTCTGTCTAAAGTAAATATTTTATAGTTACGTGCTATATGTAAAGAATATGTTTATTTTCTACTTTCCAAGAATCAGATTGTTGAGAGCTGAAAGCCTAACTGAAAAGCTTGAATAAGTGCATCTATTTTATTATGATCATACAAATGTTTCATTATATTATGGGAGAGTCTATAGAGAAAATGATCTATGCATGTACAGAACTGATTTACACTCCTAATAAACCCTGCTGCAAAATGAGCTAGCTCTAGTTGACCTGCATATCGTTACATAGACTATAAATGTTGGTTACTACGGTATGACCCTGTTGTGACCTTATGCAATTTCTCTGCTGGAAAAAAGAAAAGAAAACAACAGAAAACCAGAGAAGAAATATACCTACTGAGCTCCCCACTCCTCCCCCCCCCCCAAAGAAGACTTTGATTTACCCATGACTTATGACAATATCATAGAGTACTTGACCACTGTTAAAATTAACAGATGGCTATTGTTCCAAAAGGGAATATTTCAAGCAAATAATTCCACTTAAAATATTTAAAAAGCACATTTTGCAGTTTGTTATTGGAGGTTATGGTGGCATGTTTGATTAATGAGGTGTTTTATTGGTGATGCAAATAATGTGTAATGTCTTAAGACCCATATGTTGTAGATTAGTGAGGTATTAAACTTACCTTGGCACAAAGTGGAGAATCTAAAGTATCCCTCTGGTAAACTGTATCTTTTGGGGGTGGGGGATATGTTGGCATTGCCTGTATTTATGCCTTTGATAAATTACATGTCATGTTTACTTAGTTTTAGTACGCAATCAAAATTTCTTCTTTTTCAGAGTTTTCCTGCTCTCTATTTATAAACTTCTTTCTGGTTTTACACATTGTGTTTGCAATGATCATCAGCTCCCATATGAAAACTGACTGTGACAGCAGATTGAAATATACTTGACAGTTATGAACAATGATATTATGGAGCAGGAAACATCTCTAATTTTCATAAGAAAGTCAATACTGAGCTTTTTTGAAATGGTGCAAATTGTATTAGAGTTGGAGGGCATATGTGCACACTAAGGGCTGTGGAAAGCATTCCCAGTACCACCCAAAACCACACAAAATTCATGTTTCAGGTTTCATGGGAAACTTGAAACACTGGCCAATGTGTGCTAAAGGAGAAAGTGAGGTTTCAGGCATCTTTTGGCAACTTCAGCCAAGAATTAAACTAGCATGGCCTGACTTATGATTTTAGGTAGAAACCACGTGAAACTGAGTGAACAAAATCAAATGAACCTCTATGGTTTGGGCTGAATTTTGTTTTGAGGTTTGGGGTTCTTTTAAAGATGAGAATTGGAGTTAAACTCAGAAGGAGCCTTGCACAAAGCTCAGTGAAATGAATCTGCCAAGTTTCATGTGACTCCATCCAGGCATTCATTCAAAAACTCATTTTTCTCACACGTATTTGTACACTTGTTGCAGGGCCAAAGGTGGCCATATTTTCTGGTGAGAGGAATTCAATACTATAACTACCCCTAATTGAAAGTCATTGCTTCCTTTCCAAATTTCTTCTCTTGCCACCAGCAGAGTGGGCCCAATCCTTCTCCCTTTGTTTTTTCATTGACTTCAGTTGCCCTTGATTACCTGGGAAACCACTCCTCTCAATGACTAGTACCTGCCATGGTCAGGGCTGGATGAATGTAGGGGCTTTAGGGGCTGCAGCCAAGGGCACCAGCCCCTAAAGCCCCTGCTGATTCAACCCTGTGCAGCTGAGGCACTGAGGCTGGTAGAGGTGGAGCCATGTGGGCAGAGGCCACAGCAGGCTGTGGTGCTCCCACCCTGCCCTGGGCTAGCTGGTCTGTCCCTGGGAGCGGGGTGGTCTGGCACTTGTCCACTGTGCTCTGAGGGTGGAGCTGGCTAACGTGCAGGGTGGCTTCCAGGGCTGGAAGCGCTGTCTGGCCACTGCACCAGGGCCCTGCAGCTCAGACTGGCATGGCTGCCCCCCCACCCCGCCAGGGCCATGGCATGGTGGCCCAACAGTGCTCTGGGAGCGCCACTGCTTGAGGCCACCCTGTGCACTGGCTAGCTCTGCTCCCTGAAGCAGAACTGCCAGTCTGGCGCCCCGGGTGGGGGGACCTATGGTGGCGCCTCAGCTTGGCAGGGGGAGCATACAGAAGTGGGCACCCTGGGCCCATGAGCCCCTTAATCCAGCGCTGCCCATGATAGCTATGTTCTACCAGAAATATCAGTCACATGGTCAAAGTCATACATATGGGGGACAGTGCTTTCCTGACAGGTTACCCAAGGCTGTGGAGTTTGATCCCAGATGCACATCAACATGCATCTTACTTCCTTTAAGGATAAAATGCAAAACACTTTGCACAGATCTAAGAAAATACATACCTGTTGTAGGGAGAACTTTGTGGCATGTTCCTCCCAGATCAGCTTCCTTCAATTCTGACAGGAAACTAATCTGCATTTTGGTGAGCCCTTCTGGCCCTGAGCTGGAACTTCAGTGAAGAAAGGCTGCAAGGAAAGGTTCCACCTCATGATTCGTAGTTTGTGTCCTTCATAGCATGGAGCCATTATAGCAAGGAAACATCTGTAACGATGTGTGATGCAAACCTGCAGCTGGAGCAGGTCTGCTCATTCAGCTACAATGACCGACTCCTCCACAGAGCTTGTGGTGACTCATCCCTCAGACATATGCTATAGCAGCCTATCCAGTCTAAAGATAACACCCACTACAATATTGATATTGCAGCACTTAGTGAGACTAGAGTTGGTAGAGAAAGTTCCATCATTGAAGTAGGAGGTGACTAACTACAGTTTCTTCTTGCAAAGAGAAACAGGATGAAGACCATGGAGTTGGATTTGGAATCAGAATATCTTTCCTGAAGCAACTTCCTGACCCCCTTTTGGCTTGAACAAACAGCTCATGAAACTTTGATTCCCCTGAACCCTTCACTGTAACTGTCATGAGTGCCTATGAGCTTACACAGACCATCAGAAAGACAAACAAAGAGCAGTTTGATTCTGATCTGAACTCTGTCCTGAGATCCACCCCTGCATATGACAAACTTATCCTGTTGGGAGGCTTCAGTGCTAGAGTTGTAGAGACAGCAGCGTCTGGAGAAGTGTGATAGGGCAACATGGAATAGGAAAGATAACAGCAATGTATTTATTCCTCCTCTTGGGTAAATGTAAAATACATAATCTGCTCATCACTAACACCATCTTCAGACAAAATGATACATATAAAATGAGATGGCTACATCCATGATCCAAACAATAGCACTTGATTGATATCATTTGCAAATGAGACATCTGCAATCTCAGAATTACCTGAGCCAAGTATCACACTGAATGCTGTATACACCACAGATTGTAGGAGCAGTGCTCAATCTGTATATAGTTCCCAAGCTTGACCTCGAAGCATTGCAAGCTCAGCAGAACAGCCTTCAACATAGCAAGGCTAAAGTGCTTTGACTATCATGTAGTTTCATCAGTTACTTGAGAGCAAGACTTTTTTTCAGGATCGCCTTTCAGTAGCAAGACTTTTGTTCAGGATCGTCTTTCAGTGGCAAGCCAACAAAAGAAAGCACCCACCTCAAAGATGTGATTATTTGAAATAGCTAAATCAGTGCTGGGGCCAGAGAAAAGGACATATAAGTGTTGGTTTGCTGAGAAGAATGAGAACATTTCCAAGCTCATAAGTGATGAACATAAAGCTTTTGTTGAATGGCAGATCTACTCACTTCTGTCTCAAAGAAAGATAGGTTAAAATACCTAAGAAGCAAGGTAGCTCCAAACAAAAGTTCCTAACCAACACATTAGTCTTCTCACCAATTGAAGATCTATTGTGCACTGGTCCTAATATATTTTCTGTATGGTTCTGAGCTATGGATTCTTTATAGATGGCACAGTAAACAGCTTGAGCAATTTCACAGCATTTGCTGGCAGGACAGAGTGATCATTATTAAGATGCTGGAGAGAGCCTTTTCCTTGACCAGAGGCCCAGCAAATTAAATTGCCTTGGCCAAATGCAAGATTTCTCTGTTGATTTCAGTGAAACCAAACATTGTCAGTGCACCAGGGGTTTGCTTGTCTTGCCCTGTTTGGCAGTCTTTCTCTAAGCAAAAGAATTGCTCTAAATTTAAACATAGAAGATTACCTCCATTTGCTGGGTATCTCTTTATTAACAATAGCTGCTTGTGCATAGGCCTGGCTCAAAGTCTCATCCCCTTTTTGTTCCTCAGTAATACTGCTGAATTTAGTCAAAATCTCTGATTTTGTAATAAGAGCTCATCAACTCTGAATGGAGCTTGATTTCTAAAGAGGCATCCAGCTGCTTGGAACTCCTTCTTTTCAGCTTGGCAATGTCTCCTAGGCCAGTGAGGCATATTTATTCATGAGAAGTCAACCGTGCAGACTCCAGTAGTGAGGCCTCAAATATTCCCAGTCTCAGCTGACAATGACTGTAGGTCAAAAAAATAAAAGGTCCATGGTTTGGCTGTTGATGTCAGATTCCTCCTCTCTGCTTCTGGGCAGATGCTTCTTTTGTGAGGCTTTTGTGTTCTTATATCAGGGCCTTTCTCTTCTGAGGTCAGGGTGAGTTGGAGGATTCTGAGGCTAGGACTTTTTCTGACTGCTCAAATTCCTTGGTCCAAGTTGTTCATTACCTACCCTATGGCTTCTTGGCCTTCCCAAAACCTGGCAAGGAAAGACCTGGGAACAGGGGTCCTTGTGATGTCAACCACAGCTAGATTTCTCATTCACTTGAACTGATCCTTTGGCCCTGAGGGAGTCTGTTTTTGGATAATGATGCAGTAATCCTTGCCCCATACAGTTTTCCGTTAGCTGGATGCTACCAGCCTTTGTCTTGAGCTTGTGGCCTAAGACCCTGTCTCTTCCCTCTGTGGTGGGGTGGCTGTGTAAATTGTTTGAATAGAATTGTTTCCTCTACTTGAACCCTTGCTTTTCTCTTACGATTGAGCCATCACCAGCTCTGTTTTAGAGCTTCTGTGCCAGTCTAAGAGGCTGGATGCCGGGACTCTTCTTGAAATTGCTGGTGATATGTTTCCCCCAAGATACACAACAAGTCCAATATGACTGTTTTGTCTCCTGCATAATCTCTTTCAGCCACTGGGTCTAACATGCAAGAAACTGCTTGTGTCATCCCATTCAAGTATGGGGCCAATAAGACAACCCATTGCTCAGATACCCCTTCTGCTGCCACCGAATCTGCTCAAATGTTCTAAGCAAAAACTTCTGGGTTTCCTTCTCTTCAGGGATGGTCTCTCAAATTGTCTGCACCCTCACCAATTGCTCCTCGGGATCTGGGTGTTCCTTCTAGGCGAGCTAACCTGCCTGGCAACCAAACTCCATCTCAGGGCTTCAGCCAGCCTCTTCTCCCACCCAGACAGGCAGAGCTCTGTCATCCTTCCTGATTATCCCAAGTTGGGCTAGGTATCCTTTTAGCTCTTTCTACCTTCACTTGCAGTGGTGTGGCTTCTGTTGGGTCCATAGGCTTTCCCTAACCTTTCCCTCGACAGAGGAAAACTTGTCAGCCTCTTTAACCCACTCATTTCCCCGGTACTCATCACACATCCCAAGAGGAAAATATTCTTAACAATGGCAGGCAATGGCATTGCACTGTGCCCTCCATCAAATTTCCATTCAGAGGTCATGCCTTTAATTGTTGAGTTTCCACAGGAGTTTCCCTCTTCCCTGTTCTGACTGTTTTAGGCAAATCTCTCCTTGGATGGATTCAGAAGGGTAGCTGTGTTAATCTAGTTCAGCACAACAAAGTCCTATGGATTAAAAAGACTAAAAACTAACAAATTTATTTATCACATGAGCTTTTGTGGGAGAAAATCTCTTTGCTAGAAGCCTGAAGATGAGGAATTCGCAGAATGTGAGGAGCAACTGTCAGCTGGATCTTGCCTGAGGACATTTTCTTCTCTTGCAGGGGTGTTGGTACCACCACTCCCCACCTACCACACACTCATCTGGAAATTAATGTCTAGGCACTGATCTTGCTAATACTTATTCATGTATACTTAATGTTATCACAGTGAATAGTCTTACTGAAGCCAGTTGTATATTCACATTAGTAACATTCAGTGCACTTGTAAGTTTTTGCAGGATCTGGGCCCTAGTTGCCAAGAGAGGATTTTGACACCAGATTGGGGAAACAACAGTAGGAGAATGTAGCCCCTTAAATAATGCTCCAAATGGTCTGAGAAACAAGGAAAGAGAAGTATTAGAAATATATTTTATGGAAAGCAGAGCTTTCTCTAAGGAATGACTTTCATTGCTTTCCAGGAGGAGTTGGCAGCTCTTTAACAACAAGATTGGTTTTCCCATCCTGGTTGCATTGTGACAGCTTAGAAAAGCCCTGTAACTAATGTAGCCTCCATACATTATGGGGTGATCATGTCCAAGAATAGACATTGACAGATTTGAAATAATTATGTAAATTTATCCGGAATCCTATTTAAATGCACATTTTTCAGACGTACAATAAAAAAAAAAAAAAAACCCAACAAATCCTCGGTGATTGCTGAGGAAGTGATACCTATGAGTCTGCATTAAACTAAACACAATATGCCATAAAAAGCTCATTACACATCCAAGCTGTCTTTGTATCAGCATTAAGTGCGCTGCCACAGACATTCTGTAAATTATACACTTATAAATTACTCATTTATAACAGCTGCAGGATGATGGTGACAGTATGAATTATATATTTTTTTCATCCTTGCCTTGGCTTTGCCAGCAGCCTGCTTTCGTTGATGCAGCTTTGCTTATCTGAGCACCTGATGACCCTGAATTTGCTGCTGGTGGGCGAAAAATAATGTCTTAAAGATGAGACACAGGGAAGCATTCCTATTACCCCTTTTTCATGATTAACTCTAGAATGGTCAGATGTGACTGAAATTGGAAATCTTACAAGGGCAGATGACAGCAACTCTGAAACTTTCTCTGCTTTGCATTGCTGCAGGCAAGGTGTTGGGTAGTTTTTTATAGTCTGACAATGTAAGTCCCAGCATCCTTTGTACAGGAGTTGTGAAGTGCAGCAATACTATGTTGCCTGCTGTTAGTGCTTTTAAGTACACAAAAAAATCTAATATACATGTGGTGGTTAGGAACCTTTGGGATCAGAGTGTCCTGACCATGAGAATTTCCAAAGGGATAGCCGTGTTAGTCTAGTCCAGCAAAAAAAAACCAAGGAGTCGCGTGGGACTTAAAGACTAACATTTATTTTTCTCATGAGCTTTCATGGGAGAAAATCCCACTTCGTCAGCATCTGACGAAGTGGGATTTTCTCCCACAAAAGCTCATGAGAAAAGTAAATCTGTTAGTCTTTAAGTGCCACACAACTCCGTGGTTTTTTGCTGACCATGAGAGCAACAAATCACCGAAGGATATAATTAACTTAACTAGGTGTTTCCTGTCTTCGCCTGCCCTGGGGTAGTCACCTGAAAAATGCCAAAGTCAAGACAGGTAGCAAAAGGCTAGCAAATTCTCCCAGCACTGGTAGGTGACACTGATGTTAGAATTCCCACCAGCCATAAACAATGTTTCTGATCCCCCACACTAGTTATTAAGAAGCTAAAACAAAAAAAATTCTCAACCCCCTTTACTGCATTTCATTTTCTGGCTCCCAATCAGCCACTAGGTCTAGTAAAGAGACAAGTTATTTAAAACTCTGTGCTCTTTAGCAGAAAGGTTCTCCTGACCTCAAAGCAGGGGCAGTGCTGCCATAGGGCCAGAGGGGCTTCAGACCCCCATATCTCCAGCCGAGCCCCAGTAGGGGCTGGGGTTGGATTGGGCCCACAAAGGCTGCCTGCCACTGGCCGGCAGCGGCAGGAGCTGGATCTGAGCCCAGGCTGCCTGCCGCTGGCTGGCTTGCATCTGGCTTCTGCTGCTGCCGGCCAGTGGCCGGCAGCCCAGTTGGGCTCGATCTGGCCCCAGCTGCTGCCTGCTGGCCAGTGGCAAACAACCCAGGCTCAGAGCCGGCTTCTGTTCTGCCGCTGGCCGGCAGACAGTGGCTGGAGCCAGATGAGGCCTGCCTGGGCCACCTGTCGCTGGCTGGAAGTGGGAGGAGCTGGATCCAAGCCTGGGTTTCAACCACGAGCCACTGGTCAGCTGTGGCAGGAACCATATCTGAGCCAGCTAGCGGCTGGTGCCCTAGGCGTAGATACAGCTCCTGCCACTGCCAGCGACTGGGGGGCAGGCTGGGTGGGCCCCATCCAGCTTCAGATGCTGCCTGCCAGTCAGCGGCAAATGGCAGGAGCCAGTTCCATGCCTCGGCTCTTTGCTGCTGGCTGGAAGGCAGCAGCTGGGGCTGGACTGGGTCCACCAGGGCTGCCTGGTGCTGGCTGGCTAGCAGCAGGAGCTGTATTGGACCTGGGGGTGGGGCCATGCACCTGGGCTCAGGCCCTGACCCTTTTTTAGGGGAGCAATGCCCCTGCCCCAAAGGTTCAGCCACATTACCAGATTAATATGTCTGAATCTTACCCAAAATACCATATTGCCAGCCAATCCTTTAATAACTAAAACTAAAGGTTTATTATAAGGAAAAGGAACAAACTGTAATTGTTTTAATCCTTTAACAGCTCTATCAGATACATACAAATGATTTAAATGTTCATATGTGTCAGGTTTCTAGTAGAATTGTGGCTTGTAATGATCCCTCTTGTGTACATTCAGTATCTGGATAGGTTTCAGTCCTTTTTTTCACAGCTTCATTTTTTAGAAATTCAGTCTAGAAAAATGAGGACTAAATAGTCCTCCATGTATAGAGTTTGTTCTAATTCTCCCATTGATATTAGCAGGGAGATTCCAGTCTGGTGCTTAGATATTGATACAAACTTTCCCTGAGAAGCTTGGAGAGATGAGAGAGAAAAAGGATCTGTCCACTAGAATCTTTTACAGATCCACACAGGTTGTCCAATATTTTATTGACAGCAGGTATCTCCTTGAACACTTAATACTGAAGATGATTGCTTCTGCCTTTGAAATATCATCTCCCTTGTACTGAGCACACTGGTAAGTAGTTATATTAGTGTGAGATAACTGGCCATTCACAAGCATTCACAGGCGTTTACTAAAATTTTGAAGCGAAATAAAAACAATAGTATCCTTAGATTCAGTAAAACAAGCAAGGTTAATTCAAGTTCCATCTAAACATTCGTATGTTCCTTTTGAGCTTTTAACTGATAGACCTGTAATAGACAGAAAAACAGTTTATCTACATTGCTAATGTCTAGCAAGATAGATGTAAACATCTTCAAATAACTAGCAACACTACACTTGCATATCAAGGCTCTACTTGTAAGGAAGGACCCTCACTACCACTGTATTTTCCTAGAATAGGTCCTTAAAGGTCAGATTTGAGACATGTGTTTGCAAAACTGCTCATTTCTTTTGGGTCTAGTGCAGGGGTCTCAAACTCAAATCACCGCAAGGGCGGCATGAGGACTAGTACATAGCCGCAGGAGGACTAGTACCTTAGTCTGAGGGCTGCACCACTGAAACCTTTTCATATAACAATATTGCAAATATTGGTAATGATAGTGTCATTGTGAGCCACAGGGAATAGCTTATGGGGCTGCGTGTTTGAGACTCCTGGTCTAGCGTGACACTAGGCACAGTGGGACATATGGTAATCCAGTACAAGGGTACAAGGGACAGTTCTCTCAGACTTCAGAGCAGGGGCATAGTCACGGGTGGGGTGTAGGCCACCCACTTGGCTCTGAGACCCACCCAACTTAGCTCCTGGCAGTGGCATGAACTTCACCACCACAGTCACTGAGCCAGCCAGCAGCTGCAAGTAGAGCAGAGGGGCCGGTGCTGATCCTTCTGCTTCGCTCATGGCTGCAGGGTCCAGCGGCTGCTGCCAGGAGCAGGGCAGAGATGCCACCACCAGCGCCTCTGCTCTGCTTGCAACTGCTGGGCCCTGTAGCTGTGAGTGGAGCTGAGGTACCAGCTCCACTGCCCGTCTCACAACTGCAGCTGCCAGCTTCTGGCCAGTCTCGTGGATGTGGCGGCAAAGTTCGCACTGCTGCCTGCCCAGGTGCTGTGTGTCTCTCCCTCCCTTGAAGGGGGATGGCTTCCGTTCACGTGACTGGAAGCTGTCCTTGGCTGGGCCTACCTTGCATGTACAGGGGTCCAGCCAGAAAACAGGCTGACAATGCTCCGGCTTCATAGAGGCTATGATATAGTATTTCTGTTGGTATAATTTATTTGTATATAACTATAAATAGAAATGTGGCCTGCTCCCATGCCATCAAAGTCTAATGGAAGCTGTGCCATTGACTTCAGTGGGTACAGGATCAGACTCATGCTACTACAGTATGCATAAAATGGGCTGCAAAGTAAGTGTCGCTTGTGGTCTAAAGGCATGAGAGCATATAATGCAACCCTCCCCCCCCCAAAAAAAAAACTCCCCAAAAGAATCCCACATTACAATTTTTCATAAAAGAGACATCTCTTCAGAAGATAGTGAAACAGGACAAAGGAGTTTAATGAGGAGGACTCATGAATTCAGAGACTTTAAGGCCAGAGGTGACTACTATGATCATTGGGTCTGAGCTCCTATACATAGGTTATACATTTTCATCCACAAAATCCCTGCATAAAAATCATAACTTCTGGCTGAACTATAACATATCATTGAGAAAGACATCCAACTTTAATTTAAAAGCTTCAGGGGATGGAGAACACTGAATCCTTTAGTAATTTTGTTCCAGTGGTTAATTGGTCTCACTGTTTAAAAAAAAAAAAAAGCCTATATTTTTTAGCTTA
Organism: Podocnemis expansa; assembly: GCA_007922195.1. Lineage (NCBI taxonomy): Eukaryota > Metazoa > Chordata > Testudines > Podocnemididae > Podocnemis > Podocnemis expansa. The sequence continues at coordinate 27,326,188 of ML681963.1, forward strand.
ATTGTTCTTGCAGCCATTGCATCTTGTTGTTAGCCTTTTGTATGCTTAGTTAAAGAGGCCTTGACTATTGGAAGTCCTTTCCCCATGTAAGTACTTACAGGCAATGGTCCAGTCACTTCTTTACCCATTTTTTGGATAAATTAAAATAGATTGAGTTTCTTAAATCTCATACTCTAAGCCAGATTTTCCAGACCTCAAAACATTCTGGTAACTCTTTTCTGAAATATTTCCAAGATTGCTCCAACTGAAAGTGGTGGCCTGAGAGAAAATGTAAAGCAATGCATAGGCCCAAGAGATAAAGTAAACTGAGGATGGATGATTAGAGAGAAGGAAAACGAACACAGCGAACAAGCAGTTTAGGGTAGAAATGGAGAGGAGAGGAGCCCACATTCAAGGGACAGCATTAATATCTTTACAGAACGTATTCTTTCTGCTTGGACACCTGATACTAGGCAAATATTGCAACATTTTTTCAAGTTCCTGAGAGGAACTTGTTAGTCTATTCAGCAAAACAAACAAGGAGTCCTGTGGCACTTGCAAAGACTAACAGGTTTATCATATGAGCTTTCATAGGCATAATCCTACATCATTAGATGCAATAAATGGAAAAAAATCCCCAGCATATTAGCAGTCTATCCCTCTGGCTCTGTTGGAATTAACATTGTGTCCCACTCTACCCTGTAGCTGTATATTTACAGTTAACATGCTATTTTTTTTTTTCTGTTTCATGCATCTGATGAACTGGGATTGTGTACCCTAAAGCTCATGCAATAAATAAAGTTGCTAGTCTTTAAAAGTGCACAGGACTCCTTCAGCATTATTTTAGTGACTATTTGGTTGAAGTTTTAAACAAATATGCTGCAAGTCTGTTCATACCCTCTCTGAATTCATTTTCCATGAATGTTCCAGGTTTAATTATAGGCATTTCCTTACAAGCAGTTCTTTGAAAAATTTATTGTGTCATTGTCTCAGAAAGCATGTATCATTGTTACATTTGCAAGAACTTGCACCAGAAACCTGATTCCAAAAGTCACAGCTATGCAACCAAGGAACAGAAATTTACCATGTGACCTATTCATCCAATGAAAACAGCTCAAATTTTGAATTTCAAACAACTGCTTGAAAACAACCAATGGACCAAACCAACATTTGCAAAAAAAAAAAAAGGAACAAATTGTGTCCACTAGCAAATCATTTGGGAAAAATTACATTCTGTTCATGGATAGAAAAAGGCAGAAATAATTGAATATTTTATTGATTACAAATTACCCCTTCAGCACTAATGTCCACCTATAATGAACTGAGACTCTGAGGCTATGTTCACATGGACACATTTATTTCAATTTAAGCTAAATCGAAATAAGTTATTTTGAAATAAAATCATTAATCTGATTTAAGTTAAATCGAATTAAGCAAAAACCACCAAATCGAAATAGCAAGTCCGAACCCAGGACTTGCTCTTTTGATTCAGCAGAGGGGCACCCTGGGAGGTGTGACAACATGGCCCCCTGGCAGGGACATGTTGCCACCCAATCCCCTGCCTGGGTCTCATCTGTGGATCCATCAGCCTGTGGATCCATCATGGAAGATGATGAGAGCCAGGCAGGGGAAAAGAGCCAGTGGGGCACCCTGGCTGCCGCCTGGATGGTGGATCCTGGAGCTGGCTGGCCCTGCCGCCTGGTCTTGGGTGCAGGAGCTAGCTCACCTGGCTTGCTGGGCACACTGGCTCCTGCACCCCCTGCTGGTCAGCAGCTGCCGAGCCCAGGAAGTGGGGCCAGCCGGCTCCCACACTCCCCACCCGGCCAGCAGCCTCTGAGCCCGGGCAGCAGGGCCAGCTGGCTCTGGGGTTCTTCCTCTTAGGGAACCACAATTTCGGAACAATCCTCATTTCAATTCCAAACTAGGTTTTATTGTATGAAAATGATTTTCCTTAGTTCAGAATAAGGGAGTTCCTTATTTCAAAATAAGGAAATGTCATCTGGACATGACTTTTTTTAAATCGAGACAATGGTCGTTTTTCGATTTAAAATCTACATGTGGACATAGCCTGAGACATGTACCAGTCATTTGTGCAAATTCTGAAATTCATGTCATATGGTTATGCTTACCCAAGTTATTCCAACTTCATATTTAGGCACCTGGCAGGGCTATTCTTTGGATCTTCTCAGAACCGCCTAAGAATTGGGTTCTTAAGGTGAAAGAAAGTCTGAATTCAGCCCAGGGCTGTCCTCATCAGACCTTTACAGTTTGATGGCTGCACTGTAAACTCCAGCTGCTTTACTTTTATTACACAATTTATATTGGACATTTACTTCAATGGACTTTCACACCTTCCAACGCCTTTATATGTCTGTATTGTGAATGTCTCTATTTTTGCTTTAAATGCATCCAGCTGCACAGCCTCTAGTTATTGTCAAAAACTCTCTCCTCATTGCCTCATTCAACCATACTTTCTTACAAACATTTGCTCTCCCTTTGCAATCTAACTTTGATTTACACTTCTCTTCCTTGCCTGTAGTTACTCATTTTGTATTACAATTTAATCACTACTTTCCTACTGAGTAAAAAAGCTTCAAAATTCAAATAGGGGTTTTGTTTTTCTCTTAGCATGTCTTGTCTTCCAAGAACACATTCCTGCAGTTCCTGACAAAGAGGTTCAAGGGTATCTGGTGAAGCAGTGGGGTGAAAGAGTGCTTAGAAACATCCCCTGGGGGCCTTCATATCCTACATCCATGGAGCCTGTGGATCCATCATGGATGATGATGCTGTGGAATGTTCTCCCTCTGCTGATGGATTCATAAAGAAACAGTGATGATGGCCCTGTTCCTTGAACCATCTTGTGTAACTTTTAACACATGGATCAAAAAAGAACAATAGCGCTTAAAAATATACTCATTTGTCTCTTTGTTCCACACTACATAGAAAAATAATTTGCAGTTCTAAGTTATCTTTCACCTGAGAATCAAAGGGTTTAATAAAATATATTAATTAACTATGCCCTTATAAGGTACCATTTTTCAAAAAGGTAAACAGAGGTATGGAAGAATAAAGTGACATACTCACTGTCACGCTGTTCCACTAAGTGAGAGAGAAATAGAACCCTGGACTCCTGGCTCTCATCACCTGTTGTCAATACTTGACAACACTTTTAAAGATATCTGACTTGCAGTCCATAACCTAAAATTTAACTTAGGGAAAAAATCTTCCAGTGGTACTTCAAATGATTAATGTAAGTCAGAAATGGATTGCTAAATCTTTATGGCAAGAAATTTAAGATTTCTATTTTTTTGTCTTCTTCTCAGGTTGAGGATTAATATTTTATCTGTGTGAATAACTTTTTTGCTTTTTATAAAAAGAATGATTTTGCAATGGGTATGGTGAATGCATATGAGAAGATACTGATAAGAAGAACTGAAGGAGCAGAGTGACTGATTTGCTGTAACAGGGCTGAAGGAAGAAGCTTTTCTCTAAGAACATAATCCTGGGAATCTTCCCAAAGTATGTGGTTCTAAACTTGATTCAGGTGAGCTGTGTGAATTGTGGGGCTTTTTATTTTCTTTCTTTTTTGAAAAGCCTAATGTTAGTCCAAAGTGTCAGTTGGTGGCATCAGCACAGCATTGTGGACCATTTGCATTGGCTGAGGATCTGGTCAGTTGTGTTGACAGAGATGATTAGGAACTTGTTTTTTGGGCAGACTGGATGATTCAGGACTGATAGCGGGAAACAGCGCATTTTCTTCTTTGATTACCTATCCCTAAGTCGATGCACTTAAGAGTTTTTAGTGACTGAAAGTTAGTATCATCTGATGACTGTTTGCTGGTTTGTGTGCAATGAGTTGAGTCGTCTCAGGCTATATCTTAATAGGCAACTGTCCACACCATGGAATCAACAGCACAATTTACATTCTTGTGGGTAGCTTCAGCAGAGATGACAAAGACTTGAGGGACCATGGGAAATAGAGAGGAGCCCAAATTTGTTTTTGTCAGGGTTCATCTCAACCAACTACACTGAAGTGATGCCACAGTTTGCTGTGTCTACATTAGACATGTATGATATCTTAGCTATTACCTTATAAAATCATACCTTTTTTCCCCTAGTGTAAACAGGGCCTAAGCTGTGCTTGCTTTACTATTCAGTGCCATGTCTCCATCTACTTCCTTCTCATCACATTCCCCCTTTTTGGCAAGATGCTTCCTGGAAGTAGCACCTGATGCATAGCCTCTGCATGACTATGTGAGCTGACCACAAACTAGATCCAGATGTATTGTCAATATTAGAGTTACCAGTCTACCTTCTTTTGCGCAGCCCATGCAAAAGATAAGATTGCAGTAGGGCAACTCAGCACTAGATAGTCCTGCGAGAAAAGCAGCAGCCACGTCAGGATCTGCTGAGCTGGAACACAAGTGCAGCTGGGTTGAGATTACCACGTGTTTCACATGATCTGAACTTGATGGTGTCATGCCACTGCACTGTCAGTGGGCTCTCCCCAGAGAGGATGGCAGAGGGACTTCTGAGCATTGCGGTCAGGACTTGTCTGGTTCTGGCAGCCCATAACATTGGGAGCTGAGTACAAAGCAGCAAATTTGCATGCCTTACTTGCTCTGATTTGGAAAAGCAATATTATCAATTTCTGTTAGGTTTGCATCAAGTAGTTTTTTTTTCTTAAGGGGATCTAGCATTAGTTTGCAGTGCCCTCTCCCCCCACACTCTTCTCATGACTCTAATTCTTTAATTTAACGCCCTACTGATAGCTGTCTAAGTGTTTGGATGCTCCAGCTTCCATTGACAAATATTTTTGAGTATCCTTAACTTTTCATGCACATAAACAATTCATAAACATGTTAGGAGAGTTCTCCAGATTTTCTTCCTTGCATAAAGTCCCAGGAAAAATGCTGCTCTGAATGAAACCTTAGTGGCAAAGTGGTTCAAAAAGCACCACCTTGCATGCCATATGTCTTGGAAATAAATCTCTCCCCCCCACCATTTAAAAGCAATGTACCCTCACCACAAAGGAAACTTTATCTTTTTAGCTACATAAATCATTCACGTTCCTCCATAACCCAGCCCCTCCTATCTGGGAAGCCTTTCACATTTACCATGTGTGTTATAATCTCCACTGTATTTCTGTCTGCCACATTGATTTATCCTTTGCTAACAAATCAGCCCGTATGGCAAAGCTGCTGCTTTCCAATTCAGCCTTTGATGGAACATGTAGCTGTGCTGTAAATCATAGCTGAGATTCAAGCAGAGAGGAGGCAGAAGTAAAGATGAGAAGAGTGAGGTTTTTTTTTAATAGGTGTATGGTTCTAAAATATCCAGTATCCAAGTATCTAAAATATTTGTCACCCCCCTTCCTCCCACTCTGGGTGAGATTTGAGCTTTTTAATAATAGGGGTGGGTCTGGTAGTGATTTTCTCTTTGATGCCTTTCTCCTCCTAGTCCAATTTGTGCAAAGAAAGTGCTATAGTGATGGAATGTGAATATGAAGGACAGTTGTGCCTGGATATGCTAAAGACGTGTCACTCAGGACTTTAATCCTGCGTTTTCTCTGAGTGCAAACAGCTGGATTGGTGAAGGAGTATGGTCTTGTAGTTAAAGCACAAGTCAGGAGATCTGACATCAGTTTCCAATTCTCCTCAGACTTTCTGTGTGAGTTTGCACAAGCCATTTAACCTCTTTGCATTCAGTTTCCACATCAAATAGATGTGATAATACTTCCCTCTCTTATAGCAGTGTTGTGAGGCTTCACTGACTAATGTTTGTAAAGTGAATTGAGCTCTGTGGCTACAAGTGCAAAGCATTATGTACTCTTTGCCAGCTAACCAAAAATGGCCAGGAATTTGCCAAAGATGGCAAGAATCAGGGACAGTGGGAGTGGTTGCATAGTTGTGGCATAGAATGAATAGCCATCACAAAGTGACATTGTTTACAGTTAACAATGGGCAAACTTCAGAAAGCTTCATGTTGGGTTAAGTATCCAGGTTACTTGGACCTCTTTCAAATAGAAACAGAGATGAACATTTCACAAAGGCAACCTTTCTTGTTAGCTACACTGTGGGCAGCATGCAGTGCATACACATATATAATCTAGTTTCTCAAACTATTTGTGGATTCTGCAAATGCCTCCTGCCTTTTTCCTGATGCACTCTAAGGCAGGGGTGTAGCCACAGGTGGGCCCAGATGACCTGGGGCCCACCCATTCGGCCCTGAGGTCCACACTTAGCTCCCAGCAGTGCGGGGCTGCCCAGTGGCCATGAGCAGAGCAGAGGCACCAGTGCCAATGCCTCTGTGCTGCTTGCTGCTGTGGGGCCCAGTGGCCATGGCTGCAAGTGAAGCAGAGTTGCCCATGCTGATGCCTCTGCTCTGCTCACGGCCGACGGGCCCTGCTACTGCGAGTGGAGGAGAGGCACCGGTGCTGGTGCCTCTGCCTCACTTGCAGCCATGGCCGCTGGCTACTGGCTGGCCCCCCGAGCAGTGGCAGCAATGTTAGCACTGTTGTTGGGCATGATCCCTCTCCCCCTCCCTACTTGATGCAAACCTAACAGAAATTGATAATATTGCTTTTCCAAATCAGAGCAAGTAAGGCATGCAAATTTGCTGCTTTGTACTCAGCTCCCAATGTTATGGGCTGCCAGAACCAGACAAGTCCTGACCGCAATGCTCAGAAGTCCCTCTGCCATCCTCTCTGGGGAGAGCCCACTGACAGTGCAGTGGCATGACACCATCAAGTTCAGATCATGTGAAACACGTGGTAATCTCAACCCAGCTGCACTTGTGTTCCAGCTCAGCAGCTAAGGTACTAGTCCTCAGCAGATCCTGACGTGGCTGCTGCTTTTCTTGCAGGACTATCTAGTGCTGAGTTGCCCTACTGCAATCTTATCTTTTGCATGGGCTGCGCAAAAGAAGGTAGACTGGTAACTCTAATATTGACAATACATCTGGATCTAGTTTGTGGTCAGCTCACATAGTCATGCAGAGGCTATGCATCAGGTGCTACTTCCAGGAAGCATCTTGCCAAAAAGGGGGAATGTGATGAGAAGGAAGTAGATGGAGACATGGCACTCAATAGTAAAGCCTACCCTCCATTTTCAGGGCCTGGCCAGAAATCAGAGGCTGACTACACCTCTGCTCTAAGGGCTCAGCATGCACCATATGGTGCCATCATAGCTGTTAGATAACTGCAGTTATATGTGTCCAGTTTGGGTGCACATATGTTGTGTTATTTTCAAATCTGAATCATAGTAGTTTTTTCAAAACTTCCATTTTATTATTTTCAAAAAGAACACAACAAAATTAAGCTATGCTCTTTGAAAGCTGATTTGAAGAACGTGATGAACCCCACTCACTAATGGTACAAAGAAGCGGCACAGAAATTAGTCAAAATGTGTTCTGGTAAATTTAGTGAAAGAAGCTGCACCTGGGTCTACCCCTACTCTCAATAGCCTGTGGACCCAGAACCTACAAGGGGTGACCCCATTCTCTGAGGTCACTAGGGTCCAGACAGTGCCTCTCCTCCTTCACCCTTGCCAAGTAGTTTTCATGAAATAAACAACTGGAAGGAGCTAGTCAGAGACTTCAACTGGCAGCAACTGCAGAGGGAGCTGTACACAGACTGAGGCTTGGGAATAGCAAGCGACTCTTTAACCTGTTCCTTACAGCTCTTTAACTCACACAGTGTTTTCATATCATGTGCTGCAATTATTAACCTATTAGGATATTTTTAGTATATTATTAACTGATTGTAAATAGTTGGTCAGTTCCATACAGGTAGCCATGTCAGTCTAGTTCAGCAAAACAGACACGGAGTCTTGTTCCAAAGGGATAGTCTTGTGGCACTTTTGAAGACTGACATTTAGAGACAAAGCTGGCCAGTCAATCTTACTGTGATAATAAGAGACAGAGAGTATAAATGAAACAATGAATTTACACTACTGGGTCTGTCTTGGTTGATTGCTAATTTGGTTCCTGAACCACTGATATCTGAGTATCATTGAGCTAAAGCAGGGACCCACAGAGAGTGATGATATCCAAATTTTCTAGTGTTGACTGGACTTCCTCTGCCATGTGCAGACTTGCTGTTTATTCCAACCTGTTCCTGCCATCTCCCTCATCCCTTCTCCTCAGTCTCACTGCAGATCATCCCTCTTGGCTTCCTTTTCTCCCCTATTCTATTCCCCTTACCTTTTCTTTCCATTTAGCTTTTCCCCTCCATCTCTCCTCACACTCCCAAATTCATGGAATTGACATGACATTTGCCACTATCACACTGTGTCTGTTTCGTCAGTGTAGATTATAAGCTCTTCAGGGCAGAGACCGTTTACTATTTTGTCTTTGTACAGTGCCTAATGCAATGGGGTCCTGCTCTTGTTTAGTCCTTAGACACTGTAATAAACATGACTGATGATAACAGCAGACTTTTCCAATAACTTTGATGGGTCCTTCTTGTATAGTAGGGTTCTGCTAGTCACAAGGGCTGGAGTATGTGGCCTTTGGTTTTTTCTTTCCCCATTAGTGCTTGCCTTCCTTTGTAAAGCGCTTAGTGCTCCAGTGGTGTTTTACAGCCACAGATCTCAAAGGAGTAGTATTCCCAGCTAATAAAAGAACATGACTTTTCTTTCCCTTTGAAATTCTTCCCATGCTTTTGTACCTCTGTACAGTAACTAGGAAAAAATACACAAGAGCGTGAGGCCAAGGAGTCTAAATATTCCAAACGATCATGAGGTCATTATATCTGCTTGCAAGCTTGTCATCTCTCTATACTGGTACATTAATAAAGCCCCAGAATGCTGGTTGGCACTGACAGATAGAGCTGTACAATGCGTGTTGTATAAACTACTTCATGCAACCCCATCTGATTGCTGTAGAGACACAAATTCATACATTTCACTATCAATAACCTACTTCTTAATTGTAAGCCAGCATCCATTCAAATTAAAGCACTGTAGCTCTTAAGCAGGAGCAAGGATCTCACAGCTCCTCACGAGCTGATTTATCGTTACATGACAAATATTGGGAACATTAAATTTTAATATAAGTGCTGTCACTTTCACCATAAATCTTATGCAGAAGAGCTCAGAAATTACTTCATTTTAAAAAGGACATTTATTGCCTGAGATAGGCAGATATGCGATTTCTTCCTTTAAGGAACCCATGGATTATTTTCCTTGGGAGAAGGCTGAACTTGTGATTCGTATTTGCCCTGTCACTTTTGGCAAAGGAGAGAGAGCTAATTTACTGTTTTTTTCAACATAAATAATCTCCTGTTTGTTTTTCATTCACTTTTAAGTCACAGGGAACACTGACTGCACCTTGCCTGTCTGGTATGAGGAATGTGAAAACTGGTTTGGAAAAAAATAAAAACTGGCTTGAACCTTGACTCAAATCTCAACCAAATCAGACTCTATTTTTATACTCAAAACAGTTTATATTCTCTTTTTTTCTCTTGATGAATTTCCTTTTGGTGACATTTTAACCAGGGCCTGTATCTTTATTGTTCCTATTGTTGTTTGTTATTTGTAGAACTGAAGAGCTTGTATATACAACATGTCCATTATGCTTGGAGCCAACATTCTTAAAGTGAAAGACAGTCCCTTCCACAAAGATCTTATTGGCTATGTCTACACATGCATTGTTATTTCGAAATAAGGATTTCGAAATGAGTTATTTCGAAATAAAATTAACAAAATGTTAATTCGAATTAAGGGAAAGCCTGCAATCCAAACAGCTGTTATTTCGGAAGGGATATTTCAAAATAAAGCCGTTTGGACCTGTTGTTTCGAAACAGCTCTTTCGAAACAACAGGTCTACACAGTGTTGTTTCGAAAGAACAGGTCTAAACAGCTTTATTTCAAAATATCCCTTCCGAAATAACAGCCGTTTCGGGGGGGAGGGGCAGGTTTTACTTTTTCGAAATGACGATTCTTATTTCGAAAGGATGGGATCCGTCCTTTCGAAATAAGAAAATGTTGTGTAGATCTAATTTCTTTTATTTTGAAATAACGAGTGTTATTTTGAAATAAAAGTGCCGTGTAGACATAGCCTATTAATGTCAGTAGACATGCTAGTTGAAGGATGGAAGAAAGGAGCTATTGATATTGAATAGGGGGTGAACTGAAAGCTAAGCATTAGTCTCTCTTGTACTATCAGTATTCTCACTGCTGATATGGAGGAAAAGACAGAAGCAGCATGGCTGTAATACAAATGGTTGAGGAGCTGGGCAAGGAAGGAGAAAATCTGAATGAAGAATGGGACTGTGTTTGGGAGGTGGACCCAGGGTTGTGGTGGAACTGAGAAGTTGGGAGTGGTAAGCAAAAATAGGGGCATGGGGTGAGAAGCCTGGATGAGGGAGGATGTGGCATCGGGACACTGGGACCAGAACAAGATCAGGTTGCAGGGGCCAAAGCAGAAGGGAGTGTAACCACTGGAATTCTCCTTAGAACCTGGAAAAAAAATACAGGATTCCTTATTGATATTCTCTGACAGCAGAGAAATGTGGAAAGTAAAACCCAATGGCAAAAGTATGTTTCTCTTCCTTTAGTGTCTGGCTCTCATATTGGATGACAACGTACTACCTCTGTTCATTACTCTGTGAGCTCACGTGGTAGAGGTCAGTGCTGTGGACCTAAAGTTTCTCCAACCTAGCTGATCACCTATGTAGGTGTCAATTTTATGCCTACTAAATGACGTTAACGATGTGGTAAGAACATTAATAAGGTCAAAAAGTCAAGCATGCAAAAGATAAGAAATTCCACTATGAAGGTTGCCTGTGCAGCCTTAATTTGGTCCTACTGTGTGTATGTGTTATGATATAGTCTCAAATGATGTGATCACATATGAGTTTTTTTCCACAGAATCTCTGTATTAGTTACTCAGGGATTAGATTGGGGTTCTGGAGTAATTAAACTGTTGTCTCATTCGTTGCAGAAGATGGAAAGTCTGCAGTGAATAAAGCAGGGAATTGTGGGAAAAGAAAAGGAGTTTCATGGTTTAGGCAGTTGAGTACCACGCTGGAGAATTAATTCCTACCGCTGCTTCTGCCACAGAGTTTGTGTTCTACTAGTCCAGTCACTTAAACAGATTTTTTCACAGTAATTTATTTCAAAACAGTTTTCTCATTTTCTGAGTGCTCAGCTTAATGCTTGGGTGGTCTGATTTGCAGAAGTACTGAGCAGTCAGCTGCAACCCAATAAGAGCTGTTGTCTAAACATATGAAGTGCTATAAAATACTAAAAACTCGGAAGGATCAAATCCAACTTCTCTGGAATTGGGCATCCAACATTAATGGATGCTTTTTTTCATTAATTTCCCTGTTCCTCAGATTTCCATCAGTAAAATGGAATTAGTATCATCTTACAAAAGTGTTGTACAGATATATTCACCAGTGTGTACAAAACACTCCTGCAGTTAGGAAAACCAATCAGAGATTTAATAGTTCTGGATTCAGATCAAGGTTTGTATATGTACACCATATAAGGCCTAGAGACACACATTGAATAACGAGGAAAAATAAAATACTGAATGGCTGTTCATTCAGTGAGGATTGTTCATTCTCTTTACTGAAGGATGTAGGGATACTGTGGAAAAAATAGTATGTGGTCATGTAATTCTAGACTGTTTCAGAATTTAGAGGTCACCTGGGTGACTTTAATTCTGGCTTTTCCTAATCTCTCAGTGCTTGACTTTGCAACTTAATATTATTTCAATGAAGCCTTTGATATGTAATCAGATGTACAGTGCCCAACAAGCAGTTTATATAGTGCCCAATAAACAGTCTCAGAGAGTTCTGATACCTCTCAAGAGGACTGTAGCCACTAATGTTTTATAATATGTAGAAGTCAGGATATATTGGTATCTCCACCATTGTATTCCCATGTGCACCTCCCAAATACTAATGTCATTTGATACGAGAGCTTACCTATGGAGCAGTGTCATGTATGGAACAGTAAAATGGCAATATCATGCCATTGCTGTGAACGTCCTTACAATTCATTGCATGTGCTTCTGTAACTATCATTTTGTATGCTAACCAATTTTCCTGGGCTCCTGAAAACATTTGAAGAAGTAGATAATTTCACCAGTTATTTTAATTGTGGGGGGAAGAAACAACCTCATTGCTAAAAAGACTTTATATTGTTTAAAATGTTAACTATATTGAACCTTGGGAAATATATTTCTTTGCTTTAAGTTAAGATCTTATACAAACACATACACACTGAGATTTGTTATACATTTACTATCATTATTATTACATAAAGATAAGCTACAAAATTCAGATTAAAAGACTAAAAAGTATTGGCAGCTGGTTTTTGGTTCTATCTGGCCAAGGAGTGCTTGTTTGTGACCTCTTTCATTGCTCACGAGACACTCTATCTCCTATCCAGAAGAAGTTACTAATCTGAAATTCACCTCACTCATAGACACTTGAGTTTGCAGCAAGCCCAGAATTTGCCAGCCTGGTGAATTGAGGACAACTCACAGCTGTGATCCCTGGTTCCCTGCACACACTTCACTTTGTGCCCACTCTAAATGGCTCTAGTAATTCAAAGAAAAATTAATTTTTTGAGGCTAAAGATTATAGTACGGGTGTAGACTGGGGAGGGTCACAAGCCTCTTTCACAGTGTATGTGCCTCATCACCACTTTGGTAAGTGTAAATGAATACTATCCTATTCTAAGTGTATGGGCTAGACTAATCTATATTTTTGCTCTGTGGGCATAAATTTAAAATTAGAAGTTATGTCCAGCCAGGAAACAAACAAAAAACCAAAGACCTTTATCTAGTATGCTGTGGAAGTCTGACTGTAAACTGTATGTGGCAGAGACCATACTTTTGTTATATATGTATATAGTGCCTAGCCAATTGTGGTTCTATGTCCTGATTGGAGGCTCTAGGAGCTACAAGTACTAATAAGGCTACAGGCACCCAAAATGGTTACTGGAAGTGACTCAGAATCAGAAGTGCCTCAGCAAGATTAGTCCAGCCTAATTTGGACCAGGTCTACAGCAGGCTTTGTCAAGCTCGAGCTCAGCAATTGCTTAGTTTGAACTAGGCAAAGCTTAGTTTGATCTAGTTAGTTCAAACAGTAAGTTTGAAAAAAGTGCTTAGTTTGAACTAGCAATGTAGTTGTGCTAGTTCAAACTTAAAAAGTTCGAACTAAGCGGTTAGTTCAAACTAGCCACACTGACTGGTTCGGACTAAGCCATGCAGCTAGTTCAAACTAAAAAAAGCCATGGTTAGTTCAGTCTAAAGTCAGACTCATTTAATTCGGACTTGCAAGTCCGAACTAAATAAGTAGATGTAGACATAGGCATTCAGTCTAACAAAGCAAATCTGGGGATCACGTTAACACACATTTGGTACATTTGAAATGATAAGAGTTGGTGATTCTGTGGAAAGGTAGGAGGGAAAAACGGTGCAATAAAGATAGTGAATTTCATGAAGGCAGACTTTAGCAAATTCATGGGGTTGGGAAGTAAGACCCCATGGGAAGCAAGTCTAAGGGGAAGAACAGTTCAAGAGACTTGGGAGTTTTTTCAGAGAGAGATTATTAAGGACACAAGAGCAAACTGTCCCACTGAATAGGAAGTAGAGCAAGAAGCCACCCTGGCTTAAGCAGAAGATATTCAAAGATCAACATTTGAAAGCTGTCATGTTAGAAAGAATGAATATAAAGAAATAACATAAATACATAGGGGAAACATTAGAAAGACCAAGGCACAAAAGGCAATTAAACTAGGCAGAGACTTATAGAGAAATAAGAAAACATTCTGCAAATATGTTAGAAGCCAGAGGAAGACTAAGGACAGGGGGATTCAGTGGAGAGAGCGGGAACAATAACAGAAAATGTGCAAACAGCAGAAGTGATTTCATGACTTTTTTGTTGTTTTCACCAAAAAAATTAGTAACAATTGGATAGCTAATATAGTGAACACTGGTGAAAATGAGGCTAAAATAGGGATGTGGAGCTAAACTAGGGGGAAATGCTTCACCCTGTCATTAGTGGAGGGGACTGGACTAGATGATTTCTTGCAATTTCTTCCAGTTTTGTGATTCTATGATTTTCTGGTAAACCTCTACTTTATTTCTCTGTTCCAGTGTCCTCTTGACAATATGGTGCTGCAATAACTTTTCGTCATCCACTTCTACAGGTTCCCTTGTAATGAAACCATATTGCATATTGGGGAACCTGCTCTGTACGTTGGTGTTTCAGATGAAATGGAAGTCAAATCTGTCCCACTATCAAAACCAAAATCAGGTTAATAGATTTCTATCTAGTACTGATGAATATTTTGAATAATTACAAATAGTTATCAAGTGCAAAGTCATAAGCTATATAAGACTTAATTTCAAAGTAAGGTGTTAGAAGCCATATTCCTTTAGGTAGTTGTGGAATGTTTTGCACTTGTAGTTAACCACAATGAAGTATCAACAGTTGCTTTGCTATACAGTACTCCTCAATAACACTTGGTTTTACAAATGAAATTCAGGCAAGTATTTGCCCCAAGCTACATAAATCTTTTGGTTTGTTGTTAGTATATCAGTATGTTAAATAGCATTTTCCTTCCCATTTCTTTCCAGTTTTACTGTTGCTTGAGCATGAAAACAGAGCAAAACAGAAAGGACTTATTGAGTGTTTTACAGCAACAAAACCCTGCAATAGCTTTGACGTCTCGTCAAACACCACTGTGACCTACGTAAGGAAATGTAATATGCTGGCAGGTGTGTATGCAATCAGCTGCCCTTATTGGATGGAATCAGAACTACTCTCTAGTGTCAGAGGACCTTTATCTGTTTACTGTTAAGTATATATTGAGAGGGTGGTGCTCTGATACAAACAATAAGTAATAAGATCTGTATTTCAATAGCGTGCACAGCCTCGGTCATGAACACAGATGCCATTGTGGTAAGTGTTATACGAACACAAAACAGCAAGGCAGTTCCTGCCCCAAAGAGTTTATAGTCTGAATAAAGCTCTGGATCTAAACCAGCGTTTGACTAAGAATTCAGAGTTCGGGTTTGAGGCCAGCCAGGGCTAGGATTCAGCTTTTGGATTCCATAGTACTCACAAAATTTTCATGTACATCTCTACTGGGACCTGAAAATAGACTCCACATGCTTTTGGATTTGAGTGAGAATCAAATCTATAGGGACTGGTTCAGATTTGAGGATTTCAATCTGAACTCTGTTCCTGGAACTGGCAGGGGTGCAGAATGAAAGCTCTTATTGTGACCCATCTGTAAGGACTATCTCTATTGCGGAATTGGTTCTGTAGTCATGCCACCCGCAGTGTTGAGCTGAAGTCAAGGCAGAATACAGACTCCTGATACACAGAGCTCTGCAACCAAACAGGAACCAACTACAAGTGTTGGGTCTGACTGAGGTGGTAACAGACAGACCTTCTTGGGCTTGGCTCAACTTTAGATCCCCTTCTCCTGCCTCTGGTGTTAACCTGGCAGCAGTGGCATACCCTGCTCTTGCCAGCTATCATGACCTCATTGAGTATGCTGCAGGAGTGTGTCAAGAAGTCACAGCACTTATCGATCCTCAACAAACAGTGTAGGAAGGGGTTGTGTATGGCATGAGTATGGCACAAAGCCTCTGGTGTACGCACCCACTTCCATGCTGACCCTCTAGCCAGCAGGTGGCAGGGCGTTGGGAAGAGGTTCAGGTAGGAAAAGAACCTGATCCTATAGGGTTTGGGTTGGATAACTGGGCTTGGTTCCAGGTTGGTTCCAGGTCAGGCCTAAAAAGTAGATCACATTTCTACTGCTAGCAACACAGCACAGAGTGCAACAGGTCATTCCAAAGATAGATCTGCTCCTGTTGTTATGCTAGCGGAGAAGCCAGTCTGCACGCAGCATCAACCAGATTGCTCATTATCACGTTGTTTAAACGTGGCTATTTACTTACAAGAATCTAATTCACACTATTCATTTGGTAAATACCACAGCCTTCAGCTGAATAATGGCAAGTTGATGAGCCTGATTCAGTTAGACGCCACAATTAATTCATCCAAATGTCTGAGCAAAAGGGTATGATCAAACAATCAATTATCCACTGGCTTTTAATCTAGATTATGTGTGTGTTTTGATTGTCAGTATTTTAGAAGTTAAGGATCCTGCTCTAATGATCACAAAATTATATCATTTTTATAGGGATATAGGTATGTAAGCCAGGTCTAAAGTCTGGGCACTTCTGCTAAGCAGCTAAAAGGGGGGCAACTGATCTACATGGGCTTTATACTTGCATGAGTAAATTAGATACTTAGCATAATCTCACTGTGTGGGTGCAGGGCATGATGACAAATTGTATATGGGCTGATTTAGATCACAAATTTTTCAATACCTGTATTTTGACTGATGAGGGAAATGAAATATTGTCTTTTCATGATATGCTACCCGTTGACTGTATAAATTCTATTTAGCCTATTTGATGGAAAAGTCACCATCAGCAACACAGAACTTGGAAGAGTGAGCAACTCTATTGTTTCAGTCTTGTAAAATCAGCAGGGTGGTGGGGGGAGGATAGCATCAGCTTTTCTAAAGAGTGATGCTTTAGGAAATGCCTAAGCCCCCGCATTGTGTTAAAAGATAGACTTAATGATGCCTTGTGGAGTCGTCTTTGTTATTTTGATCAGAGACACAGTCTTTGATATTCCAGAGCTGAAAACACTGGAAGTTGAAATCCTCCTTAAGAGCTGAATTCACTCAAGAGTTGCTGGCAGACTATGGTGACCAGCAGGCATAGTAAGATATACTATATAACCATAGTATGATATACTACTACACCCGGATACTTTCTGCAGAACTCCTTCCTAGGCATTTTGTATGTGTTCAATGGGTTGCCCCTCCAGGGTACCTAGGCAATAGCGTATGATTTCCCAGGAGACTGGGTTGGGGGACTGAAGCTGGTTGGTGTTGTAACATTGTTTGGGACCCCCTAGATATAGAACCTGGCCCTTTGCTGCTGACTTCTTGATCTGGCAGAAGGGTTTCAGGTATATTTAAAAAAGACCAAATTCACAGCTGGTTCAAATAAATGTCACGGGGTGTGTTCACACAGCATTCTTATTTTGAAACAATGAGGTTGTTTCAAAATAAGAATTGCCATGGCCACACAACGCACGGCCATTTCAACACAAGCAAACCCCTTGTTTCGAAATGGCAGCCATTTCTTTGAAACGGCTTAAACCTGGTTTCCCATCAAAACAGTGTTGTTTCAAAACGGCTCATTTCGAAACAATGCCAATGGGACATGCTGTTTTGAAACAATGGCTGTTTCGAAACAGCATGTGACCCTTTCTCCCAGGGTGCTAAGCACCCTGAGAGGAAGGGCTGCCCCCTCAGCACCCTGGCCAGGGTGCTGAGGGGTGTCCCCTGGCCAGCAGAGGGG
>ML681963.1:27348578-27378479 GCA_007922195.1 Podocnemis expansa
ACTGTCAAAATTGGGACAAAGAAGTAGGAGAATAATGTAAATTAGTTCAACTTTGAGAATAAAAATAACCCTGATGACAATGATGTCCTTATTACTTAGCTAGTATTCCATACACTGACATTAACAGAAACAAGATTGATTGGTTTTGCCACTGCTTTTGAAAATATTATTAGCAATGGTAATGCTGACTGGTTAATGATTGCAGAGATAATGCCTAGATACCTCCTCAGAGTCCTGGGTACTGCAGAGCTACCTTATAGTTGCGTCTAATATAACCTTGCAAGAGGGAGGTGCCCTTTAGGATGTCCCCTTAGAAATTAGCATTAGATCTACCCAGCTGCTGTCATGCTGCCTGCTCTCATTTCCAGCAAGTGATTGGGGAGTGGCATTTTTGACTATTAGGTTGCTTAAATTACCAGTCTCACCTCAGGCACTTAACATCAAACAAATGCCTCATTAGGCAACAAAGTGTCAAATAGACAAATCCCCATAATCTGTGGTGTAGTTATCAAAGCCTCTGGAACAAACAGGAGGGAAATAATGGCCGATACTTCAAATCTGAATTGCAAATTTTGCAGTGTAACATTACAAATATACAAATTCTGCTGCAAATCTCCTGAGTGACTACATTAAGGTGATTCATGAAGATAAAGAAAATTCATCCTTGTCAGCTGGAGCTGAGAAAGATAAACTACCTAGGGACAGGCTATTATGCCTGTTCTTAGCACTTTTAAAATTACAGTAGACATTTATTTCTAATAAGTTATCAAGTAATGAGGAGGATAGTATTCACCTCTTCCATAATTCTGCTTTCATTCAATAATCATTTGCTCTTCTCTCTCACCTTTAATCTGAGGATTTAACATCCTTTTACAAATACTAACTAATTAAGGAACAAAACATCTTATGTGGTAGAAACCTATCATCCATAGTTTATGGTTGGTTAAACTGAGACACAGAGAGGTTAAAAGATTTGTCTGTAGTGACACAGGAAGTCAGAGGCAATTTTAGGATTAGAACCCAGGTGTCCTGGAATAACCACTAATTACATAGCATCATTTTTTTAAATGTACACTTTCCTTTGTAAAATGTAATTACCAAAAACGGGGGGAGTCTTTTTTTTTCAGTCAACTCTTACAGACTATGCATAGATTTCATGGCAGAAGACACTCTTGTGTGATCATTTAGTTTGACCTCCTGTATAATACAGGACATAGAACTGTCCTGATTTAAATCCAATAGCTGTGCTTGGCCTAGGGAAGTCTTTGAGAAAAATATCTAATCTTGTTTTAATGATTTCCATGGATGAAGAATCCAGCACAACCCTTTCATAAGCTGTTTGACTGGTTAATTAGTCTCCCTGTTAAAAAGTTATGCCTTATTTCTATTTTGAATTTGTCTCATTTCAACTTGCAGCTTTTGGATTTATTATACATTTGTCTGCTAGAATGAACATATAGGAATTATCATAGTGGATCAGATCCATGTTTCACCTAGACTAATAAGTATCCTGGACAAGAGATGGTTGGAAATTTTATATTTCAAAATACAGTTTTATTGGAAAATACCAACATGCCAGCCTGAAATGTCTCATGGTTTGCCACTCCAGGGCAACCCTGCCATGTGGTCTGCTTTGGGGCTGGGGACTGAGGTCTTTGAGAGAGGTTCCAGCCCAGTGGTATTTTGGCACAAAAATAGCTTTAAAGATCTGACTATAAGTAACATGCCTAATATCACATAGGAAGTCTGCAGGAGAAGCATGGGATAAATCCAGGTCTTCTAACTCTTTGGACAGTGCCTTAACCATGGGGCATGCATTCCATTTGTCTTTCAAAAATCATTTTGAAATCCTTGGAGAAAAGCTATCATGGAAGTGCTAACTTAATACAGACCTGGATCATCATCTCCTGCAGAAAAAACATGTAAGATACAAATCTAAAGGTAAGATTTCTCTCCATGGATTCCCTTGCAGAGATTCATCTATATTATTTTGTTTGGGCCTTATTTAAGTCGTGCCTTGGAGAAAAGGAGGCTGGATGTGTCCTGAGATTTGGCAGTTCTCTAGGGATCCACACAAATCTGGAAGCATGGGGTAGTCACTGGCAGGCCAAGGAGATGTGCACTAGGGGTTCAAAAGGGGCAGATGTGTTAGTCTAGTTCAGCAAAAGAAGCAAGGAGTCCTGTGGCATGTAAAGACTAACAGATTTATTTATCACACGAGATTTCGTGGGAGAAAATCCCACTTTGTCAGATGCTTTGAAAATGGGGGAACTTACAGCATTCTGGCTCTGGACGTGTGGCGTCCCTTCCAGCTCCTTGACATTATAGCTGATTCAGAGACGCGCTACCAATGACTCTCCCCAGCCATGATTTCACTTGAGACCACTACGAGTGGCTTTGCTGGAAATAGGACATAGCTTTAACGTGTTTTACTTGCTAACTTCCTCAAGGCAGCAGGGGAATGAGCTGCATTGTCCACCCCCCCACCCTTCATACCATTTTGTGTCCAATCCTTCCCCTGACTTGGCCTGTCTTCACCCTCTCTTCTCTCCTGGACACTGCACGACATGGAGAGCTGTCTCAGAGTGTGTGGTGTGGAGTATAGTTCAGAGGAGTAGGTTAAGAACTCATCTACAGGAAAGGAGAAAAATCTACTCATGGACACTCCCACCCATGCATATATCTAGAAGCAGAATCTGGCGCTCTACATTGTCCTCATCCCTTATTTGGTTTCCATTGTCTAATAAGCAGGGCTGTCTGATGAATTCTTTGTGGTACATAGGCTACAGTCTCAGAATAAAAGATATTGATGCCTAGCAATTAGTACTTCCCATCTGAGGATCTCAAAGACAAAGATTAATTCATTATCAAAATATGTTTATTTGACAGGCCAGTATGGTTATTTCCATTTTACAAATGGGGAAACTAAGTCAGTGAGAGTTTAGGTGACTTGCCCCAGATCCTGTAGCCAGTCAAAGGCAGAAATAAAGACAGGAAGCAAGAATTCTGGCTCCTAGATCCATCTATTCAAATCGTCAACTGAGGTTCTTCATTTTTTACTTGAAAGAAATTTTATCCAACAGCCTGGATATCAACAGCTGGCTTGTTAGCTCCTGAAGCAGATGTGCTATTGGATGCTGGGATCAGCAAACAAATTTGTTTCAAATAATAATCCCACCCAAATTTGGCCAGAAATTGCTACATAAACCATATGCTTAGCTAATAGTGGCTACATCCCTAGTCATAACTGTCTCTTGATCCTCTTTATTCTGGTCTGTGATCTTTAATGCTGTTTTAATATACAGTCATTTTGTGACATTATTATTATTATTTTATTGATTAGGTACTATTATACCACCTAGGAGCTCTACTCAAAAGAGCAGGGCCCAACAGAACAAAAAGGTCAGTGCCCTGAAGAGCTTACAACAAGACTAAAACTTTGCATAAAACAAGAAACAATAACTATAGACAGAGGAGATGACAGGGAATCAGTGAAACAATATTGGTCATCATGAAAAGCAGTGGTCTTAGAACACCAGCAGCCAAGCCATTGTCCAGTTTTTGTATGTATTGCAGAAAGGAGTAATTTGAAAGAGAAAAATGAAGTGTCTTTGTGGGTGTTTAAGGGAAGTTCCTCCCAAGGATGCAGGGGCAGCATGGAGGCATTAATATTTCTGGTGGTATGTCTGCACTGCAACCTCTAGACCACCCCCACAGACCTGAGTCTCAGCTGACTCAGGCTCACACTGTGGAGCTAGAAGTAGCAGTGTAGACATTCCTGCTCAGAATTGGAGTCCAGGCATTGAGACCCTCTCCCCATGATATTTTCCCCCCCAAATTCTGGGTCTACAGCCCAAGCAGGAATGTTTACACTACTATTTTAGTCCCATAGTGCAAGGTCTGTGAGTCTGAGTTGGTGGACCTGAGACTTTATTGTGGTTTTCATTGTTTGTGTTCATTGTGTAGGTGTACCTGCTTCTGACTGATGCTTATTGGAAAAGTGGCCAAATTTCCAGGAGCCTAATTGATTTACTTGAGAAAGCTGAGCACAACTGCAGTGTCTGGTTTTCATGGTAGCCTCTGTGTGAGGTTGCATAAGGAAAAACATGTCAATTGTCTTGCCCAGAAGACTGCACAGTGAATCAGTGGCTAGAACCCAATTAAATCCCCCAAGTCCTCAGTCCTTTGTTCGAACAACTCAATAGTGTCATCCACACAGAGTGCAAGTGAAGGAAGCATGAAAACTCACATGGGTGGGTGCCAGAATAACCATAGTGCTTGCACTTTGGCATTTAGAGGGAGAAGTTTAGTTTTGAGCCAGCAGCATCTCCCTCAAGAGCCACATGAATTGCCTGGCCTACATTTAATTAACATTTATAAAACCCTTTAAAGATGAAAAGCTCTCTAGGTGCTAAGTGTTATGATGATTATGACGGTACATTGCAGCTGTGTGCCACATGAGCAGCTGGAAAAGCTAGACAGTGATTGCCTGGGAGGTGATGACAGCTCCTTGTCCTTAATGCATTTACCCATGATGCACTTGTGCATTTGTTACAGACTGAGCTTCCCTTCCCTCCCCCCTCTGCCCCCAAATTTCTAATATGTTTTGGTTTTGGCACTTCTGAAGCAGGTGACTATTTCCAGCTAAAAGATCCTGGGCCTAATGGAAAGCAATGAAGCTACCACGGGTGAATTTGGCTCCATATATAAAGAGAAGAATGTTTAATCTGTGCTGCAAGGGTCATGAGCCACCTTGGTAAGAGTGGTAAGTATTATTAGAGATTCTGCAGATAATAATTTGTGCTAGAACAGAAAAGGCAGCCAGGCATCCAGGAGTTTTAATCCTGGCCTTGATGCTGGCAGTACATGTGGCCATGAGGAAATCATTTAACTTCTCAGTCTGTCTCCTATTCTGTACAAGGGAAAACAATAATTTCTTCACAGGGGTATTATGTGGATTTAATTAGTTAGGCACAATCCACCAAGGTAGTTAGGCTCCTAATTCCACCTAGCCCCTCTTTTTAGACAGCACTACAGACTACAAAACTCTCACTTGCTTGTTGCCTAACTTTGCAGGTACCTAAACTTACTCACTCTATGCCAGATTTTGGTCTCTGGGCACCTATGCTGCAGACTCACTCTAGATGTTCCAATGCCCATCTTCTGTCTGAGCTTCAGAGTGATTTACTTTCTGGGAAAGAGATGATTGCCTCCCCACAAGCCCCTGAACAGTGTAATGACTTTCAGGAAGCAATGTGAGCAGTGGGGACATAAGGCCCCAAGCAATGAATTTGCTGTGATCACTCACCTTCACCTTCTGTAATTTAACAGCCTAAAATCAAATTACAGTCCCACCACCAGTGTACATAAGACCTAAGGGTTGGACTACAGTAGCAACTTATGTTGGTATAACTATGTTGCTTTGGGGGGTGGGAAATCTACACCTTGGAATGATACTGTTATACTGACCTAACTTGGTGTAGGCAGCACTATATTGACAAGAAGACTTCCACCGTTGACGTAGCTACCACCTCTAAGGCAGGCAGAGGGCCATTGTTGGCAGGAGAAGACAAGCTGTAGGTCACAGACATGATCCTGATCCAATAGGGATGCTCAGATGTCAGCCCTTCAGGCAAGTTCACACAGGATAGCCAGGGTAGGTTCTGCCTTATAATCTTTAGCTCAGTGGTTAGCGTACATAACTAGATATGGGTGACCCCCGCATCATTCTCCTCCTCCTCCTCCTCCAGAGAGGGGAGCAGAGATTTGAACAGCACTCAGAAACCTCTCAGGTGAGTCTTGTAACCACTAGGCTATAACATATTCTGATTTCTTCTACTGAGGTTGTTTCATTTTAATTGACTAATTACCTATTGATTGGTCCAGTCACAAGGAGAGGAAATGTGAATCAGAGTATCTTCCACATCCTGAGTGAAAACCCTAGCCACCCGTCTAATTGTGTACAGGAGGTCCTCTGCAGACTCCTCCTCCTACCACCACTATTTTATGGAGGCAGGTGGTCACTGAGCATGCATACCAGATATTGCCTTAGACGTGGGTGGCCGAATACCTATTTTCCTCAGGCTAATGGACTGCAAGTAGAGAGAGGCATCAATCTCAATGGTAGGCAAATATACATCTGCTTTTGGCAAGTTTAGGAACTTCTTGCTTAGTGTGCTGGTTTTGTGGATCACAGTCTAAGGCATCTGTTTCTCCTCATTCATTATATAGAGTGTCTAGATGCCTAACTTTGTGTTTGTGGAGCACAGTGGTGGTCCTGTGATTTTCTGGTCACTTGCCAGTTAAGTGCTGTAAGGTGTTGTGACAGTGAGTGTAAGTACCTTCCTGGATCTGGACCTTCATGTTTATGGATTGCTTTGAAGATGAGATGTAGTGAGCATTATCAGTTTTGATGGGAGTTCTGTGGAATTACTGAGGATCTAATGCTATAACCTCATTCACAGCGAATAGCTTTTTTTTTTTTTCTGTGGTTAATATCATTGAGCTCAGCAGGACTGTTCAAATGAGTAAGTACAACTCACTAAGAGTGAGTGTTGCAGAATCAGGCATAAGATAATTAGGAAATAATCTACTTAACCTACATGCAGCTGGCTGGTCTTCACTGGGAGGTAAAATATCTGAATGTTTCTGACTCCATCTGTCTCTCTTGCTTGCCATTGCCCCTCACGTTGGTATGTGAGCATATTTGCAACCTCTCTAGATGAAGCAGAGGACATTTGTCTTCTTAATGAGATTGCTCTTGAGAGTCCATACCTAAAGAACGTGTATCTTATTTGTTTTGAAGTTGTATATAACAGCTACCATTATAAGTACACAATTAGCAGTGAGTAATCTGTGACTTACTATGAATATGGCCAATGAAAATGTGAAAATTAATGCCCATCCATTCCTCTCATTCACCATTTGGAGCTAACACAGGAATCCTAACCACAGTTTATCAAAAAGCACAGTTTTGTGCATGAAAGGTGCAATGATTCTTGTGTTAGAAAAATAAAAAAGGGGGAAGTCTCTTGACTCCTGCCCCACTTAAAAGCAATGTGACTACTCTGATGGCTGATGCACCATCCACTATTTCATTATGTAGTGGCTAAGAGAAAAAGAAAAACAACCCCGAGATCTGCTTTAACATGGAGCTATTGAACTAGTCAATCAAATATGCGCAGTTGGGTGTAACAATCACATCTTGCAGCCTGGCATATATATTTGTAAGAAGCCGAAGGTTAAGCACAGCTATAGGGACTATTTGAATTCTAATATTAATAAACAACTGTGTTTCAAATACATGAGCTAATAAACTATAATGGGGAGAAACATTTTTTTGCAGCTCCTTCATGTTAAATGCAAGATGGTGTTTGCTGAGAAAAAAACCAGGGTATTTGTGTGTGTTTTAATACAGCCCAGGAACCAGTTAAATAGGTTTCTAAATTGAATTGGACTCATTATCATTCCTACTGTGTAGCATATGTTATGACTGATAATGCTTTGCCCCATACCTTATCTTGCAGGTAAAGAGCTCAAAGTGCTGCGCTAATGTTAATGTTATAGGCCGGCTGGTGTCCTTTGAGGGGACATGTCTGGGTAGCAACCTCACTTGTGACACAAGCAATCTTTCTCCCAAGTGGAAGCAGATTTGGCTGGTGAGCCATGTGACCAGTCCAGCAGAGAAGTAAACCAGAGTAATTCTACAGAATGGTAGAAATTTTCTTGCAGCAGAACCTGAAGCACCAGGGATGACTCTAATGGGAAGGTTTGCTTGTCTGCTGCCTAGTGATATAATTTGGCCTCCAATTGTAGTGAAGGGTTGGAAGACTGCATCCTATCAGATATTCCTTGAAGGAAACTCTCTTCTGGTGAAGGTTTTGTCTGGAGTTCTCTCTCTGGAAAACTGTTTCCAGCATGAGTGGTACTGGTGGATGGCAGTTTAACGGGAGAAATGCAACACAAGTCCTGGAGGGAAAGCTGTGGAATTTCTTAGACAGGAGGGAATAGTTTGAACCTAAAAGGCCACCAGAAACTATGTGTAGACCAGTAAATTAGAACTCTTAAGAGCAAGACTGTTTTAAATACTTTGGACTGTGGAAAGATACTCACAGGAAGGAACTGAGGGTAGAGCACCTGCAGAGCTGCTCCATGCCATGAGGGGATGCTCTGAAATTGGTCATGCTACATCATTGAGGCACCCAGCTTTGTTGTGAAGTATGTGACTATAACTAGCTTTACTTTTCAGCTGGAAGAACTGAGAGACAAAGACATTTATGTCCAAATTTTGTTAAATTCTGGGGTGCCAAAATTGTTTTCCACTTTTGCTGACAAAACCACTAGGACCTTTTGTGCATTTAGGGCCCAGATTTCGGAAGGGCTGAGCACCAGCAACTATAACTAGGACTAGTGAGAGCTGGTCTTAAGAAAATGGGCCATAGGGATCTAGGACAGAGGCAAATGAACTTAGAAGTCATTTTTGAAAATCTGGGCTTGTATGACTTCTCTAATATCACATAGCAGGTTAGTGGCAGGGTGAGACATGTAACCTAGGACTTCTGATTCCTACATTGCTGTGTCATTTATCAGGAGATTTGAAGAACAACACAATTCTATAGCTATTTCTTTGCATTTTTGAGTGTATTTGCTTTAAACATGTTTATAGCCCACGAGCTGGCAACTCAAAAGATAAGAGCCATTTTAAAAAATTCCTTGAATAATCAACTATTTTGAGAACCGCAGTGGTGTGTAGCCTTCTTCCAGGCAGGGCTGATTTTGCTACAGAGCCCCCTGTATGAAGTGCTGGAAACTGGGCCACAGTGCCTGCTGCAGGGTTCCCTGGAAGGAGGAGAGTTTGAAACAAGGAGTGGGCCCCCTACAGGATTCCTGGTGCAGGAGGGGGCTGAAGATGCAAGGGGGCTACCAAAGAGCTGCATGCAGCTCCAGAGCCACAGGTTGCAGACCCCTGCAGTAGCCCATATGAGCTTGTTTTGCTGGCATGAATTTTCCCTTTCATGAACTGTGTTAGTGGAACTGGGATGATCCCTGTTAATGACACCTCAAATGGTTGAGTGTACACAGTACACATACACTTCCATTTCCTCTAGTTACTCATCATTAAGACTATGGTTTTGGCGTGGAGATCATGAAGTTTATGGAAATTGTGAATTTTAATAAAATACATGGCTCCTCACACTGATAGCTTCCATGATCATGACTCCCCACTGCAAGCATTGTGACCCAGCCTATGTGGTTGTAGTCTTACTTATATTTTGCATTTTGTCCATATTTTTGTAGCTGGAGACGGTGACACCAACCCTGAGTTGTAGAGTTGTATTGCAGTCTAGCATGTGGGGTCACAATGCTCAGAGCAGGACAGAAGCTGGCACTGTGGTGTCGTCTTGCTTTTCAAAAACCCTCTCCTCTGGGCTGTACCTTTTGGTAACTATGGTTTATTCCCTGCTGCATCTGCTGTGAAATTGACTAAAAATGTGCATGGCAAAATTGTTGCCTTATTCATCATTTATACAGACATCATTTTATGTTGTTGCCAGTGCTACAGAGAAACTGTGCGTGGCTAATATTTACTTTGTTTTTCTTTCATTTGATTGTTTTCGCTTTATAAAAATCACTGGATGCATGACTTCCAGCTGCCAATAATTTAGTTTTCTTCTTATGTATACTATAGTATTGGGGTATCCAAAGAATGAGGTGAAACCACATTGACTAAAAAATTCCCTAAAATTTACCACAGTGAAAGATTATCCATGACAGTGTATGCCTTCTCCAGAACTGGTGATGTCGTGACCCACACCAAAAAGAATGATTTGTTCCAATTCCCCCACCTGCAGCCTTTCTTTCAAACCACCCCACTTGCAGTCCTACCAGTGGGAGAAGGGTAACCTGTAATAATACCAAACCATTGCACAATGTTGTGTATGCAGATTGGGCTCACAGAATTAAAAAACAACATCACGGGAGAGAAAATGGAGAGAAATTAGGTGGGAGAGAAAATATATATTTTCAGAAGATTTTTTGGGGAAAAAAGTCAGTGAGGTCGAAGAAGTTGGTTTCCATGTAGCAGGAGCTGCAGGCGACAATATTCTTGGAGCTGTAGTGGTGGGATTGTGTGGAAGGACAGATGGGAAGCCAGTTCTAAATGAAGTGTGTGTGTGTGTGTGTGTGTGTGTGTGTGTGCGCGCGCGCTATGAGAGGAGAATGGATTCCTGGGTTATAACACCATTCACTTTAAGTCCTATTTGACTTCTCATAGTTCAAAGTTGCTTTCATGCAGTTTCTATGAGGGTACTTCATGCTTGACAACTAATACTTCAGAATCTCACAACGATCTTTTTGCATTTCTAAGGACATGTCCATAGGGGATTTATACTGTATGTAATAGAAGTTGCTCAAAAGTGAATTCTTAAATGCAGCTGCACTAGCAAGACTAGAGAAAAGAAGTGAATAATAATAGAAAGAATAAGGGGGCTGTCTGACATAGTTTAATTAGGAACAAGTCTGCTTCAAATACCATGTGGTTGTACTGGAGAAACGAACAAAGAGAGGAGGGGAAAAAGAGCCTAGTGTTATGGTATGATGAATCTTTACTTTCAGCAGTGGTTGTTAATGTGAAAGATTTTGGGAGAAGGGGTGTTTACTAAAATGCCTCCCCCCCCACCAAATTCTATGTAGTTTGATGAAGTGGGATGTTATCCCATGACAGCTTATGCGATAAATTGTGTTCATCTTTAAAAGTGCCATAGGACTCCTTGTTTGTTTTACATATCCAGAGGCATCCTCCTTAGGACTACACAAATCATGGGCCAAAATCTGCTTCCGATGAAGCATCCCCAAAATTAACTCCTTGTCTTCCTTCAAAACCTTCCTTAAAACTTTGGGGAATGTCTATACTGGAGGCTCTGTTAAGTTGACTTAAAGCCAACCTTGTTAAGTCAACTTAAAGGCTATGTCCTCACATGCATCGTTACTTCCAAAATAAGTTATTTCAAAATAACCAGTGTTATTTTGAAATAAAAGAGACGTGTGGACATACCCAAAGTGTCCACGTTCAAAACTCCTGTAGATTGCCCATATTCACACTGGCAGCTGCTAGGTCGATTTAACACTTAAGTCATCCTTGTTAATTCAACTTAAGGGCTATGCCCCATCTACTCTGGCTTAAGTTGACATAATAAGGGTGACTTAAGCATTAAGTCGACCTTAAGAGGTAGAGGTGTTGTTATTATGTCGACTTAAGGAGGTGCTTAAGCTGACTTGATAAATTCCCAGTGTGGATGGAGCTTTCTTTAGATTAACCTAAGGAAGCTTAAGTCGACCTAAGGCTCTAGTCTAGATGTACCCTTTGTATGCTATGGTGATGATATCATTTCTTGATTTTTACAGTGATGTCTTCTGGTCTTGGAGTCTATGAAACTTACACAACTATTGAGAATGGTGAGGCTGTTGGTGGGCTGTGGCCCAATATTATTGCCTTGTACTCTTTTGCCTGTGTGTATCCATCTCTTGAGTGAGGATTGGATTCTGATATTCTGATTCACACTGATGTCTTCAATCCCATACTAATCCCATTACCATCAAAGGGGCTACTCAGAGAAAAAAGATAGTAGAACTGGCCCTAAATATTAGGAAAATACATCTTAACTGTGAAGTCTATTAGATTTTAGAGTAGAGTGTTCCATGGAAATGTGGAAGATGCCTTGTTTGAGATATTTGAACTGGACTAGACAAAGGACTAGAAACTATACTTAAAGCTGGCAGGATTCAATTTTTTAATATTTTTATTTTTTTGTAATTTCATCAAGTATCAATATTTATTTTCAAGCATTTTTTATTTTTATCAATTGAAAATTTCACAGGTATGTGAAATGATAAGGGAGAAGACAAGTATTTAATGACAGAACTTGAGATTCAAAAAACTGAAGATAATAGTCATTAAAACAGAAATTGTCAGCATCACATTTCCACATATTCAAAATAAACAGCCTTAAATCAAACTTTAGTAAGTTTTCAAGAGGCATTTTTTTTGCCTATCTGTAAATTTTGATTGTTGTCAGTGAAACCCTGTGGTTCAATGGTTCTATGAAAATATTTTGATCTCAGTTTGTGTGGGTATGGTGAAATTGCTATCTACTGACATTTAGCAATAAAAATTGAATCCTCTAAAGGCTAAACATAACCTAGGAAACAATCCTGCATTAACAAATTATTGGGACTAGGAAACCTAAAAGGCCATTTCTGTGCCTTATAATATGATTTTTTGACAAACCCATGGCTTTGGCTCAAAATATGCATTCACTGAATTTCATTTGGTGAACAGAAGACTTTGGATTTAATTTTCCTCCACTTTTCCTTGGTTACATAGAAAAATAACATCAGAAGATGGCAGCAGAGATTGCTGACTTCTTCACATTTTCTTACAATATTTGTCTAGCAGGATACAAATGCTCAGTGAAAAAACACAGGGCAGAGTCTTTTGTAAAAACATATTGATTTCATTCCAGAAAGATAAATTCATGGACTCTAAGAGCTTATTCCTCAGTTCATTTTTTTATGGAAGTGACGTAGGAGTTATGAAAGAAAGATTCTCCTGTAATAAAAATCACATTCATTATCACTTCCATATATCTTACTGGCAACACTTACAGAAAGATAAGATAGCACTCGTGAAAGGCTGTGGATGCATTGCCACTGTACAGTCTCCTTTCCTTATCAATAAGTCATATGTGGGAGCTGTTGCCAGGTTCTCTCTAAGAATATAAGAGGCTAGAGAGCTGAACACATACATTAGACTAAAAATAAGTGAGAGATACTCAGCAACTTAATGGAGAGTTGCTGAGCAACTGAAAAATAACTAATTTCAGCAAGTGACTAATGGGACAGGCAATGGTGCCAAAGAAAGAAAAATGGTGCCTTTCTCACACTACATCTAATAGCAAGTCACTGAAAGGATGTGTGTGTAGGTTAACTTGACCTTCTGTTACATGCAGTGTACTCAGTTCTGAGTTCAGGTACAAAGAGATATGTCCCTGTCTGTCTGCTAAAATGAGTGAAGTAGGATTCCTGTGTCTTTTAGCTTACCTGTCAGGCTCTACAGTAATTCCTGCCCTTGAAAAACCAGGGCAACTGGATGGAAAAAATGATTTATATCTAAAGGCAGAAGTCTGGAGAAGATGCAGTAGAATCTGTACTATAGCACCTGTCCTCACTGCCATTGCTGTCCTATCATACTGAGCACATGTGAAGCAGCTGTCTCTTCTTTTACCCTTTCTGCTGCACACTAGAGTATTGTTGCTCCAGTTAATAACTCAGGAAGTGCACTTACAATCTGTCCCTGCTTCTGCTGCTTCTCTAATGGCCACAACAGTATCCAGATGTTGTTCCTTTTCTCCCCAGCATGTCTGCTTCTCTGAACTGTTACCTGTTTGTTGGAGTTACATTCTAAGCACTAAGAAAAGAGGGAGTAGATGTGGTGAATGAATTAAACCCAAATGACCAAAGTGAACTGCTATTCAGATAGGCTCTGAATCTCTACTGACTGAGTCAATGGGGCCTTTTTGCATTAGCAAAGACTGCTTGCATAAGCATGGACTGAAGGTTTACATCCACCAGGGCCAAATTAAGACAGGTTGAGGCCCTAAGATATATCAAGATTGAGAGGCCCCAAACTATAAAAATAAAGAGAAAAAAGTGTATTACTTTATAATAGACAGTGTAATTAAAAAATAAATGACAAATCATTATATTTGCAGATACACGTAGGCAAAGATGCAATGAAAAACAACTAAATAAAACATGCATCTTGCAAAAAGCCTTATCTGCATTACCAATTTCAATTATGAGACATCCTCTTAGTTATCTCTGACATGTTTAGAAGCCCCTTATAATATGCAGCCCTAAGTCATGGCTTACTTGACTTGTTCTTAAATCCATCACTGATATCGGTTCCCTTACCTTCTATAAAGTTCCAGAATCAAGGGGGGGGGGGAAGTCAATGGCTCTAACACCCTTTAGTGTATGTAGATTGTGATACTCAGCCATGAATTTTAACAGCAGTTTTCTGTGCTTTCCCCTGAAGCACCTCTACTGCCTCCATTGCCAGTTGTAGCTGAACACTGCTTATCATATGGACAGTCTGGGGCTAAAGAAGCCTCTGAGCCCTGGGTTAATAGTTTCACAGCAGAATGTTATTTTTTGACAAATATTGCAATGTATCAGTATTTCACCCTGAGGAGTAACACAGTTGTTGAAGCCCAGCTATTCCTACTAGCACAGGAGCAGATCAAAACATTCATGGCCAATGTGTGAATCAGAGAGCAGATGACTAGCAGTACATTAGCTGTGGCGCATACACAATTTATGAATTTTTTGTTCTAGTTTTCATGGGGTGAGACTGTTGTTACTTTTTAACCTTAAGCCTAGCAGGATTTTCCAGGCTGCCAGTCAAACTAAAATTTCTGAAGATTTATATGTATGTATGGACATTGGGAAACCTGCGTCCTCTTCCCACCTCTGTCACAAACCTACATAGTTCACCCAAGCGCTGTGATTCTGCTGTCTCCGTCTGTAAAATAAGAATCATAATCGTTCCCTGGTGTGTTGTGAGGCTAAATTAATTACGGTTTGGAAAACAAATTGAGAATCTTAGCTAGAAAGCGGTATGTGAATATTTACCTAGCCATGCCTTGTTCTGGGCAATGGAACATTAATGAAATTCTATAATATGACGAGGCTCAATAGCCACCCATCACACAGGTACTGTTATTTTTTATCAAATTGGCCAGTTTCAAAAGTTTGGTTACCACCTCTTTGTGCCGCTCTGGAGGTACAAAGAGACTATAATTGAACAGCAAATTCCCAGCAGCTGATTCTTCGTTTGAAGGTGAATTCCCTTCTGCTGTGTGTTCACTGCGGCCAGGTCCTGCACCTCCCTCTCTAGGCATGTTGGATTTGCAGAGGCCATGGTGATGGTCCAGCTGTACAAGTGGTTGAACTTAAAGCTACCTGCTGAGAACCTGAGAGGTGCAAGAGGACATAATTCAATATGTCAACACATTTCATCTCAGTTGAGCTAGTTCATGGTGAGTCATGTATTGGTAACTTTTGGGGGTGGCAGACTTGAAATGGTTCATTTCCCTATTATCTGCTGTCCAAGTTATGTCCTTTCAAGACCAATGTCGGGCCATGTGTTATACTGTTTTATACATAGACATAAACATAGGGAGAAAGCCCTTTTATACAATAGACATAATGGATTCATCCTACTCTGCTCTGTTTGTTATATCTTGTTCTGGATCTTTTCTATGCTGATGCCTGTAGAATGAAATTCACCCCACTGAAGAAGCTGCATACAAAGACCTCATTTAAAGAGGTCACCAAAATACTTTGGTATAATTTTAGGCTACTCTTATAAGTAAGCAAACTATTCATTGTTAGACCAGCACAGCTGTTATTGTACACCTAAAACATATTTGATTAAAAACTGTGCTGGTTTAAAGAGGTCTGTTATAAACCACTTATCCTTTAGGGAAAATTGTTGAAACCCTTACTCCCAAAAAGAAGCAATTTCTCAAATAATAGTTCCTTCAAAATCAGTTGGTTTATCAATACAAGTAAATGTTCCTCATTGTGAGTAAGGGGTTTACAGTTAGGTCCCCAGTAAGTATAGAAAAAGGCAGTATAAAGTAAAATCTAGTATTGTGTCTTCAAGGTCCCAAAGGGCTCAACATACATCACAAACTAAATGTACTCGAGGATAGCCTATCAAAGTAGTAGTCAGACTCTAATAGCTCAGAAGAAAAGAATAAGAACAATGAACAGACCTTAATAGGCAGAAAATGAGGAAAACTATTATACCCATTTAAAACTTATTTAATAGCTTCTTATATCACCTAGTTTAATTTTCTTTCTAGCATGTCTGAATCATAACTGCTCAAAGAAAACTGCGGAGATATAAGGGAACATTGATTTTAATCAGTTGTTCACAAGGAAATGGTTCAAAATTTGAAACAGTCTCCACAACTGGCAAAACTATTTGGGTACCTCCTTTTGTTCTATTTCTTAGGGTACATTTATACTATAAATAAGGGAGTGACTGGAACATAGTTAGGCATATCTGTTTTAGTTTTAATCTAGCTGGCACAGCTAAAAATAATAGTGTAAATAGACAGCACATGCTTCAGCTTGGTCTAGCAACCTCAGTAGGTACACAGGCTCCCTAGCTAACTTGCAGTCTGATAACTAGCCTGTGCTTAAGCCTACACTCTTGTCAACTAGCCTGTGTTGAAGCTCTGTATGATCATGTCTGTGCTACTGTTACCCGTATTATCTAGATTAAAGCTAGTATGTACATGCCTACTCATGCTACAATCATGCCTTCACTTGCAGTGTACATATACCCTTAGTTCTGTTTTGTAACACTACATTTCCTTTAAAGATTGGACAACTAATAGGCTGACTAGCACACAGGCTCCAGTAAGCAGGAGGGAAAATGTTCACTCTTGATTTATTTCTGTGTTTAGACATATAAGCAAGTGGAATCTTGCAGAGTAGCATCCCATTACCAGTGACCCACTATTGATTAAGTCCATGGAGTACCAAACTGCCTGGATACCTATTCTTTAAATAAACTAGCTTATTTTAGTTAATTTGGCTCCAGATTATTGATTTAAACAAAATTTAAGAGGTTTACCTGTCATTCTGAGCAAATAAAAACTTGCATCAAATTGGATTTCACTGACTCAAATAGGAAAAAAAATGGCACTCCAGTGAAAATGACTTCTAGCTGTGAGGCCAAATCCTACAGGTTCCATCAATACACAGTACTAGTGCTTTCAGTTTTTAATGGTCAGTGTCAGCTCAGATAAAGACGTGTATGCTTTTTATTGAAAGAGCCTCCCTCCCCTTCTCTAACTCAGCATCTTCAACCTATGTCACTGAACTGATATCTGCACCCACAGGATTTTGTTTGTGTTGCCTGCTCAATACATTTCAGAAATATTTCCTTCATTTTTGTAACTATAAATTTCAAGCTTTCTGGGCTGGAGGCAAGCTCATTTCAGTAGTTCTTCCTGTGGAGTAAGGGCAAAGGCAAATATCAATTATACTCTGGCTGCTTTTGAATAGACTTGGGGTGGATCCAAAGATCGTTGACACTCGGGAATCCAGATCAGTATCCAACCTTTGTGAAAGGGGCCCATTTTTCATCCTGACATGCTCCTTGTTTTATGTCAGCCCACACCATTCTAACAACAGACAGCATGAAAAAATCTACAAAGTACTGAACACTCATTAACTAATTAATACCCCAAACACATTTTGAGGAAGGGAAGTACTATTATCCCCACTTTACATGGTGTGAAAACAAGGAACAGAAAGGTTAAGTGTCTTATCTGAGTTCAGTCAGCAAATGAAGGGTGATTTCTACAATTCCTGGACTCCTCTCTACCTGTCCACACACAGACTGTTCTAAGTTATTAAGGAAGCTCTTTTCAAAGACCTTTCTCATTTTGAATGTTCTGAAAATGGATAGCTTCCTATGAGTGGGAGGTTGACATTTTACTCTGCCCTCTGCAGTGAAAAGAATATTACAGGAATGTTTCTTTTTTATGACTTCTTTAATTACTTCAAACTTTAACTTTTTAAAATTGTATAGTGGTGTTCATGAAAAGTATTAAATTGACAGCACAGAAGGGTGGACACAGAGCAGGTAGGATACTATCAATGTCTCACCAAACTTCCCAATATTGTCTCACACTAGACAGGAAGGATCATCTTAAAAGTTCACAATGGTGTTTGCTTTTTTGTAGAGGTGTTAACTTGGTTAATCACATCCATATTCTTTACCAGTGTCTCCTGCATTACAGAGAGGGTCAAAATGACTCTTGTATATGCTGGCACAAATTCTGTGCTTAGTTACAGTGCACTGGGGTAAAGCTAGAGTACATCTAGAAAAGTTACTACAAATTTGCACTGCTGTAACAGAGAACAGAATTTCACCCTTAGAGCTAGAATCCTAAAGAAATGTAGATGTAGTGATCATGGGCAGCAGGTTCAATAGATTAGATTTGCCTCCCATGCTGCAGCTTCCACTGAGCCACCAGCCACCCCTGGATACCTGGGGTGTGGTGGCTTCACCTCTTCCTGTCCTTCATTGGTGGCAGATAATGGAGACTGGGGTTCCAGGCTATGACAGGGTTCAGAACTCCTCTGGCCAGCTGGGGCCTAGGACTTAGTTCCAGACAGCCAGGTCTTGGGTCATCTTTGAACGGCCCTGAGCATTGGCATAGATTTGGGGTTGCTTCATCACTGACCATGGTTCAGGTCTGCAAAGGCTACAGTTCAGAGCTACATCAACAGGCTGACCAATGAGAGCAGGGCAGAAGGGATGGAGTGGGGGATGAGCCTGGAGTTGAAGGGGATGGGCGGGGCCTCAGGCAGAAGAGGTGGGGCATGGAATAGGCTCCATGTAGAGGGGATGCAGCACTGCAATGGTGGTGATGCTCAGTGTCAGTGTGCCTGTCTCTGAGACATCTAGGGGATGACTGGGATTCAAAAATCTGGCTTAGATGCCTAAGCAACCTATGTAATGAATGGGGAGAGCTAGATGCCTCAGAATGTGGTTCACGAAAGCCCCTTTGGTTGGTGGAACCTCAGCTAATTAGCTAATAGGAGGTGCAAAGCCCAGAGGTGTTCACTAAGCCCTGCTCCTCTCTTGGAGATAGGAACCAAAGTCTGGGGGTGCGAGGAAGTGACTCCTCCTCCTGCTTGGGATTTTCAGCTACAATCTAAATCCATGGTAGAACAGCTTTAATGGGAGAGATGGAGGGAGCTACACAAGCATAATGATATTATAATGATATGAGTCATATAAGTATTCAGCTATATTTGGGCCCAGGTTTTCAAAAGTGTATGGTAATTTTGGGTCCCCAGCTTAAAAGCAGCCAAAAGATGTTGCCTTCAAAATTACTGCAGATTGTTGAAAATCTTGGCATTAATCATCTGTGGCTTAGAATGGTGCTGATGGCACTTATGTACATCTCTAGAGGAGGATTAGTTAGTTAATGTTTATAAGGCACTTTATATGTGCTAAGATTTATTAGCTGGCATGTGGTTTCTTAGGATTTATCCAACCGAAGGGCAAGAGGAAGCAGGAACCACTGATGTATCTAAGATGTAGTAACTGTTTTTCAGAAATGTAGAGGAGCAAAATATTTAAACACAGAGTTGGGACTCTTTGAATTGTCATTTGAATAATACTAATACTAATACTAAATAAAATTACTGTGTACTTACAGTATTTATGTACTTTTCCCCACAAGTTCTCAAAGTGCTTTACATTACCAGGGCAGCTTGTTTATTATCCTTATTTTTATTTTACAATTAAGGAAACTGAGGCACAAAGTGGTTAAGTAATTTTCCTGGAGCTGACATTGAATTAATGATTGAATGAGGAACAGAACCTAGGGTCCTATGTCCTAGCCCTAGCCAGCACAGCACCCTGAAAATGACTGATAAGTCAGGTAGCTAAGAATATTTTGGTAATTGCAGAGACCTTCTAAAATGGGGTCCTGATCCCTAACTAGGGCTCTCAAGTACTAGGATAGTAATAAATGATAATGATAGTGATAAATAATAATGATCAGTAATAATGATGTCTGGCTATGACAAGAAGGAAGAGAAAAATATTGTATGAATTAAAGACACTGTGGATTTGAAATGTTCCAGAAATCTGAGAAAGAAAGTAGTGTGAATATCAAGGGTGGCAGGGCACCTCAGAATAGGACTGGAGATTAAAAAAAAAAGAAAAAACAAAGAGGCTGAAGGGTAAGCAAGAAAGAAAGGCAGAGAATAGATTAGCAAACTATGGAATGGGAATTCATTGGCACAGTAAACTTGTAGTTGTC
The DNA here is from genome assembly GCA_007922195.1 of Podocnemis expansa. Lineage (NCBI taxonomy): Eukaryota > Metazoa > Chordata > Testudines > Podocnemididae > Podocnemis > Podocnemis expansa. The sequence goes on from ML681963.1 coordinate 27,368,501, forward strand.
AGAGCATGGGAATGGGACCCATGACTAAGGGGTTCTTTCCTAGCTCTGGAACTGATTCGAGCTCTCTGGCTTTGTTTATTCTTCTTCACTGGAGCAATTCCTAAACCCTTTTGAGTGACTGCAGAAAGCTCTGACCACAGGGGTACTGATGTGACTTCTTTGCATGTATGTGGGTGGAGACAGGATCTGAAGAGTTCTGCATTCCTTGCATGCAACTGTGGAAGAGAGTTTGGGATGTTTATGTGGTTCCATCAGCCATTCTTCCTTGTGTAACAGGGCAGGGGGTGCAACTGAAAAGGAGGGTGCTGTGATTCTGGGACAACAGTTGTAGCCAGAGACTGACTCTTCTGCTGTCCTGTGGCTGAGAGAGATGATTGTTCCCTCAAAGCCAAGAGTTGAGCATAGGGGTGTGCTTCAGTTTATAAAGTGAGGATGGGTATGACATAACTTGATTAGGTGTTATGTTGTGAAGCTTAATAATTTAAAATTTGTAGAGAGCTCTGAGATACAGGACACTATATAAAGTATGATGATTTTCATATATCGTAGAATAACATGGGAAATAAAACAAGCCCTTAAAATCCCATCTGCCCTGCAGGATGGTGCATGGCTTGTTTAAATAACAGGAACTCAGCGTTGTTCAATGGACTTACCCTGTAACTACCCCTTTCAGCCCCAGATGTGAGGTTTTCAGAATGATCATGGTGTGTAAAAACAGTGGGTTATTCCTGAAACTGTTTTGCAGTCTCTTCTCTGACTGTTACTTCAAGGTAGCTAATAAATAATAATAAATTCAGTGAGTGTGATTCTTCACTGATAAGACCTGGATTCTTTTTCAGAAGGGGCATTCAGAGGTCACAGTTACATTGAATGCTTTGGAATGGAGAGCCAACATCACTATAACCTCCACAGGGATCCTCTTAATCCATCTGGCAGGTATTCATTTCTTCTGTTAAGAGCTGGGAAGGAAGGATGATAGCTCTCACACATAATGGTTCCTTAGTGTTGTAATGGCCAGATTATCACCTAAATAGAAAAAGACTAGTTGGGGACAGAATTCTGTGACTTCCCGCTTAATTGTGTGTGTGTGATGGTACAGGGTTGGTGAAGTGCACCAACTACAGATTGGGAAAAAGGTTCTTATACCCTAAACCAGGGGTCTCAAACTCAAATCACCATGAGGGGTTGCATGAGGACTAGTATGGTAGCCTAAGGGCCACACCACTGAAACCTTTTCATACATCAGTATTGCAAATATTGATAGCGATAGTGCCATTGCAGGCTGCAAGAAATAAATTTAGGGGTTGCATGTGGCCCTTGGGCCATGAGTTTGGAACCCCTTCCCTAATGATTGCTGAATGACTGAATGATACATGATTGTCCCAAGATCATCTCCGATTTTAGGACCCTTGGCTGAGGTCAAGAGCATCCCTTTGGAAAAATATTCTATGGCTCTTATTTCATCATTAATTCTTCCAAAAGTCAGGTGACCATGCTCTGCCTTCTTCCAATTGCCACAAAACCTCTTACAAAGGGTTTCCTATGACAGGATATGCAGACTGGGTTAATCCCTGCTGGTCAAGTCAGCACTGTCTTACTTGGGGAGCCCTGGAGATTTCTAGGGGCATGGCGCTGAGGAGAGAGGGCCTTCTTCCAGTCCAGTCTTCTCTGGATCCACTCAGCTTTTAACAGGATTCTTTCTTGGAGCCTCTGATTCTGGTGGCATGCACTTTGGTGACCCAGCTCTCCTGCCACATGTTTGGGTGCTTCTCACGCATATGTTGCTCCCCTTAGTTTCTCAGGACAGGAGTATGTGGTCATTTAACAGGTATACTTTGTCAAATAGGGTTTTTCAAGATGATGCACTTGGGGTCATATAGCTTACAATGCAAGGGTTCTTGTGGGGATGAATAAGATGTGACAATTCCACTTTTTTCCCCCGAGTCACTGGCTGTGAAATTGTGACACTGGTGCACAGAAGATATTTGTAGAAATTTTAGCAAAGGCAAATCAAGACAATGATAATTGCTATGGAGAGCAGTCTCTGTGCTTGGAAGTGGGGTAGAGGGTGGGGACCTCGTAAGTGAAAGGAAAAGGGAGGAGACCTGGCTATGGAATGGGACAGCCATAGGTTTATTTGAGCCTCTCTTGGGTCTGTGGAATTGAGCTGGGTGTTTTGGAAAAACCGGCTTTGTGGGAAACTCCTATTTTATCATCCTAGAGAGCAATATTTCTTGTGGCATCTGGGCCCTTCTTCCTCTGAAGATCTCAAGCAGAACTTGAAAAGGGGAGTGAAAATGGGGGGCAGGGAGGGAAAGCAACTAAAAACAAATATTAATATGTCAGAACCTTAGCACATTACACTTCCATCAAGTAAATCAGGATCTTAGGCTTTTTGGAACTGCTTCTTTCCCTGTACACAGGTTAAAACTGCCAAGAGCTATAAGTGTGTATGGCCTATCTGATCACATATTTCAAACAATTAATTGTTACAGATTAAGCACCTGTCTGTCTATGTGTACCTGCATCACCCAAAATAGCTCTCTGGCCTCTAAATTTTTGCACAGAATGTATGAGATGAATAGCTGAGGAGATAGTGGCGCTCCATACTATTTCTGCTCATTTGAATGCCACTATGATTGATTTCAGAAAAAGAAAATTGTTTCCTTTGAGAAATATATTATGATTTCCTTGAATTCCTTGATGCTTTCCTTGCTGTATGTGAAGAAAGGAAGGGCTCCTTTTGGGGAGAAGCAAGGTATGGACTATAATATTTAAAAACTAAACAACCTCTCTAGATAAAATGCTCTGTGACCTATAAGATTTGAAATGGATCAGCTAGATTATACACAAACTGACATTTAGAAGTGATCCTATCTACTGACAGCTAGTATACTGCATAGAAAAACCAGAAATATACCGATGTAGCACACTTCATTGACTTTCTGAGTAAACCTTTACAGCAGCACAAACCTTGTCAAGAGGATGTTAATCTGTGAGGCAACTGCAAGATGGGTAGTTGGTCAGATCAAACTCATTAATATGACTTTAAAGAGAAGCTATCAACTAAACTTAGGTCCAAGATGGGTTTTGTTTTTTAACAGGTAGAAGGAAGAGGAGAATGAGGCATTAGGTGTACAATACCTAAGATGAAGAGAGAGGTTTTTATTAGTTATGAATAAGAGAAGACAGTGTTAGTAAGGAAACATTTCTCTGTAGTAGTATGAACCCAAATACAACAGCATTCTGCAGGGGCATGAGCAAAAAGAGTCAACTGAAAATGACTAATCTATTTTAGCTGAACCACTCAAAATGAAAAAAGAACTGCATCTATGCTGAAAAGTAGAGATGGACTTGAGTCGTGGAAGCTGGGTATAACTGTGGATCAGAAATTCAAACTTTTCCCAAGTGTTCTGGTGTTACCAACTTTGCCCACCAACTCGGGGTATGCTCATTTATTAGGGTTGCTTTCTCTATGGGGAAGATGGTGATTCTATTAGTGTGCTACTTGTGTTTCTATATAGGTGCATCTGAGCAGACCGGGTCTATCAGCACTCTCAGCTGACCCCTTATGTGTCCCTGAACTCAGTAGGCTGGGTCACACAGCACTTCTCTGCTGCTACCCTTATATGCCCCTGGACTCAATCAGGCTGGGTCAAAACAGCACTTGTCAGCTGTCACCCTTATATGCCCCTGGAGTCAATCAGGCTACTATCCCTATCAATGAGCAAACCTTACAGGGTTGTGGGCATTACAGGGATCTTTGGCTAGGTAATAGAAGCGTTGCTGCAAAGCGACATAAAGAAACCAAGACCACAAAGGAGAGGGAATGAAGTCTTAAAAGAGTCTGGAAACTGGCTTGATAACAAAAGGCATTTTATTGCTAGGTATCTAAAACTTGTACTACTAATAATTACAAAGGAGAGAAGAATACCCCAAAATACCCAGTCACAGCATTGATAAACATACAAGGAAAGAACACCCAGCTACAATATTACGTAGATTCTACTGTATCAGGCCTAGAGAGAGAGAGAGAGACAGAGAAAGGGGGGGGGGTCTTACCACTCTGTGTAGCAGAAAGGTTTCCAGGTTGTGCAGATCAGGGTCAGAGGCTGGATGGAAACAAAGCTCCCACAGCAATCAGCAAGGAAGAAAAGCCAAATCCCAGTGGAAATGATACAGCTTTAGATCCAAGCATCAGGACTCGGGACTCAGGACTCAATCCAGACTCACACAGGATTCAGAAAGGATCCAGTCAGGACTTGCACAGGACACACACTACACTACTGTACTACTGTCCCTTCCAGCCCTATGATTTAATTTGATTTGATACTGGATGTGGGTAAAGTTTTTTTTATAAGGCCTTGTTTAAGTGGCCAATACACATTCCTGGCTGGGTGTAATGATTCAGAGAAGCTCACAATACAGTCAGGCAGACTCAGTATTTTGGGTATCAATTATCATGTCTGTGACTAGAATGGTCTGATAATTGCTGAGTTTGTTCATGTTGGTGTGAGATTCTCCATCAGGCAATGCTTCCCTGCTTCTTCAATCCCAGGGTTCAGTGCTGTTCTTGATTTGGAGCCTGGGTCTCCATAGTCAATGCAAATGAAGCTCCATTTACTGTGCTGATGGCTTTTGGATATGGGTAGATAAGGATGTCTCCCATTTCCTACTGTTTTTGGTTTTTAGTTCAAGCAGAGGTTGGGGGATGTGTGTGTGTAGGGGGGGGAGGCACAGGCTGGATACTATGCTCTGATTCCTCAAGAACACAGAGCTAACACGTAACACTGGTTCCACCCAGTTTCAAACAAAATCAAGAATGCAAAATTTCAATCTGGAACTGAATTCTTCAGAGTTTAGAGGGAGGTTTGGGTCTACTAATCTGGCTGTGGGTGCACATCTCATACAAAATAGATAACATTCTAAAAATCCTCTGTGTTAAGAATGTAAAGAGGACCAATTACAAACAAGGATAATTATTTGAAAATATCTGATTTGTGTCCTGACGATTTCCCTTGTCATTGGAGACCATAAAAAAGAGTAGTATGCACTGAATTAAACACAATAGGGACAGAGAGGATATGAGGGCAGATGTAGAACAGGGATGTCAGAAAGGCTTAGGTAAAGTGCAACCGCAAATCAATTTACTTTTTGACGGTTTACATTTGTAGAGTTTTTCCTTGGAAGCAAAATGTATTGTTTTGGATCCAAAGTACTTTAAAAATGGCCCAATCTACTGACCTTGATGTTTTTAGAAAATGTTGAAAAATTACTTCAATTGGAATGAGTATGTCATTGTGATGGGGTGTATCAGCCCCATACTAGGATAGCAAGGGTTAAGGACACTTTGCAGGCTAAGGAAGTAAGGCCCCCTGCTTTTGCTAGGAATGCTCAGCTGGGAAAGGGTTAAAAAACAGTTCATTTGGGGTGAACTGCTGATTAGGGGCAAAGCACACTGCCAGTTCTCTCTGGCAACCACTGAAGATGCCAGGGTCCAGAGCCAGACATCGCCAAGCCCCTTCCGGAGCCCTGGCTGCTAGGCAAGCATTGAAGGGGGACTGCACCATATAGGATCACACTCATGGGGGCCCCTCAGACCCAGGTGGGTTACGGAGTGACACCAACAGCTACAGGACAGGAAGTAGCCTGGGAGTCCAAGGTGTGTAAGGAGAAGCAGAGTCACTGTCGGTGTGTTTCACGTGGAGCTCTGCTGACTCCGTGAGTGACAGCCCTGACACCAACAGGGCATTGGGCTGGGGCTCAGAGGAGCAGGTGGCCCTGAGCTCCCTATCCTGTGCATTGCATCTCCACAGGCAGCTCCCCACTACCCCAATGGGCCATTAGTCTGCATTGTCCTGATGCTGGGGCCACTTTACAGACTTTGGCTACTTGGCCACATGGCCCTGATTACAGGGCTGCCCTGCTAACTCAGACCATTAGGCCCCACTACATGGAAGAAAGGGAGATAGCTCCTCAAGGAGACAATCATTCTGTTTGGCCTTAAATTTTGCAACCAATTTAGGTAATTTCATCAATATTGTTGCAAGCCAGTTGCAGGGCCACCCCTAGCATCTATTCATCCACATGGGGAAGGTTGGGGAAAAGCTGTGGGTCTCCATTAAGTTCCCCTCCCCATGAGTCTGTCTGCCCTGCAGCCATCCTGGAAGGGAACTTAATAGAAACCCAAAGCTTTTCCTCAGCCTTCCCCATGTGGGTGAATAGATGCTTGGGGTGGCCCTGCAACTGGCTTGCAACAATATTGATGAAATTACCTAAATTGGTTGCAAAATTTAAGGCCAAACAGTGTGATTGTTAACCTCTTTGACTAGTTGAGTGTGTATTCAATATTTACTCCTTTTAAAGAGGAATGTTAGCTAATTACCACAGTAATTGGCTCTAGCCACTGGAGCTAATAACTCCATTCATGTGTAACCCTTCTACTAGTCAGAGTCAGCAGTAACAAGGGCCAGGCTCAATCCCTAGGGAATACTTTCAGCACCACAAAATGTAACTGACTCGAGCCCCCATCCAATAACCTTGGATACTTACACATTGCCACTTGGGCACCTTCAGAGGCAATACTTCTGCTGTTGCAAGCACAGAAACTGAGTGTGAAAAAGAGACTTTTTAATAAAAAAGAAAGAGCAACTCCAACATTAAGTTGGGAAGAAACAGAAGCAGGAATCACATGCATAAACCATGAACAAAACAGTCACCCCAGAGCATGCTGGGTAGTATCCTTTTGCCCCAGGCTCTTAAATCCAGTAACAAGAAATTCCTTTAGTGCCCCCTTCCTTCACAGTACCCCATTCATAGATGTTGCCCTTACTAAGGGCAGAGGCAGAGTTCAGCTTCTACCCTAGCTGGGGGAGTGGAAGGTAAGTCACTGTGTTTGTTCTGCTATCAGGCTGTTATGTCCTGACTACCTCGTCAGTCACTATGATAGCCACTCGTTGCTTTGCAAACTACTTGTTGATCTGTAGGCCACTCTGCCAGCCACAGTGCTGGCCACCTTCCCTGGAAACCCTTCTCCAGTCACTTTACTTCACACCCTTATGCTACCACTTGCTTCTCCACTATGACTTCAGTGGATTGGACCCTTGAGGTTCCACCCAGCTCTCTGAGTCTCAGCTCTCAGTGATTTCAGCTTTTAATGGGTGATCTTCAATGTGTAAGATAGGTAGGATAGGCGTACCATCTCATGGTAGACGATTTCACCTCTAGAGAGCACTTAAAAAAAAAAGACTCGATTGGCTCCATCTTTAAAAGAGTGTGTAGGGGGAGATGTTATTTCAGGCCTGAGGCTTTTAGGCAAACCCTACCTTCCCAGCAAGAATACCTATTCCAGCTCCTATCTACCTTCATAGGGCTTCAGCACTGGAGCCTCATGCTTAGCCACTTTGGTTCGGATGGTAGTGATCCTTCAATCAGGCCAGGCTAAGCATTGTTTGACTGCCATTTACTCATACAATCAGAGGAACAATTTCATTACCCCTTCTTTAAAACTAGTGTGATTGTAACCCAACACCAGCCAAAGGGATCATCCAGGCAATATGATCCCAACATGTTAAGCACCTAAGCAATATCTTACAAATACAGTCACACCCTCACATCAGTTCCCTCCCACCCATCCAGCTCAGCCGGACGTTCAGACCCTGCTTACACATGCATCATCATCATTAAGGCGAATCCGAAAGAGATGTAGTCTCCTTGCACATTCAGTGCCACCCAGTTGATCTCTAGGGAGGTACTTAAGACAGCCTGGTTGGATACTCAGCCCGTCACTGGGGATCTCTGGCCACAACATGATCACTGGTTGAATAGTGGCACTCCCTGGTAAGGCAGAAAGTACTATGAGAACTTTGAGTAAAACAGTGAGGATGCAGTCAGTGTTGCCAATACTCATGGTTTTATTGCATGAGATTTGTGTTTTTCTTCAAACTCCAGCCGATGCAGTCAGGAGACTTGTGTGAGGAGAATATCAGTGTTCATTCAGAAAAGGTATGTTTCTAGCCCTTATGCTAGCAGAGAAAAGCTTGAATGTGTGGCCATAGTGTATCTTAAAGGCTTAGAAACCAGGATTCCTCATCTACCATTTTTGTAAAATTTCATGATTTTTAAAGTCAATGCCCTGAGTTTGGGGATCTGACTTATGATTTTTAAATGTATGGAGTTGGAAATACTGTTGTGGTTTTACATCTCTTCCAAAGCACAACCCTTCCAACAAAAGACAGCCCACCAACAAAGTGGTTTTCAATCTTTCCAGACTACTGTACCTGTTTAAGGAGTCTGATTTGTGTACTCCCAAGTGTCACCTCACTTAAAAACTGCTCACTTACAAAATCCCAGTGCCTTCTGACCTTTTAATAAAGCCCTGCTATTGCTTCTCTGGAGCCTCTCTCTAAAGTATATGCAGAAGCAAACTGGAAGAAGAGAGCAACTGTTTCAAAATGCCACCTTTTCCTGGAAGAACTCTATTCCTTAAACCACCAGCTGTGAGCTGGAATGAAGCTAAACTTATTTGAATTTCTTTTTCTTTCTTTTTCTTTTTCTCCCTTTTGCAAATGGTGCAGTAACAAAGGTGCCAAAGCAGATACATTATTGTGTATCTAATGCTAAAGTCTAAACTTCTACCTGTTTGACAATCAGCAGTGATGAAAAAGGATGTAGAAAAGAAATCTATTATGAACTATGGAATTGGGGGCCATTTTGGAATACCTATCCTGTTTTCTGTAGAATGGAACAGGTCCTGAGTTTTTGGAAGGGAGCCTTGCTCCTACCCGCATGACTCACTTTGGCATTCTAGTAGTAGTGTTGGCTTGGACAACAGCCCTGTCACCAGGCTGTGGTATTGCTGCTCAGCTGTGTCCTCATATGTCAGGAAAAAAAGATGAAAAGCAAAGTCTCAGAGGTGTGTGGAGCAGCATGATTGGTGAGTTTTCCACTGTCAGGTTTCTTGTGGAGAATGATATACGAGTCCTAGCAATTTACACAACACTGGCTGTGGCGAGTGATGGAGCTAAAAGGATTTTGCAAAGACGAAAAGCAAAGAGCACTTCTGATTGCTAAATATATTTAAAATCCATTTGTTTCATGAATTTCAAGCAAGGGGAGATTTTCTTTTGTGGGAATGTTTGACCAGCCCTAATAGACTAACTCCTTACTAAGAGAGGTGATGGTAAAATATCATGAATTAATAAAGTAAGGGTCTTATTCTCATTAAATTGCTGGGCAAATATTTAAATGCCTATATCAAGCATGAAGGGGGTACATAAAACTCAGATTCAAATAGACTTGCTCACATTCATACACTCAGTCAGTGACTAGAGGCCTTTATCTTTCTCAGGAATATACCTGTAATGTTTCTAATTGCCTTACCTTGTTGTAACATAATACATTGTGTGTATGTACCACTGCCCTTTAGTGAATGGAATGTGTCAGATTTCAACATGAATAATTAGGCTTACTAGCAATTGAGCTACTGGAGCTGCTGCTTTTGCTGCTACTTTTTTACTGCTATTGACAGATTTATGTAAAAGATAGGGAATTAAGCTGTGAACATCATATTAAATAGTCTTGTTAACCATCGATACCTTCCCAACTCATTGAGTACTTTCTCCTTTTTCTTTCCATCCACAAATGGAATCTCTTCTCCCTTTGAAGAAAATGTCACTTACCTATCAATCTGGAAGTTATAGGAAACTATCACCATATATCAAAGAGCACTTGCAATGTGTGTTATTGAGATCTGTGCTTTTATGGTCTGAGTTTCCCAAACAGTCTGGGCAGAGCGCTGAGAAGCTCTTGCTCTGCGCAGCCAGTTGGCACCAGACACAGAATAAAGGAAATCTCTTGCATGCAATTTAAGTCTTCAGTGATCATTGAACATCACCTAATGAACTGGATTTGGGTTTGGCATTTTGCCACTGACACATTGGACCCGCAGAGTACATTAAAGGACTAAACTATTTAAATA
>ML681963.1:27378489-27433082 GCA_007922195.1 Podocnemis expansa
ACACATTGGACCCGCAGAGTACATTAAAGGACTAAACTATTTAAATAAATAAATAACGCAACCAATCAAACAAAAAAAATTGTTTGTATATATGGGTGGGGGTAGTTTGAAACTATATATATTTTTAAAAAATCAGCACTTTTATTTTGCTCAAAATGTATTGTGCTTTAGTACATCATTCCAATATAAATGTTTAGAATTTCCAGGTTTTTCCTGATTCTTTTTCTCATTTTCACTACCCCTCCCGAACACCTTTTCCAGTGTGCAAAAGAAAAGTTAGAGACAGTGGGGTTTTTTCCCACCATTTTTAACAGTCTAAACATGTAAAAACATTTGCAAATTTTCATTTAAAAATGCCATTGCTGCCACCCCCCCACCAGTGTTTGAAGTGAAAATCAGTAGATAAAAATTTTTCAACCAGCCCTGTAAAAGGACCTTCCATTACTTTCAGCTTAGGCAAATTTCTTTTAGTTTTAGTGGCAGTGGCCATCATTTTTTTCTCAGAAGGATCTTAGTTCCAGCCTCAAATTCCTGTATGTGGTGTTATCCTCTGTGTGAGGCAGATTGTATCTTCTTGTGCCACAAATTTCTGTATGCCATTCTTAATTCTCAGCTGAGCTCTTGAACAACCATCCATCACCTCTGAGCAGGTTGTGGCCTCATGCTCACTGCTGCTGTCATCAGGATTTCCTCAGCACAGAACTGGTCATGCCGATTCCATAAATCTCCTGGCCTGAACATCTACTACAATACCACTTTCCTGCTTCTGATTCCTAACCTGAGGGAGAAGTCAGGAAGTGGCAACAGGGTGTTGTGGTGAAGACTGTAGGAGGTTAGGATTCTGAGTAAGAAGTAGTAGGTTGGAAATTACAGGTCCCAGCATTCCCAGCGTGGCTTCCTTCCTAGCAGATGGCATAAGAATTTCTACCACATTTTGAAATGAAGAAATTTTATATTGGTTAAGAATGAATTCATCCATAACTGACAGATGCTAATAGAAGGAAATAATAAGGAAAGGGAGAATTTCAAGTGGTTAGACAGAGGACCTAGAAGTCAGGAATTCTATTTCAACTCTGCCACTGACTAGCCAAATAACCTTGGAGATCACTCACCTTCTCAGCTTCAGTTTCTCTTTAGAGAAAGAAGAAAACAATACTTTCTTGTTTCACAGACATGTTGGGAGCCTTGGTTAGTGTTTGTAAAATACTTAATAAGTATAATTTAATTAAGATTCAAACTAACCATGTGAGGTAGTCAGGACCCTCTTTTTTATGGAAGTAGAAACTGAGGCAAAAAAAAGTTAATTAACTTGTTCGTGGGCAATGGTAGAAATGCAAAAGAGAACCGAACCTAGGAGTTCTGACAGCCAGTCCAAGGCTCTGACCACTAGGTAAGATTCCAGAAGGAGGCTATGTTCTGTATCAGTTTTCCTAGTATCAGAAAGTGAATTATTTTTTAAGGTTGTCTTTATACTAAAGCATGGGGTTACATGAGGGTTTGAGATTATCTACTTGAGGGCTTCTGGTTATCAGAGAGGATCCATGGACATATAGTTCAAACAACATTGGCATGCTGGTGTGAGGATGGATGGGAGAGGAAGTAACCAGACAAATACCAACAAATAATCTATCATGACCAAGGCCACAGTATTAAAGATGCATTTAAGTTAAAAATAGGAGTTCCTTTCCACTAGCGAAGTGCCTGTTTTCATTTCAGTGTGTCTTTGGCAAAGGAATATATTTCTGGCAGAATAATTAGATGTCCTGACAGTTTAAATCCCCAGAGAAATATTGCACCCCACATGGAAAGAAAACCTAAGAAATATCACCCCTCTACACAGAGCTGGAAACATGATCAACCGGAGAGGTAAATAGCATGGAAACCTTTATACCCTTTGTGTTAACCTTTTATGTCTGTGAAGGACAGATGATAAACCCTTTACCACACAGCCAAGCCAGAGAAGCATTCAGTCTCTCTGCTGGTTCCACTCTAATTAAATGTGGATTTGATGTAAACCACAATGCAGACTTGTTATGAATTCAGAAAATGCTGGCTTCATTATTCTTGTCAGGCTGCAAAACTAGACCATGACAGATGAGTTTCTGAGCATTTGCTGATCATTCATCTACAAAACATAATAGTTTGATTCTTTCACTTAGGGCTATTTAAAGAAACAGTAGTTGATTAATTAAAGCACCTGTGCTCAGTGAATTCTTTTTATTTTTCCCTCCTTTACAACATTTCAGTGTATCCTAAGAAAATTGTCTTTAATAACATGGTACAAATGGGGATCACTGACAATTTTTCCTAATGAAAGGAACACATGACTTCTTTAACCTTAATAAGAGAATAATAATACTTTTGACTATACACACTGTTAAAATATGCTGTAAGCCAGATAAAGGATGCTATCAAGTATTTTGGTGCTATTCATGCAATACCTAAATAATTCAAATTAATCAAATCCTTTAGCATCAAATGGAGCAGTCACAGCTTCAGGAGGGTTTGTGCAAAAACTTATTATGTGCTAATCTGCTTTAGATAGTGGAAGCAGAAAATATACTATTTGCATCACTTACCTGTTTTAAAGTATGCTGTTCTCTTTCTCACACACACATGCATACTCTTTTAAGTAGATATGTATATAAAGTTGCTATATTTGATTTAAAAATGAATACGGTAAGGTTTTAAAAATTTCATTTGAACTTTCCGCTGCAGTTTTGTGCATGCAAGGAAAATTAGTAATGCAAGAGAACTAGATAGGAAATGGATTATAAACAAAAGGGAAATTAGCCAGTCTAATTTCATGGTTCAAGCTGAGTGTAATACATGAGGTAAAGTTAGCAGAGAGTAGACCATGTGCAATAATTTTTTGAAATCTAGTAGTTTTAATAATCTAAAATATAACCAATAATACCGTTAATGATTTAAAAAACCCCCAAGAACATGAGGGCCATAATCATTCCTGGAGTACTGAAGTTGCACCAGAGATGAATTTTATTCCTGTTTTCTTTATGGTTCTGAGAATGTTCTTTTGGCTTGACACGGGATATAAGGTATACAGAAATATTACACTAATAAAATCATTCTCCAGTATAATATTAACTGCATTTTAGAATTAAGACAAGCATAGTATTATCAACCATTTAGAAATACAGGGATGACACACTCAATTCAAAAGCATTAAATTATAGTGTATCTTTATTCCAGTCAAGCTGAATATTTTGGAGGTGAACAAAATGGGAATTATCTTCACAAAGTTTCCTTTCGTTTTAAGGTTTACTAATTGTTACATATTAATAGAGTGATATGGTGCAGCAAGTGTGCATGCTTTCTTACAGTCAAGAGAAGGAAAGGTCCCCACCTCAAGAAGTTTGCAGTCTAATAGGAACAAGTAGGATGCAGGGTGGACAACAGTTCAGTGGGATTTCTACAGCTCTGTGGAGTAAGTCTCTCTCTCTCTCTCTCTCTCTAACAATGAGAATAAAAAACAAACAATGCCACCACACCTATACAGGGTAAAAGAGGTGGTTAGGAACATCAACAATACACACAAATTCTTTAAAAACTGGAAGTGAAATCTTGCTGAGAAAATAGAAAGGCGCATAAACTCCAGCAAGTCAGTGTAAAAGTAATTAGGCAGGCCAAAACAAAAACAAACAAAAGTGAAGAGAAACTAGCAAGGCATAAAAACTAACAGCAATTTGCTTTAAGTACATCAGAAACAGGAAGGCTGCGAAACAATCTGGGATGAGTGGGCACTGGACCATTGGGGGTGTTAAAGGAGCACTCAAGGAAGATAAGGTCTTTCTGGAGAAGCTAAATGAATTCTTTGCCACAGTCTTCATTTCAGGGACTGTGAGGGAAATTGTTACATATGAGCCATTCCTTTTTAGGTGAGTGATCTGAGGAACTGTCCTAGGTTGATGTGTCGATAGAAAAGGTTTTTAGAATGAATTGATAAATTAAACAATAATAGGTTACTAGGGCCAGATTTATTTTTGTAACATTTCTGAAGGAACTCAAATATGAAACCACAGAACTATTAACTGTATGGACGATAACTAAAGTAACTTCTATCTTTGGAAAAAAAGCTGCAGAAGTCATTCTGACAATTACAGGCCAGTAAGCCCAACTTCAGTAGCAAACAAATTGCTTAAAACTATAGTAAAGAACAGAATTATCTGACATATAGATGAGTGCAATAGATTAGGGAACCATTAACATAGTGTGTGTAAAGGAAAATCGTACCTCACTGATTCATTAGAATTCTTTGAAGGTGTCAACAAACATGGGGATAAGGGTGATCCAATGGATATAATGTCCTTTGACTTTCAGAAAGCCATGGTCCCCCACCAAAGGCTATTAAGCAAAGTCAGTAGTCATGGGATGAGAGGAAAGATCCTCTGATGGATCTGTAACTGTTTAAAAGAGAGGAAACAAAGGATAGGAATAAATGGTCAATTTTCGCAGTGGACAGAGGTAAATAGTAGAGTCTCCACAGAACTGTACTGGGACCAGTCCTATTCAGCATATTCATATTCATATTCATCTGGAAGACGGGGTAAACAGTGAGATGGCAAAGTTTGCAGATGATACAAAATTACTCTGGATAGTTAAGACCAAAGCAGAATATGAAGAGTTTTATATAGGGATATCACAGAACTTTGTGACTGGACAAGACAGTGACAGATAAAAATCAATGTTGATAAATACAATATAATACACATTGGAAAACATAATCCCAACTATGTGTAAAAAATGATGGGGGTTTAAATTAGTCATTAGTGCTCAAGAATGAATTCAAGAAGTCATTGTGGATAGTTCTGTAAAAGCATCTGCTCAATATGCACAGCAGTCAAAACAGCTAACAGAAAGTTAGGAACACTTATGAAGGGGATAGATAATAAGACAGAAAATATAGTATCGTTGGTACCCTCGAGCCACAAATATTGCATGCAGTACTGATCACCCCATCTTAAAAAAGATGCATTAGAGTTGGAAAAAGTACAGAGAAAGACGGCATATGGAACAGCTTCCCTGTGAGGAGAGAGTAAAAAGATTGGGACCTTCATTTTAAGAGAGAGATGAATAAGAGGGGATATGCTAGAGGTCTATAAAATTCTGCCAAAGGGGTAGCCATGCTAGTCTAGTTAAAACAAACAAGGAGGCCTGTGGCACTTAAAGACTAACACATTTATTTATTTATTACATGATTCTCCCATGAAAGCTCATGCAATAAATTAATGTGTTAGTCTTTAAATGGCACAGGATTCCTTGTTTGTTTTTTTTATAAAATTCTGAATAGCAGCTAGAAAAAGAGTAAGGAGGCATTATTTACTTCTTCATATAACACAAGAACCAGGGTCACCTAATGAGCTTAATAGGCAGAAGGTTATAAACGAACATAAGAAAATGTTTCATTGTACAACACACATTCAGCCTGTGGAACTCATTCCTAGGCAATGTTGTAAGGCCAGAGTATAACTTAGGTTAAAAAAAGAGAATTAGATAAATTCATAGAGGATAGGTCCACCAGTAGCTGTTAGGTAAGATGATCAAGGATGTACCTCTGGTGTCTGGGTGTCCCTAAACCTCTGACTAGAGAACTAGACGACAGAAGCTGGAACTGGACTACAGGAAATGGATCAGTTTATAAACTGTCCCATTCTCTTCACTCCCTCTGAAGTATCTGGCATTGGCACTGCTGGAAGACTGGGTTTCCATAGGTCTGAATCACTATGTCCGTTATCTTCATGAGAATTCCAAGCTAGCAATGGGCATTGCTTCTCATAAGGTCATCAGTGATGAAACAGATGATGAAGGAAAGGCATTGAGTGGCCAAAACCCACATCCACTTAAGGGAATACAACCAGATCTTCAAATCATTGATTGTGTTTTCTAAATGGGCATGAGCTATATCCTGAACTTGTGTACATCTATGTAGCTCCACTGACAATGATTTACACTAGCTCAGGATCTGGTCTTTCTTTCCTACAGTTTTATTCTTTGTTTTCATTTAAGTGTGTATGTCTCTGAGCATAAACATTGAGCTATTGTGTTTATGTATTATATAAATAACTGGCTTTGGGGTAAACTTTTTTATTTCTGCCAGGTACCTTGGGTTTGGGCATGCTATTATCAGCCAAGAAAGTTTTTATCTTGGAAATAATTTATTTGCTGTTTGGCTATGAAGATTAACACCAAAAGATGTTGAAAGTGCCAAATCATCTGGTCTGCAAATGAGGTGAAGTGAACAGCTGCAAGGATTCAAACCTTTCCCTAATGCTTGGGGTAAGAAAAGGCAGGCGTTTCAGAATCAGCTCCTTCATGTCTGTCAATAGCATGGGTTAATTAGAGCCATGCACACAGCCCAGCGAAATGGTGTGTGCTGTTTTCTGCTCCGTTTGTGGCATAGCAAATCTGTACAAGCAGAAATCATTTGCGATTTTCTGTGTTATCATTAGAGTCCTTATTATGGGAACAGATTATGAGAGCAGAAGTGACCACTGTAGATAAGGCTGTAGAACCGGTTCTATTCTACTATGCTCTTTTCAGTTGTTTTTAACTCTCTGAAATTGTTCAACCTTTGACCTGATATTGTCTGAAATTAATTTTTGGCTTGAAAGTGAGAAAACAGAGACAAGCATTTTGGAGACGAGTGAAAACAATGCACTTCTGCTACTCTAATAGGTGCTTGTGACTGGTTTTTTAATGCTATCTTGGTCACAGCATTTCAGATAAACAAGGTGGGTGAGGTAATATCTTTTATTGGAAGAGTTTCTGTTGGTGAGAGAGTGTAGCTTTTGAGTTTACGCAGAGCTCTACTTCAGGCCTGGGAAATGTACTCAGATTGTCACAGCTAAATACACTCTCAGTATATTTCCCAGACCTGAAGAAGAGCTCTGTGTAAATCTGAAAGCTTCAGTCTCTCACTAACAGAAGTTGTTCCAATAAAAGATATTACCTCATCCACTCACACACTCTCTCTCAAGAACTCTATACGTTAAATGGCTGGGAATAGGGACCTGTAATTTGGCAGTGAAAGACCCCCAATGAAGTTTGAGTTAGATGTAACAAAGTGCAAAATGATATGCCATGCATGCATAGAATGCATCACATGGGTGGGTGGTGGCTGTCTATTTTAGTTTTTTAGTCCTTAAATGTGTTAGGTGCTTTGGTAAGGATGGCTGGATAGGCCACGGGTGGCTAGTTGCAAAATGATGAGACTACTAAGACATTAGGAAACACGGCTGCATATTCCATATGGGTTAGAAGAAGATTTTCTGTTGAGCTGAACATTTGGAGCTGCACAGTTAGGAAACATCCTTGGATTGAGGTACACAGGACAGAAGCTATTTTTGAGTGAGAAATTGTGAGAGTATGTTGTCCCTTTCACCCCAAATGATTAGCCAGCTTTTCAGACTTTATTGGGTTGTTTTCATTAGGAGGAAAAAATTGATTCTAGAAGGGGTATTTTCTTGGTGTAGTCCTGTTTATTTACAAAGAATGTACAAAAAGTCTGTTTCCTCTAAATATGACAGGCACAAGCAACAGCAGCCAGTTTCCTTGCTCATAATTTCCGAGCCTGACAATCCGGCAAGTGTTGTGCCCAAAGGAGCTCTGTCTCTCTGCTGTTTCTCTTGCTGTCCACTGGATTGCTTCTGGATTGCTACTTCTTACACACACAGCTACAACAAGTCCTCTGACCAAGTTTTCAAGTCCCTGCATTTCCAACTAGTTCCAAGGAAAGCCCTTGGACTATATAGCTTAACCGGGGCTACATGGGATAGAATATATGAAACTCGTCTAACCAATCTACTGCCTAATAGATCTTACTGCAAATTATACTGAGAATGGACTGGATTTGCAGTCTTATTATGCTTCCTGGGCAGGAGGAATGGGCACTTTTCAGGTAGATGAATCCAAATTTATGACCAGAAGACTGATCCCTTTCTCTTTTTATTAGACTCTTGCTGTGATTCATTGAATCAGACAAATCAAATGGGGATTTGCAAGAACTGGTCACACTGGAGAAAGCACATCAAGAAAGAATAATAAATCAAGGCCAGCTATGTAAAATGGAGGGCTCAGTTTATTTACAGTATCTCCAACAAATTGCTGCCTGTCATCAGGAAAGGGGAAAAACAAATAAAGCCCTGGTTATTCTAAAGATGTTAGCTATTTTTCACCCTTTCTCACTTTAAAACAATAAGCAGTTATTTTATTTTAGTGGTTTGGCTCATGCAAAGTGATGGTTCAGAGTAAGATGCCTAATTATGTATTTATATAGAAGAAAACTGATTTAAATTCTCACAGATTGTTAATAAGGTATTTAATGTGGATTAACTGGAGTTCAAATGTGTATCCTGCATAGCTTTTATGCTGTTTAAATCAGTGAGGGGTGACAAACCAAATACTTACTTGTGATAATAAGTTAGAAGTTCAAATCCTTACCTAAACTTTGAACTAACTAAGCCGCTTGGCATTGGGAAGTTGGCTTGGGGCCTCCTGTAAAAACAGGTTCCTGCAAATTTGCAGAATTTACCATCTGTCCCATTCCTATACACGTAGTTTCTTAACATTGTAGTGTGTGAGCGCCTTCCATTAATGTATTAAGTGACATAACCAGCATCCGTCATGTGGGCTATGTCTATGCACACATCGTTATTTTAAAATAAGTATTTTGAAATGAGTTATTTTGAAATAAGTTAATTTGAATTAAGAAAATGTTAATTCGAATTAAGGGAAAGCCTGCTATCAAAACAGCTGTTATTTCAAAATGGTTATTTCGAAATAAAGCCATTCAGACGTGTTGTTTTGAAACAGTTGTTCAGTTGTTCAAAACAACAAGTCCAAACAGCCTTATTTCAAAATAACCATTTTGAAATAACAGCCGTTTTGAAATTATTAGGGTTTAAGCTGTTTTGAAACGACGGTTCTTATTTCGAAATGATGGATAACCAGTGTTATTTCGAAATAAAAGAAATGTGTAGACATACCTGTGTAGTTTGTTTGTTCTTTCTCTCAGGGTATGTCCACATGTCTCTCTTATTTCGAAATAACACTGGTTATTTTGAAATAAAAGAGATTAGGTCCACACAATGTTTTCTTATTTTGAAATGACGGGATCCATCATTTTGAAATAAGAACCGTCATTTCAAAACAGCTTAAACCTCCTTTAAATTGAAACGGCTGTTATTTCGAAATGGTTATTTTGAAATAACGCCGTTTGGAAGTGTTATTTCAAAATAACCATTATTTCAAAATAACACTTTTTCCCTTCTCCTTCCCAGGGTGCCTTCCTTTTAGCCTATACTGGGTGGGGGCATGGCCCAGGGAGGGGGCTATGTTGCCACACCTCCCATGGTGCCCCTCTGCTAAAGCGAAATAGCAAGTCCTATGTTTGGACATGCTATTTCTCTTTGAGCTTTCCCCTTAATTCTAATTAACTTATTTCAAAATACGGACTTTATTTCAAAATAACTCATTTCAAAATAACTTATTCAAAATAACTATGTGTGGACATAGCCTCAGTCTTTCCTTATTCCTTATTCGGGCATGAAATAAATATTAAAACTTATTTTTCTGTTGTCTTTAGGTATTTATTCGATGGCCATCACCATGGGCTGAGTGCTTTGGAAATTAGAGGTGGAGAATACCTGCTAGACTTTATAGACTGACCATTTCTAAAGGAGAATTGGGTCTCATTTACTCTGCCATGACTCAAGCATAACCCCTGCCACTGAAGGGAATAAAGTTACATTGGTGTGAGATCAGAGTCAAGTCCACAGTCTCCAGATTTGAGAGACTTTTTGCATGCTGCTGTGACATTTAGTCCTGCAGCCACAGAAGTACAAAGAAGCATGAAATTAAATGAAAAGTTCTGGTTCACATTTTCAGTACTTTTGTGTTAGTCCTTATTTTATTCAAACAAGTTCACTCATCCACAGGCTTAATATAATGTAAATTAAGTTCCAGGTTCTTGGATCAAGATGAGCTATGCCCTGTGCAGAAGGCAGAGGAGCATGGCTTTTCTTTGTACTCCCTGGTCCTCAGGGCAAAGTGGGGTAATTTAGCCTCCCAGTGTGAGCTGAGCAACTCTGAGGCATCTCTGGTTTACACCAGCAATAAGAACCCAAAATGATCTGTTATAGTTGTCGGGGATTATCAATAAATAATGTACTTTGTCTGCTCCCCTCTACATTGTCTCTTGTCACTTCTCCTGCTCTGGTAGCATCCACCTCCATAGCAGATGTGGAACCCCAATTATGGGGAATCCTCAGCTTCTCAATGAGGTCAGCTTGATGGAACAGCACCAAGGGCCATAACAATGCTAGGGAATGGCTTCAGATGTGATTTTGGAAACACTGGGATACCCATTAGTTCACTTTTAAGCTAGATTCTAGAGAAGAATGCACGGATGAATGTTCAAATAAGCCTATGTTTTGTGCCTGATAAACATTACTTGATGGCCTATTTCAGGACACTGGCTTTTTTTGTCCCACATAGAAACACATAAGTAACCCAAATATAACTCAGATATGTTGTGTCAATTGCCTTTTCTTGTTTTCTCAGTTTTTTAAGTCTTTCTGTGATATCCTCTTGGATCTTTAGGAATGAAATCTGTAGTGCTCTCAATTTTCCCCAATTGCATTTATTCAAAGAGATAAAACCAGAAACCAATGGGGTTCTGTTTTGCTTATTTCACAGCTAGTGCACACAGTTCTTAAGATATTGTTTGTTTTGCTTTCTCCAAAGAAATAAATGATACTTACAGTAGCCATTTTTCAAGGACAGATCCATGGGACCCAACCAAGCAAATCATAGCTATGTTGAAGTCCACCGAGCCAAATTTTAATCCTAAACTAGTAAGTACTGTCCTTTAAAGTCAGTTGTGCAGAGGGTGGCCATCAACATAACTGAAACAAAGCTCTTTTTCTTGATTACACCATTTGCCTTTCAAATCTTTTTCTATCTTTTTTTGGCATATTTAAAGTAACATAAATCTTTGCAAACAATCAATAGAATTGATTTGTTGAATGGGGTGTATGACTGATGGCGTCAACTGGAAGATAAGTGATATTTGTCTAAGAGGTAAAGGGTGACCCATGACCTATAAAGCTGACCTTGCTTAAATGTCAGCATGACAAGAAGTTGGGACACATTTAAATTTCTGGGAGAAACTAACATCTTGAAAACATTTCAGAAATGTTGGCCTTACTGAAGAGGGAGCAGTAATAAGGAAAGAAAATTGAGGGGACTCTATTCTGAACTGAAACATAAACCCTTTTAAAGCCCCTTTGCACTTGAAATGCTTGTCCAGTTTTTTGTGATGAAGGCAAAAAGTGCAATTCTTGGAATGAAGTGTATGTTTTAGTAATTAATCCCATATGCATTTATTAATATGGGCAAAATCTTAGCACTGATACAGGAAAAACGTTGACTTCCAAAAGCACAGAATAAAGTCAGTGTTTTGAAACATATAAAACATTAATTAAAAAAAAAAAACAGAGGACCTAGAGTGATGATGATCACTCTTGTTATAACATACTTGAAGTGCTACACACACACACACACACACACACACACACACACACACTCTGTTTGAATTAAAGGAACACTCCAATCTTGAAACCTAGTTCATTTAAAAAAAAAAAATTCAGAAGTCATTCTGTCCCTAAACCCCCTTGTATCTGTTATGAGTTTAAAATCACATAACATGTTTCCTATATGTTTTCCTCTTCCAGCCATGTGCATAAAAAATCCACACAATGAATGAGGGAAACTGGCTGTGGCCCCGGTATTTCAGCTGCTGAGATGAGTGTGTGCCAGTGCGGGGGCTAGGTAGCTAAACATACAAAGGAAATGGGGAAAATGGCAAGATGTGCACTGCTGCCAAACAAGCAAAGTGTTAATAGGAGATAGAAAATTTCCTGGTAGAACTGCAATTTTTAAACGGATTTGTGTCTCCTTAAATCCTGTGTAAGTTTTAGTTGTGACTTTGTGTTCATTGTTCCTTTGGGAGGATAAGGCCTTAGAGCAATGGTTTTCAAACTGTTCCTCAGGACCCGGTTGAAAAAAAATAATTTACGCCCACAAACCAACAACTACATCTTTGAGCAATGCATTCCAGTCTTTTGGCTGCAACAGGGCAGGGTGCGCTGTGACTGAGGGTCTGTGACCCACTATTGGGTCCCGACCCATGGTTTGAAAACCACTAAAAAAACAACAAGCAGTTGTGTGGCACTTTAAGACTAACAGATTTATTTTTTGCATGAGCTTTTGTGGGAGAAGATCCCACTTCCTCAGATGCTTCGAAGATGCATCTGAGGAAGTGAGATCTTCTCACACGAAAGCTCATGCAAAAAATAAATCTGTTAGTCTTAAAGTGCCACACAACTGCTTGTTGTTTTTTTTACTGGACTAGACTAACACGGCTATC
Source organism: Podocnemis expansa (assembly GCA_007922195.1). Classification (NCBI taxonomy): domain Eukaryota; kingdom Metazoa; phylum Chordata; order Testudines; family Podocnemididae; genus Podocnemis; species Podocnemis expansa. Next base: position 27,390,935 of record ML681963.1, read on the forward strand.
CCTTTGGAAATTGAAAACCACTGACTTAGAGGGTCCTCAGCCCCTCTTTAGTTTCTCTACTTGTCTAAAATCTGTCCACTCCAGTCATTCCACATTGTTTGGTTTTTCTTGTGATTTGAAGACACAATCCATACACAGGCTTCTACAAGATGCCAGATCCTGCAAGGTGTTGAAAGCCCTCATTTCTCATTCCACTAGCATTTTACATGCTTGGCCCTAAAAAGTATAAGAAATATGATTTTGAACACTAATGTATGTATAAGGCTTTTCTGTTGGTAAAGTGGGCCCATAAGACTTCTTGTAATTAACAGCCTCACCAGCTATGGTGAAAATCTCAAACTATCCATATTGCTGTTATTAGCATGTAAATGCTAATCTCTGTCAGAGTTGAACATAATCATGAGAGATGTCATCATTACAGGATGAAGCTAGGAGTTGCCTAGGGTCCCATAACATTATGGTGACACAGCAGTAATGCTATTGTTGTGGTTGAAGAGGAACACTCATTATCAGATTCTGTTTTCTGATGCTTATAATTTTACAAAAACTTACCATTTGGAGAAAGTTTCTCAGGCGTAGTGATTTTTTGTTTTGATTGGAGAGTTTAATAAAATACTCTTTGATGTTTTATGTGAATAGGAAGAAAAGCTGTTTTTACTTCTTAATTTTTTGATTCTTATTTTTACTTGGATAACTGGCAACTGTCCTTATAATTGAAGTGCCATTGACCTTGATGAACAAGAATCTCTGAAATATTTCAAGACAGAATGTGTAGAAACATTAAACGTAGGTGACCTGATTTTCTAGTGCACTTAGCTGCTACACTTGGAATCCTACTTCTCTGTCTGCCACTAACACAGCCCTGAAGGCAGAAGAGCTGCCCTGAACTGGGTAAATTAGGAGGCTCTGCTGTATGGAGTTACAGGGAGGGAGTGGTTGAAAGAATCTGCAGCTCGTCTGTCCCAACCCCTCAACTCTAGAATATGGAATTCTATGAAACAGCAAAGGGAAGCTTTTGTGGATTCAGGGAAAGGTGAAGCTTGCAGCTGAGCAGCCAGTCTCCTATCTACACAAGTCCATCTATTATGATTACAGGGGTGAGCTTTGTTCAAGTAAGTGAAGGATTTGAAATCTATTCTGTGTGGCCACAGAGAGAGGTGTGCCAGTTTGGATAAAACTGAACTGTTATTCAAAACTACACCTAGACTTCCTCTGAGTTGTTTATTTTTTTAAAGAACTTTAGATCACATTTTTACTATGTTAATTTTTGGAGGTCGCAGAAGGATGGAAATGACATGAAAGAGGCTATTTTTGCAGAATGTCTGGCCAAAATGAAACAACATTGAAAATCTCAAGAGAGATCCTAATCTTGCAGGATTTCTAGCTCAATTTGCAGACTAGTGGGTAAGACTGGATGCGCTATGGATAAGCATCTAAACTTTGAATCCTTATCTAAGATGAAGTTCTTCTGAGGTTTTCTCATCATCACATTTCAAAGTGTGTCAAGTGGCTCCATTGCATCATTTCCCAGTCTCAAATCAATCAATAGCAAGCCTAAATTGATGTTCAACAGCATGTGGAGGATCCCTTGGTACCACACATCCCCTTTATTATTTTTGATGCATGGTATTGAGATTGGATCCATATGTTTGTTAATTCCACTGGAAATCTGGCTAAAATCGGATGTGGGCAATTTATGCACTCTGGAAAGACTAAGGAAACCTTTTTGCAATAAAATACAATATGTTGTTAGTCTGGAATTTTTTTACTCACTTATCTTCGTAATCATAAATTATTTCATACCTAATTACAAACAGACAGATTGAATAATTGTCTTCATTGAGAGATGCTTGACACTGAGAATATATTGCCTTGTTTTATAAACCATTTAGTATTCAGCCCATAAATAAGTCACAGCTAAGGAGTACTGCATCTTTAAGTATATTAAATTCAGTCTTGTGTAACCAAACATAATAGGATTTTTAAATGAATTATAACAGAGGTGCTTAATAAACAACTTTTAGAGCTTTCTACATGTGTAAAACAGTTTGAAACTGACCAATTCAAATTAAATATATAAAGGAAACAGTATTAGTCAGCACTGAAACAAATTACCATGATTGGAAGCTACTGTTAGATATATGGCTGAAAGCAATGAAACTGTTACAAAGGAAATGGTATAATTAATTCTTTTTTAAAATAATCACCTGTAAATGGGATTTCAGAGCAAATACTGAAATCAGTGTGAGAAAGAAATGCCTAAACTCTGTCTACAGAAGGTCACATGATATCTTTCTTGCCACTTGAGAGTTGAATCTAATGTGCATAATATGAATCCGGTTGTATTAACCTCTGTTATTCACAAGAGGCATAATACGTGGCCTTGAGTGACAATAGTCCCTAACACAGTATGCCATCTTGAGCCACGCAGCAGTTACTTCAGATAGATTCTCAAAACAAAGCTCTGCCTCCTGGGATGCACAGTTGCTGGGGACCATATTTTCCTAAAAAAATGAAGTGAGTGCACCTGGGCAATTCTGTAGAATTTTATGAGCTTAATTTTTTGCTGTAGGAAGTGGAGAACTTTTAGGGAACTGTCCATGATAGCAGGAGTACTTGAAACTCCTTTTTAACACTTCTTCTAGTAACAGGGGCAGAGGTGAGGTAAGGATGGTGGTGACCATTAAATAGAGGAACAGATTATAAATTCAGATGGCCTTTATGGTCATCTTGTCGACCTCTAGCAGCACACAGACCAAAAATCCTCACCCTGTAACTTTGACATGTATGTGCTTAAAGTTAAGCAAGCACTTAAGTAACCTTTTTGGAACAGACACGCTGGACAAAATTTTGAAAAGTGGATACCTACAGTTAGGCACATAAATTCCTGCTTAGGTAACTAGAACAATGGATTTTCAAATGTGCTGAGTACCAGCTACTCTACTGAAGACAGAGGGAGATAGTAGGTGCTTTGGGTGTTTGAAAATCAGACCATTTATTTGTGTGCATGTATGGAGTTAGAAGTCTATTTGAAGGCAGACAATTTCAAAACATCTTCTCCCACATTTGTGATTTCTACTCTCAGGCCCCTAGTGCATTTTGGGTGCTGTTAAATAAATACTAACCCAGCATTTACGGGAACAGACTATTTTTTTCCTGCCTAAATTTGGCATTGCAAGAAACACTTCAGATTTTCTTTTTCAGACAAAAATGTTCTTGCTTCGCATCACAATGAATTATTATAGCCTGAATGAAGATATGGCACCCAGCGAAAGAACATTTTGACCAGTTGCATCTCATTTTGTATCCATGAGACTCTCTGCTTAGGATCGTGGAAGATGTGAGAACAATGGTGCGTCTCTTGATTTGCAGCCAGGACTGTGCCGCCTCGAGAAAAGCCAGGGCTGATTAGCTAATTCCTACATTTTCCATGCCATTGTGATTCTGAATTCTTTAATCTTGGATGGTGCTTAAAGAAAACGGAGCTGGCTAATGCTTTGTGCCAAATGACCTTTTGCCTGTTTCTTTCAAGCAGGAATACAGAGGGAAGACCACATGCTAAAATGAGGGTCTGCTTATGCTCTGTCTGAGCTCATGTGACATTTGCTCTTAACATGTATCCATCAATATTTTTTTCTTAACTTGCTGGTGATTTTCTTTCCTTTGTTCATAACTGGGCCTGGATACTGTGAGGTGATAAAGATTTGCAATTTCTATTGTAGTCAGGGTCACAAGGTTCCCAATGGGCATGCAGAACTGTGCAAGATTGGGCCGTGCTTTATCACCTTCCGAGCATTATATGCCTGCCGTAAAACTGCAGAATGCAGCATCCTCATAAAAATGTTTGAGTTGGAAGGACAGAGGTAAAGTCTGTGAATCTTGATGGTATTAGTTAATCAGTTTGAAGGTGAAGAATCAGCAGCTTTAACAAACTTACTCAGCTTTTCTGGTGGTCCACCTGGATGTGATTAGTAAATTGGTCATGCTAATTAGGGGCAATGAGGCATGTGCCCCAAGTTTTTCTGCCCCTTTGAAGGGCTTTGGCATACTGCCAATCAATCTTCCAAGGCTGTTTCTTGTCTGCTTGCCTCCCTTGAAGGATTATGTCATGTAAGCAGAGAAAATTAGGGCATGTTCTTTCCACAATGCCCTATTCTGAAAGTTTCCTCATCCTGTTTCTTTGTTTCTGTGATGGATGTAAGAGTCCTCCTTTTTCTAAAAGACAAATTTCACTGTACCATGCACTATATCTTAGCAGATACTGATTCACTGAAAGGTCGCTTTGTCTGTATACTATAAAGGGAAAATAGGAGTTGCCAAACTTGATCAGGCGAGTGGTCGTCTTGTCTGGTGTCCTACTTATGAGACTAGACAATAACAGATGTGATACAGCACAATGCACAAAACCCTACAGTAAGCATTTATGGATTACTATTTAATAAATACTCAGGAATCAGGATAATCAATAGAAGGTATGGCACTTTTTGTTAACCACCTGCACTCCATTAAAACTGTGTGCACTGTGGCTTCTAGAAACATTAGTTTTCACACTGAATATGCTCCAAAGCTTACCATACTCACCCTCATGTTAATGTTACATTATTTTGTGCATAGGCATGCATCTACTAGTAGCTTAATAACTTTCTGGTCTGAACTGAATAGAGTGTCAGATCTATATAAATCACTTAATGTGAGTTTTGGAATGAAAGAGAGAGAGTTGATACTCATGTCACCCATTAGTGGCAAACTCAGAGAAGATGTAAGTTTTAATGAGATTAAAGGTGTTGGATTCTAGATATAATGCATGGAATTCTAAAGCCTGCTGTAATCATGAACTTCATGTGCCCAAGATGAATTTAAGAAGATGATGATAACCATTCAGATTTGTTGGGCTACAGAATCATTACACCATGTGAAACCTGAGGATGGATTTCTCAGGATTTCTCTCTGGCTGTGTCCACACATCTTTTTAATTTCAAAATAACACACATTATTTCGAAATAAAAAAGATTTGGTCCACACGACGTTTTCTTATTTTGAAATGACGGGATCCGTCATTTCGAAATACGAAATGTCCTTTCGAAACAGCTTGAACCACTTTCTGAAATGGTGGTTATTTCGAAATGGTCATTTTGAAATAACCCCATTGGGACATGTTATTTGGAAACAATGGTTGTTTCGAAATAACAACTTTTGACATTCCTCCCAGGGTGCTTACCAGGGAAGGGCCACCCCCCTCAGCACCCTTGCCAGGGAGCCGTCAGCACCCCGAGGGGAGACCGCTGCGGGCTATGGGGGGCTGCCCCCAAGCTCACCAGCAGGGAACCCCGTGACAGGATGCCCTGGCGCCCCGTTTCTCGCGCCACCAGGGCTTCATTTTGGAATGACTTATTTCAAAATAAAACTTTGTGTGTGGACATAGCCTCTGTTCTGTCTGTTTGAAAGTCACACCCATAAATTTGTGTCCATATATACTGAACTTGCAATTGTATTCCTAAGGTCTTCTTAGTCAAACGATAATTTAAGTCTCTGGGAGTTTAAAAAGAGGAGAAAAGCAAAAGTTCTGATTTCTCCTTATGCCCTGAAAAGAAACAGCCCTGATTAAACAACAAGAACAATTATAAAATGCCACTATTTTTAATGTATTAGAAGTAAAATCAAAACTTACAGTACTGCATGGCTATGTTTGAGGTAGAGCCCTTGCATGCTACTGTATTTCCCTGTGAACAGGGGAAGAAGCACAATTCCTTTATTTTAGCTGCTTGAGATGTTTCAGAAGAAACATAGAATTCACCTGCTGTGCTGATGAATAATGCAGGTACATCCAGGTAGAATGCACTTGCAGGGCTACTGAATATTGTAGCTACGTCCTGGCAGAATACAGGTGCTTAACTATTGGATGTTTCAAGGAGATCAGGGTAGGACAAAGCTGCTGTGCTGATGAATAGCTCAGGTCTATCCAAATGGAACTGACTTCTTGTATTGTCAATGATTTCAGGATGCTAATAATAAAAATAAGCTATAACAACAATATCTGGTTCTTATATAGCTCTTTTCATCAGTGCTTTATAACAGACATCAGTATCATTCTCCTGGTTTTACCGATAGGAAAACTGAGGCACAGAGCAAGAAAGTGACTTGGCCAAGGTCTCCCAGCAGGCAAATGGCAGAATTGGGAACAGAAGACAGATCCACATGGCCTCATCCAGTGGTTAAACCACTAGGAAACACTGCCTCCTGAACTGCTGGATCTTTCACAAATGGGTTTCAGGTACAGTCAGGCAAAATGCATGTGCTGAATGGTTGACTGATCTAGGTATTTTCTCACAGAATGCACCTGCTGTGCAGCAAATGTGGCAGCTACATCTTAATAATGTTATTGATTTACATGTTAATGCAGACTTGAAACTCAGGAGGGGCAATGAGGGAGAAGCAGCATGCTTAATAGAATGTAGGTGTATTTCCAGGATAGTTGGTAGTCAGGCTGAGTGATCTAATTATTTACACTGTTGAACCTCTTATTTTTGAAAGTCTTATGGTCACTTGTCGGATAACATATTTCCATTTTTTAAATTTTTTTCTGATTGTCTCAAGTTGGCAATGGAAACAGTCTCATTTAATTTATGAGAAATGCAGTTAAAGTATTTTGTAGCTTATTTGATTTCCTGAATGTGGGAAATGTTTTTGGATTGGCCTGGGTTTTGACCGATCATTTAAAACACATGTCATTCTGAGAACCAAACAAGTTATTAAAGGGACTTTGATGAGCTAATTAAACTGCTTGTCAACCCTTCGATGACCAAGGTTGGTAACCAATAGTTTGCATCAGAGCTGATTTTCTTTCTTTCGTGTAAGGAAAAACTACTTGTAAACACTTGTTTAGAACAATTAGTATGCAGTTTAGAACTACTAGTATGCAGTTGCTAGGGAAAGCTACCAGCGTACAGAAACGCTGAACTGCATGAGGACATGGGTTTTGGTTTTAGTGTGAAATGAGAGAGGAACAAATGTAGATAGTGAAGTGTAGTGGAATCCAAGCATTATCTTCAAGGGTGAGGGAGATGGGGCCCTAATTGTGACATTTAGGATGGAATTAGGCTGTGTGTTTTAGTGCCTAAGCTTTTGGCACTCTGCTACCAAGAGGAATGTGCAGCCATGAATTAGGTTCCCTGGCTCCTTATAAAGTTCATGGGGAGAGTTAGGTGTCTGAAAAAGGGATTCACAGAAGCCAGCAGGCTGAGCAGGGAACCACCTAAGGTAGCCAGTAGGAAATACTGAGGTGTGGGTAGCAGCCCAAGCTCCACCCCTTGAAGGAAAGTGACAGCCTAACTTTTCTCTGGGGACAGGGCCATCCCTATGGTAGGGCAAGTGGGGCAGCCGCCCAGGGCACTGTGCTTTGGGGGAGCGGGCCCTGCGGGGCCACACTGCTGCCTTCCCCCATGCCAGGGACTGGGCGAGCCAGCCAAAAGTGGCAGCCAGGTTCACAGGGCTGGCTCTACTCTGAGGCCAGAGGAGTGGCTTGGGGTGAAAGTTGCTTAAGGCAGTAGATCAGCATTGCAACAAAGGTGAGTCATTAGGACTAACAATGAGGTGCTAATGGTTGTTCAAACAACCTCTGTGTCTCTTCTCTGTGTCAGTATTTCTTTGGGCTTCTCTCATTCATATGAAAAAGAACTGAGGTCACTGGCAAGCAACCTTTCCGGTTTTTTTTATCAAATAGACCCAATGAAGAAAAGAAAAAAACTCTGAACACTCCCTTATTCTACCATTTCTGGGATATGGGGATTGCCGTTTTTTTTTCGCAAATTAGGACTTGCCTCTTTTTTCAGTGGGTTAAGAATTCCCTTCCTTGCAACAAAAATTATAACACATAGATTTTAATAAAAACTCAAGATATTTTTTTGACTGATAATTAAAAAGAGAAGAGAAAAGCAAACTGTTCTAGTAGGAGCCTGTGTTACAAAATATGGTAGTAAAGTCACATTCAAAAAATATGAAAAACAAGGGCAATTGTTTTTCTGCAAATATGCTTGTCGAAAATTCACTTTTGTTTTTTGACCTGCCCTAATCTGTAACTCATCCAAGCAGCTTTTTAAAATTTACATTTTAACAAATATAATTAAAATGCATTTTTAAGGACACCAAATGAAGAGGTGACTTTTGGCCATATTACTTAGACGTAGTTTGCACTTGATTGTTTTTAGTCATTTCTACCTTCAAAAATGTTTCTAGGCCATACAAGAAAACAGGAAATATGAACCTGAGAATGCAGATGTGGAGAGTGGATTCTTCTCATACAGCTTTGAGTGCAGGTTCAGTATTAGAACTTGTCTTGTGGTGATGTAAATGTGACAGATGATACTTATTTTGAACGATTGATGCAGTTATCAAGTATTTTAGTAATCAACACTGCTCTCTATGCTGTCTCATGCTGCTTGGTTCCTATTGTCATACATAAATCTCTGCTGAAATAGTAACAAAGACAGATGCTCATAATTCTTCCATGCTTTCTTTAATCATTTGGATATGGGAAGGAGCTCTGTCTCTGTCTCTTTCCAGTAAAATGGTATCTTAGGTCCATCCATACCAAACATATAATTAATCTATCAGTAAGACTTTCATCTGATCTGGTTGCAACAAACAATTGAAACGATGCTCCACAGAGCATTCCACAGTCATGTGTCAGCTGTGTTTGTGTAATTGTAGCTATTGTAGTGCTTAACCAAATTTGTATCAGTGCATTATGGGAAATATGGGCAATTATTTTCACAAAGAGCAGCATGAGAAGCTGAAGAAGCAATGAATTCTGGGATGTCCTACTACAGGATACCTGAAAGGATGGAGCACTAGCCAAACCAGCTTCACAAACATAGAATCATAGAAACTGGAAGGAACAATTAGAGGTCATTGAGTCCAGTCCCCTGCACTCATGGCAGGACCAAATACCCTCTTAAACCATCCCTGACAGGTGTTTGTCTAAACTGGTCTTATAAACTTTCAGTGATGGAGATTCTACAACCAAACTAGGCAATTTATTCCATTGGTTAATCACCCTGACAGGAATTTTTTTCTAATGTCCAACCTAAACCTCCTTTGCTGAAATTTAAGCCCATTGCTTCTTGCCCTATCATTAGTAGGTAAAGAGAACAATTTTTCTCCCTCCTCCTCATAATAATGTTTAAGGTACTTGAAAACTGTCATCACGTCCCCTCTCAGTTTCCTCTTTTCACTAAACAAACCCAGTTCTTTCATTCTTACTTTGTAAGTCAACTGTTCCAGATCTTTAATCATTCTTGTTGCTCTTCTCTTGACCTTCTCTAATTTGCTCACATCTTTCCTGAAATAAGGCACCCAGAATGGGACACAATACTTCAGTTGAGGCCTAATCAGGGCTGAATAGAGCAGAGGAATTACTCCTTGTGTTTTACTTACAATACTCCCGTTAATACATCCCAGACTAGTGTTTGTGTTTTTGAAATAGTGTTACACTATTGGCTCAGATTTAGCTTGTGGTCCGCTATGACACCTAGATCCCTTTTAGCAATACTCCTTCTTAGCTAATCACTGCCTATTTGGTATGTGTGCAATGGATTGTTTTTTCCTGTGTGGAGTACTTAGCACTTGTCTTTATTGGATGTCATTCTGTTTACCTCAGACCATTTTACCAGTTTGTCCAAATCATTTTTGTGATCCTATCCTCCAAAGCACTTGCAACCCCTTCCAGCTTGGTATCATCTGCAAACTTTATAACTCTACTCTTTATGCCACCATCTAAATCATTGATGAAAATATTGAACAGAACCAGACTCAGAACTGATACCTGCGGTACCTTGCTCATTATGCTTTTCCAGCATGACTGTGAACCATTGATAACTACTCTCTGGGAGCAGTTGACCAACCAGTTTTACACACATCTTACTGTACCTCTATCCAGGTTGTACTTCCCCAGTTTGTTAATGAGGAGGTGATGTGCAACCATATCAAATGCGTTTATTAAAGCCTAGATATAACAGATCTACCACTTCCCCTCTATCCACAAAGCTTGTTACCCTATCATAGAAAGCTATCAGATTGGTTTGACATGATTTTTTTTTCCTGACAAATCCATGCTATCACTTAACACCTTATTTTCTTCTAGATATTTGTTAATTGATTCCTGAATTATTTGCCAAGTTCCAAAGGGGCAGCTGTGTTAGTTTAGTCCAGCAAAAGAAGCAAGGAGTCCTGTGGCACTTAAAAGACTAACAAATTTATTTATCTTGAAAGCAGCTGACAAAGTGGGATTTTCTCCCAGGAAAGCTCATGCGATAAATAAAATTGTTAGTCTTTAAGTGCCACAGGACTCCTTGCTTCTTTTGCTGAATTATTTGCTCCATTATTTTTCCTGGGATAGAGGTGAAACTAACTGGTCTGTAATTCCCTGGGTTGTCCTTATTTCCCTTTTTATAGATGAGAACTATATTTGCTCTTTTCCAGTCCTCTGGGATCCCTCAACTTTTCCATGATTTTTCAAAGACAATAGCCAACGGTTCAGGTATTTCCTGAGTCAGCTCCTTGAGTACTCTAGGGTTTATATCATCAGGCCCTGGTGACATGAAGACATTTAACTTGTCTAAGTTATTTCTCTATGTTAGCTTCCAATCCAACCAATTTTTTACTGCCTTCCCCTATGTCAGGCATCCAGTTGCTACCAATCTTCTTGGTGAAGACCAAAGCAAAGAAATCATTTAGTTCCTCTTTCATTTTCACATTTTCTGTTGTTGTTTTCCCTCTTCATTGAATAACAGTCCTGCATTGTCCTTGGTCTCCCTGTTGCTTCTAAGGGTTTTGAAAAATATTTTTTGTTACCTTTTATGCCTTCAGCTATTTTGATCTCAGTTTGTGCCTTGGCCTTTCTGATCTTTCCCCTACATAATTGTTTTATTCGTTTATAGTCATCTTTTGTGATTTGACCTAGTTTCTACTTTTTGTATGACTCTTTATTTTTTAGATAAATATATAGAGTGGGCACCTGCCTGAACTGCAGCACTATAACCCAAAGCACCCAGTGTGATAAGATACTTACAGAAAGGTGACCATGTGGCAACCTAAGCTGCTAAGAATGGAGAACCATGGTTAGCCAATTTAGTAACCAAACATTTTCCATGTTGTGCATAGACACAAGACATGATTAGGACCAACAATGTGACTGATTAGTACCTAACTGTTGAAAAATAGAATCTAGACAGTATCTATAGTAGAAGGTGTTTCTATATTCACATGCACCATCATCATGTATGCCACAAATAAACACATATTCAGTCCTTCAGATGTTACCTAAACAGAGACTCATGACTATTCATTTGTAGACTCAAAACCATGCAGAGTTCGGTTCAAACTTCAAGAGCACCAGATTGGACGTTCCCAAGGAAAGATTGAATTTGGCCCTGAATTTCACTCATGGTGGTGTGGGAGTTGGGGAAAGCACATCCTTCTCCAGGAGATTAGTTCAACCCATTTCCTTAATAAACTGGCATGTTAGGCCCATCCATGGTACATATGCAACCACCTTCTAGTCAGTTTGTGAAACCCTCCTCTGACCTTGTTGCAACAAACACAGTTGGACAGCGTCCTATGGAGCAGGGGTGTCACTGCCCCGTGGAAGGACCCGGGGCATGGGCCCAGGCCCCACACCCAGCCTGCACGCTCTGCCCCCTGGCTGGGGACAGGGCCGGAAGCCACCGCGCCACCGTCGGCGGCTAGGCCCCCCATCCCTGGACGGGGATGGGGACTGAAGTGGCTGTGGGCAGCCAGGCTCTGCATCCCTGGCTGGGGCTGGGACTGGGTCCCACAACCCCGGCAGGGGACGGGGCTGCCGCCGCCGTGGGCAGCCAGGCCCTGGATCCCTGGTTAGGGATGGGGCTGTCGCAGCTGCAGGCGGCTGGGGCCCGGATCTCTGGCCCGATTGGGCTGGACACTGGAAGAGGAGTGGCCCCGCCAGATCTGGGGCATTGGCGCTGGGATTTGGGATACGTGCCCGGGGTGCCCAGCGCCAGTGATGCCCCTGCCATGGAGCACAAAAAAGTCATGTAAGATCAACCATATGGTTCAATGTATGATATGGAAATATTAGAAGTCTGTTTCTACACATTGACATGAAGGAATTTGGCTGTTAGGCAGTTATAGTTGTGACAAATTAAAAAAAGGTTACAGATGAAACAGTACAGAAAATGAGGTGAAACAATGAGGTGAAACACACATTCAGAAAAAATAACATGCAGGAGTTCTATTAATAATAATCTTCAGAGAAATTATTATGATGCCTCAAATTCAGTATTATGACTTCCCCACAGAACAGGGAAAAAAAAAAATCCAGGAATGAAAGCCCTTCAGTTTTCATGGGACATCTTGGGCTCAGTTCAACTCTTGTTGACATCAGTGGAGACAGGATCTGGCCCCTTGTAATATAATTAGCCAGATATGGAAAGAATAATTATGGGACACATGGTAAAGGCTATATAGTATGTTTGTTAGCATGAATATTTTCCCAGAGTGAAAGCCTCTTTAAATACACTGCAGCAATACAGAATGCAGAACAAAGTGTTCCTCTCCTGTGTTTCTGCTCTTTGGGAGCCACAGTACATTTCTATGAACAGCAAAAATGCAGTTCAGGGTCTTACCCTTTGGGAAATGTCACAGTGAATGCTTTGCACAAAAAGCAAGGACTGGTCTATTAAGATCACATTAAATGGCTCACAAATTTCCCATTTTCACAAAAATTGACAAAGTTTGCCTGTTGATTTATTATTCATATATGGAGAGATGCTTCCTCAAGAAGAACGTAAATACAATTTCCCCAGCCCAATCAGCGTCTTAGGTTTTCTGATGAAGTGATAAGCACAATAGAATTCAGGGGGATTAAGGGATGAGGTGGAAAATGAAAGATGAGTTGTGTTTCTGTAAGTTGTCTTGCGTGAAGCAGCTGCAGAGCGATAAGAAGAGCCAAATAATGTGAAAATATCTGCATAAAACCCTTTCTAATAGAAAACTGGGACTCCATCAAAACCCTGCTTCTAGAATGGAAGTCAGACTCTCAGTGACACAGAGTTAGGAGGCTAATCCTGTTATAAGGAATTCTTCCACTTACATTTATCTGAAGGATATGGTCACTGCATACTGGAAAGAATACAAACATCCTTTCCAGATTAGAATGTTTATTCACTGACCCTTTTGGAGTATTTGGTACTTAAGATTTTATAGTTATTAACTCTCCACTCTCAACATATTTCTTGACTGAGAATAATTTAGTAGGGCCCCAAGGAAAGTGTAGGCTGGGAGTAAAAGACCAGGAGTAAGGGTCATTTGCTTATGTCGCTGGCTATGAAGCTTACTCACTGCGTGTATGACCTTGGCCAAGTCAGTTATTTACGTCACTGTTTCACCATCTGTGAAGTGGGTGTAACACTTAGGTTATTGTAGCCCAATTCTCTAATTACTTTGGAATTTAGAGTAGCTGATATGGGTTTTAGTGAACTAGTTTGAAGGATAAGGGTTCTGGTCCAGAATCTGACCACAGATAAATCAAAACTTAAACTAATTTCTTTATGGAAACACCTGGGACGAGAAGAGGTATACAGAATTTAGATATTTATAAGGATTGTTATTGCTAACAGCAGGAAGCATATAATTAATAAGAACACTAATCAATAGGTGATATTTAGCAAATCCTATACAGTTGAAAACAAGCAATAACCAGTTATGATTTCTATTAAAACTGTAAGATAGCTTACAGATTACAAAGTTACAATTTGCTTATACTTACACCCAAAATGATGATACTCAATTGAAGAGTAGAGTTAACAACTTTGGCATTACTTGGCTAAAATAAAACAAGAAAAACGTATCTAAAGTAGAGTAGAGTTGTGAGTCTGTGAAGATCTTTTGAGAAAGCTGAGCTCAGGTTCAGGAAAGTCGAAGCTTCAAATTCTCTCCCAATTTCAGGGCCTTAAATACCCTTTTTTACACAGTGCAGGGGGTTTACCTTTTACACCCTTCCAAAAATAGATTGAATTATCTCATTCTTCCTGGCCTAAATATGGGCCTTGACTAAAAAACTGTTGGAGTGCTCGCAAATGATTGGTTCAGGGGTTTATTGACATAACTTTCTAGAATATTCCCCTTTACCTTCTTCCATTTACCACTTAGTGGGGTTTGTGGTGAGTCTGCAGAGATGTTTCCATCTATTTGTCTGCAAAACAACTCATTTGGTACTTTCCCTTAATGTTTGCAAGGCCCACGCTCACCTCTTCTCTAGTTAGTTTTCTCCTGTTGCATAGATAGAGGCAAACCTTGGTTTTACAAAGTTTGCAAGATCTCATCCTACTGTACAGTGCTTACATGCAGACTTTGCAGACTTAGTCACTTTTGCAAAGATCTGCAGAATGCATACATTTCCAGCTTCCAGGAAGTACTAGTACTACCCTACTTACTTATACTAAATAAAATACTATACAACCATGGTTTCGTAGACTTATATAAAGAAAGATATATCTGTATGAAATGGACAGAGAGTGATATATGCATGCAAGCTCAATATGGGTATGGCCAAAGGCCACATTATTTCTACATTAGAAAGCTTAGTTTGGACTTGCTTAGTCTGAACTAAGCAGTTCCAAGTTAGTTTGAACTAACCTGAGTTTAGTCTGACCTAACCATAGCTTTTTAGTTTGAACTAGCTATGTTTTTTAGTTCAAACTAAAAAAGTGCAGCTAGTTTGAACTAAAAGTTAGTTCAAACTAAAAAACAAGGCTAGTTTAAACTAAGCGCTTAGTTCAAATTTATTTAGTTTGAACTAGCACAGCTACATTGCGCTAGTTCGAATTAAAGTTTGAACTATGTTCAAACTGAGTGCTTAATTCCAACTTACTGTTTGAACTAAGCTTTGTTTAGTTTGAACTAATAAATTTTTTAGTTTGAACTAGGCAAAGCCTAGTGTAGACAGGGACCAAATCAGTCTGGATTAAGACTCCTTTATCTGGGCTAATTTGCTAGTGTAGACATAGCTTTAGAGCAGGGCCGTAAGAAGGGTGGCGCCAATAGGGTTTTGGCCTGGGCGTGCCGGAGAGGCTCAATAGAGCCGCTCATTTAAAAGGCGTGTTTCACGGCGCCGGCCCCAAGCGCTGCTAATGACAAGGGGCATGTTCTGATTGGAACGTACCCCAAGTGCCGACTCACCACGTTACAGCTCTGCCTTAGAGTACCATAATGGGGTTTTGTGAGACTACTTCCAGTGAAGCACTTTGTGATCTTCAGCTGAAAGACTGTGTATATAGCTGTAAAATATTATTTTTTAGATTAACTTTACAGTGATACACCACTTGCATTCATCATCTATTATTGTATTTAGGCTATGATTTGTCAAGTATGCTTCTTTTGGATTTGTGGGCAAGGTTTTGTAGAATATGTGTTCTGAGAGGCATACATAGAAAGGCACCTAATTAAAGTACTAAGTCAATAATATCTACATTTTTCTCAGAGCCCACAGCTAGAAAATTAAGACATTTTAAACTACTGTTTTAAGGTCTACTGGGCCCTGAAAGCTGACCACATTTTCTCCTCATTTCACTAAAGTAGGTACCATTTGCCATAGTTACAGCACAGTATTATTCAAAATCTTCTAGCTGTTTCATATTCTAGACTAGAGAACAATTGAAGTAAGTATTTTCGTTATTGTCTCCTGCATGAAACTTTGAATGAAGTGCACTGGCTGTAGAAGGGAAGAGCCAGGGTTGTCGCTGGGATGGGTGGGGCCCGGGGCCAAAAGGCCTGTGGGCCCACTGGGGGGGGGGGGGCACAGTGGCCAACCCAGAGGCCAGCTCCACTCTCCCCAAAGTCTGTCCCTGTCCCTGAGCCAGCTGCTCTGTCCTGGGGGTGGGGCAGGACAGCCCAGATGCTGGGCTCCATGCTCCCACCACAAACCATCCTTTGCCTTCAGCTTGCTGCCAAAGGCAACAGTGCAGTTAGGGAGGCAGTGTGGCAGTGGGGTGGGCAGCGGCGTGGGGCCTGCAGAATCCTGATGCACGGGGTGGTCACCTCGCTTGCCCCTTCCCAAGAATGGCAGTGGGAAGAGCTTGGAGATGGTACTAGGAAAGCCATCTGTGTAGATATGACTTGAATGCTACTTGCAGCTGTTGGTTGTATCATCTCTGCAAATAGTTCTCTTACTAAAGAGCTGTTCTGAGAGACATGGAGTCCTCACATGTTGTTATTCCACATGTGGTACATGAAATATCACCTAGCATAGTAATTGTTAATAGCTCCCTATGCGCTATAGCATCAAGAGCCCTCTCACAGGCTAATGGGGCATTAGATGAAGTGGTTTCTGAGTTATTACAGAGAAGTTCTTCTTGACCTGGCTGTTGTGGACTTGCCCTCATGCTCAGCGTTTAACTGATCACCATATTTGGGGTCGGGAAGGAATTTTCCCTCAGGACAGATTGGCTTGGGTGCTAGGTTTTTGTTTTTTTTGGGTTTTTTTTTGCCTTCCTATGTTGCATTGGGCATGGCTCACTTGCTGGTTGATTCTTGGTATTAAAGTCTTTAAATCATGATTTGAGGACTTTAATAGCTCAGTTATGGGTTTGAGGTTCATTGTAGGAGTGGGCCAGTGAGGTATTTTGGCCTGCAGTGTGCGGGAGGTCAGACTAGATGATCATATTGGTCCCTTCTGACCTTAGTGTCTATGAGTCTACCGTAGGGCTTGACAAAATTAGTGCCCAGTTAGGTACCCTGCTTCAAAGCAAGGCACCTAGCTGGGTTGTCCCTCACTACTGACAAACTGTGGCAGCAGTGCAGAGCCCCCTGCTGCTTAAAAGCTGCTGAGCACCGGTGAAGGTCCCAATAGTTTTATTTTCTGCTGTAGTTTCACAGTGGATCTAAGCACCAGGCGACAAACTCTGGGCACCATGGTGACCTGGCGGCTGGAATTTGTCATGTCTTCACATATAGCATTTAAGAATCCAGCAAAATCTCATCCAGGCACAGTGCTGATAGCCATGGTAGCAAGAAGGTACATTACAAATAATGATTTTTGTGTTAATAAATATGCTTTACATTGCCATCCATTTGTAGACCAGTACAAGTAGATTAAGTAACATAGGACTCCATTCTGCTTCTCACACATGAAGGCTATGCCTCCATGAAAGCGTGTGAAGGCGTTGAACCATAACTGGGATTAGAACCCAGAAATCCTCACATTTAATACAATGCCTGAGAATTGTTGCTCAGCTGTCACATGGGTCACTATGGATTAGATCCAGAAAGGTATTCAGATTACTAATTCCCATTGATTTCAGTGGATCTGATCTGGGAATATGTTTCACTTTTTGAAGTGGGACAGTTGAATTTCAACATATTAAGATTTTGATTAGCAAACAGTGCAAATTACTTCTTAAATGAGGTAGACTTAGCCACTGTCAACAAGAGGTGAAATTCTGACAATTCTTCTTTGGGGCCAATTCATTGATCTTAATACCAAAAAATCTGCAGTGACTCCAATGGGAGATGGCTCAGAATCTCAATTTTTACTCAGTCTCTTACTGATGTCAGTAGGAGTAAGACCTGACAAGGGGTTGATGAGAAAGTGGTGCCAATCCTGTGAGGTGCTAAGCATGTCACCTATTAACTTCCACATCATCTGAAGGTCCCTAGCTCCCCTCAGGAAATGTTCAAATATTTCAGGATTGGACTCTATATAAGGACTTTTCCATTTAGTCCCAGAAAAATTAATAGAAAGTGACAAGGCAATTTTCACTTTCAAACAGGCCTAATTCCTTGCCGGGAAAAGTCAACGACCCACCCAGTCCCTCTGGCAGTCCTTTCAGATCAATTAAAATTATCATTATCCAACTTTTTTATCTGTTAGGTGTCAACATGTGTCACTGTTCTGTAAAGTACTACCACTTCTCATCTGCATACTTTACTGTTTTTTGATGCACACCATGTCATTTGTTTCCTTAGTTAACTGAAGACCTTAAGAGATCTCCAAGACATCTTAATAAGAACTAGTTCAATGATGAAAAACATTTGCTGAAAGATGCATCAATATTGCTGCCCTTGAGTAAAAATAGAGATAGATATAGGCTGGTGATTGTGTCCAGGGAAAGCAATGTTCTTTCAGTTTATAAACTAAAAGTGTGCTTAAAAGGATCAACACCATTTTTACCCTTTCATGTCTGTAAAACTTTCCTAAAGGCTTGGAAGTATGGAAGGAGAGGATGGGAGGAGAGACTGCAAAGGGTCCAGGTTAGACACATGGTCAGCATTTTCTGGGACCAGATTATAATTCTATATAGCATCCACTCTCCCTCCACATTAGATCTGAGGATATGAGTGTTTATACTGGAAAAAAACTGAAAAATCTAAGAAAAAATTTGGTTCACTTCAAATGAATAATCAACCAAAAAAACATTTTTCATTAAAATAGTCCTCAGACTTCTTTGTTTTGAGTTAACCAACACATTTTGGGTTGACCCAGATAGAACTTTGTTTTTGGTTAGCTTACCAAATTTATACTTTTTGATCTGGAATCCCTAAAAATAGTGTTGGCCAAAAAATTTTCACTCACCTTTACTGGACATGTGTTTAGGTCAAACAAGCCATCTAATTTAGTGATTCTTCCTGCATCAGACTACTTGCTGGTGGTCCATGGAAAGCTGACTGTTCATAGTGTGGTCATTTTCTTCCTTATTTCCAGTTGCCTTCAATAGAATGATGCACCACTGAGCACATGCCTGCATGCTAGTTTCATGGTCATGATTAGTGCTTTGCATTCTGAAATCTAGATGCTTATCTGAATTTAGATATAAAGATACCTGTTGCATTTTTTAAAACTGGGCTGGAAATTTTATGGTCCCTCTTATAGTATTTTGAGAATTCTTCTGGTGCTTGCTGGAGCTAAGTATTGCAGTGGCTGTGAAAAAATGGATAATAATGGAGGTGAGAGCAGAGTTATCCCAATGATTTAAAAGCTTTGGATTGAATGTGAGAAATGATTTGGGTTGATTTGTTTGATCAAACATGGTTTGCTCTAGTCTTATATATTGCTGAGGTTTTTCTGTTTTTTTTTTTTTTAATATCTGAATGGCAAAATACTGTTTTTGGTTTATTGGGGCTTGGTTTTTGTTTGGGGGGGCAGTTGGTTTGGGGTTTTATGTTTGTCTTGGGTTGGGGGGGTGAGCGGGAAGGTTTAAAAATTTGATTTTCCTCTTGCTTACAGTAGTGTAACTTAGGACTAATTTCACTGAAGTCAATGAGTTATATCACTGCAGCACTGGTTTAAGTGAGAGGAGAAGCAAGCCTTAGGAATCCAGAAGAAAATCACACAGTAGATAACTTTTTACGTGGCTCTGAACTGAATCTTAAAACTTGATGATATCCCTTTAAACAACTGAAACTTCAATGTACAAGGAATGTTCAATAAATAAAAGTAAAAGCTCTGTCAAAGCAGCCATCACCATTGGAAGATATGTAAATGCCAAGAAATCAGCTCCATGGCAGCAACAGGGAAGGTTTATAAGTCACTTCCACGTGAATGACACTCAGTCCCTGGAGTGATCAGCGAACACTGTACTTGTCATTGATCTCTGCAATTTACACTCAGCTGATCTGCTGTGTTTTTCTATCTGACTGACAGTTGTTCATATGAGACTTGAGTTTTACAGGACTGAGAGCTCTTTTCACAAGGTCTAGTTTGCAAACAAGAGTATAACCCTTTCTCTTAATTTTCATTTTTATTGCTAGACAGGGTCAATAGGTATTTTTTTAATTGTCCATGAGACTTGAAACTGCTGCCTCCTCAATTTACATTTGATGTTCCCCTACATATGTACCAAAACCTCTCTTTCAGGGTTAATTAGAAATTCTAATAACTATTTATTTTAAAAAGAAAGTGTTGGGATGTTTTACACCCTAAATATTGAAAAATGCTTCAAACCAGCCTCTAGATTCTATTTTTTGTGATTTTTGCAGGCACAATTAAATGTGGAAAGAGTTGTAGGTGTAATATACTTTAAAATGTAAATATATTTCAACAAAAACAGCTAATGCACTCAGACTTTGTTAAATTGACAATCTAGGTCAGTCAGACTAAACACCCAGAAGTATTGCATAATTTACCAGTCTATAAATCAAAACAAGAGTTTACACTCCCTTCCACTCTTCTGAGAAGCCCATTGCCTCAAACTCCTTACACCCCCCGCCACCATGAATAACTCTTCCAGCTTTCTCGACAGTCTGGCAATGTGTGCTGCAGATAAAGATAAGTAAATTAATGATTTAACTGCCTGATCTGTGAGCACAATCAAAGTGATATTATCTTTACCTCTCACTTGTATGTGTGTTCATTTGCTTCTATAGTTTGTTTTTCAAATTCACTCTTCAATTCTTTTTGTTAAATTACAATGACTAATAAATAAATGATGTATTTAATAGAATGCATCATGCTGATAAAACTAAGGTATTAGGAATTGTATATATTTTAGGGTTCTGTATGATTGCCTAACACTGCTGACTCTAAGTGCTTGTCTACATTTGGAAGGCTACATTCGCACCACTGTCTCCTTGCAGTGTATACCCTAACTATGCCAATAGTGGGGGTTCTCTCATTAGCCTAGGTATCTGTTTCCTGAAGAGAGGCTGATGTTAAACCAACCTAATCACTAGCATAGACTGTACTACTGGGGAATTTTCTCACCCCTGACCAACATAGCAGGGTTGATCCAATTTGTTTCTCTAATCCAGGCGTAAGAGGCTGAATGAGCACAGAGCTGATATCAGAAATCAAAGAACAAAGAAACCAGTTGCTGAGCACTTCCATCTTCCTAATCACTCGATGACTGATCTGTTAATGACTGTCATTAGAGATGTAGCTGGGACATCAAGACTTCAAAGAGAAACAGCTGAACTCGAATTAATATGCAAGCAAAATTCTGTCAAAGCAGGACTTAATCAAGACTATGGCTTCTTTTCCCATTACAAAAGGTAATTTGACTTCAGGCTTCCCATGGTTTGAACCTGAAAACTGCTCTGATTTGCTGTTACTGTATGAGCTGATCCTATGTTTTACACCTCCTTGCATTTAGTTTCATTCCTTTCTGTAAGTTCACCCATCTTCGAAGCATCTGAGGAAGTGGGATCTTCTCCCACGAAAGCTCATGCAAAAAATAAATCTGTTAGTCTTAAAGTGCCACACAACTCCTTGTTGTTTTTTTACTGGACTAGACTAACACGGCTATCCCTTTGGAAATTGACAGGCCTAAGAGCTTTTGCTGTAATTCTAAAGAAAGAGCTAGATTCACAAAGGAACTGAGGCACAGTGATGCTGTGCTCCAGTGCATCTAGAAAAACATCAGGAGTTCACAGGGTAAGAGTTAAACATTCAGCTTCCTATCCAATGAATAGAGGGAGAGATACCTCAGAATGATACAAAAGTCAACATGCTGGGCAGCTCTCAACTTAAATGAGCTGATGGGAGATGCGGAGGAGAGGGGTATGGCTTAAACACTGCTCTTCCTATGGAGTTTGGCACCTAAATCTGGATTTCAGGGTGGCACCTCCCTTTGCTTGGGATTCTCAGAGGCAAATAAGGGAGCTCCTTATTTCCTCTGGACCTGTCAACTTTTATTTCGAAATAACCGTGGTTGTTTCAAAATAAAAGCTTTGTCTGGACATACCCTAGGTATGTGGGCGTTGATTTAAGTGGCTGTTTGAGCGCAGGGGAGTTCTGGCTTATGCTGCTACTGAGCTACCACGGTGGTGGCCCCCACGGGTGCACCCTCCTGGTGCTGTAGGAGCTGGGTGTGGGGTGGGCGGCAGGATCTGGCAAGGCCATAATGTAGGGGGGATAGACAGGAAGTGCAATGGGCTGGAGGTGCTGAATGGGGGTGGGATGGACAGTTTGAAGGTTGAGGTGCAGGGCTGGGCTAAAGGCAAGATCTCCGCTACATCCAATGGGAAAAAACCCACCACAATGGGGTCAGCACCCCCAGCTCAGTGGCTTCACGTGGTGTGGGGTGTATGTACTGCCCACAAACTAGGAACCTATAGGTTGGGGGCTGCACTCTGCCAGTGCTCAGGTCTCACTGTGGTTGAACAGAGTGATTCCAGAGAAGGGAGACACATCTGTTCCATGGCACTAGCTTGCGACTCATTCTCTTCTTGAGCCTCAGGCAGCTGATGCTGATGAGCCCAGAATGGGCCATTGAAAAAGGCAGACCTCAGCTGATGGTATACTGAGCTCAGGAAGCAG
This sequence comes from Podocnemis expansa, assembly GCA_007922195.1. Lineage (NCBI taxonomy): Eukaryota > Metazoa > Chordata > Testudines > Podocnemididae > Podocnemis > Podocnemis expansa. The sequence goes on from ML681963.1 coordinate 27,413,220, forward strand.
GTCTCATTCTCAGATACTTGCAGGGTCTAGGGAGGGTGGGGTGCCTTTTGTGATGGCCTGAGTTGGCTAAGTCTGCCAGGATGTTGGACTGTTCCATCCCAAGAAGGCTGTCACTGGCTCCCAATAGCTCAATCTGAGGCTCTGTCAGCCTCCATCCCGACTACATGAGGTTTGGGGCTGGAGTGGCAGCAGTGGGGGAGACAGTGGGGTCTACTGTGAACTTCTAAGGGGGTGGTGAAGTGGGTAGCACACTGACATTTTTGCTCAGTTCATAGAGTGACTTTTGGAGTCGGCCTTTTATACTTTTAAGGCCACATTTGGCTCAAGTCTCGTTGGGGAGCGGGATAGGCTTCCATTTGTCCAAGCAGATTACTGCATATGCAATGTGCATGGGATTTTATGCATGCAAATGAATTTTGTGCATGCAAATGAATTTTTGTATCTTGTAATACCTCATCTGAGCTGTGCAGGAATGATAGCCCCTGTATTCATTGAGTCTGAGGTTGGAATTGCACTGTTGTTCATAGGATAGTTCCAAATAGTTAAGGCAGCATTTTATTCTACTCTAGCTGCAAGAAAAGAAATGAGTTCCAATGTAAACACCTCAAAAGAGGAAAACTTATGTTTCTGAAAGAAAGCTTATCTCAGTGTATAGGTCTTTAGGAAAATTGCTGCTGTTTTTGGAGGAAATAAGCCTAGTGAGCACCACAATGCATATAGAATAACCCCTTGTAATGTGACTGTATGAGAAGTATGGCACCTGAAAGTGTACTGTGGTTTGTTGAATGATGCTCTTTTATATAACGGGAAGATGAAAAATTTAAATGTTTTTTTTTAAATTGCTACGGAAAATGATATAAATGTTTCATTTAAGGCTTAGAACTTTTAATAAGATGTAAAACTAAGTCGTAAGACTGACCTGGCAGAAGGAGAGAAAATGTTAGTTGCGGGGAGAGGGGGTGAAGATTTCTTTTTCCAGTCAAAAAAAATGTTATTTTTTCTTTTCACAAACTTGGAGTGTTCTCTGGATTTGCATTGGCACTTCTCCCTAAGCACTAATATGCCAGTTGAGAATGTTCTCAGTAGTGAATGACATTGAGCTGATGACAAATCAGAATGGGAGTACAGTAAGGGAAGAAAATAAAAAAGCTAGCAGTCATTAATATGAAACACCTGCTGTGAGTGCTATGAAAGCCGTTGGGGAGCAAGCAGCTTCTGAACAAATCTTTTTCAGCGAGAAGTATAGACAAATCCCTCTTTGTCTGATGGAATATTGTCTTTGTATATATGCTTCCCCCTTTGCATTGTATGTAAGGCTTCATTTGGGGTGGTAGTGATATTTTCACTTTTCTGGATGTGGTTTTAGCATCTCTTGAAGTCTATGCAGATGTCTGAAAATGGGGGGCTGGTAGGGATTCTCTTTTCATACATGGGTAACTTGTCTGTAATGTCCTCTACTGCATTTTAATGCAGTATTGTTTCAACCATCACAACATTTAAAGAACACTACTGAGCACCAGTACAGGGTTTACATAGGCCAATTAATGCACATACTAATACAATTTAGAAATCACAACCCCACAGCCTGGATTACTGCTCCATGTAGACAAGCCATGGATACAAGTAATCACTTCTGGTGTTTTTATTCTGATGTGTATTGAATAAACAGTAATTTCATTTTATTTTTGGTGGGTATAGTTGTTAAAATTAAAATCAGGAGTTTTAATTGTAAGCTGGCTGGACACAAGTGGAAAAGAACGATCTGTTTAGTTCTGAAATTGTCAAACTACCTGCAGTGGCTCAAGAGCATGCGTATCAATGTGGGGCCAGATTGTTAAGAATGAGGGAACAAACCCCACCTTGGGTGTGAGTTCTAAACTTGGATTTCATCAGTCAGTTAAAAATATAAATCCCTTATGCATGATGATAACCTCAGCATGGAGTCATTGACTATCTCCTTGGGCAAGTCTTGCCACCCAGGTAAGTGCATTCAATTCTGCAGACTTAATAGAATAGAATCAAAGGTTAAAAGGGACTTTGTGAGATCATTGAGTCCAGCCCCCTGGGGCTTGAACCCAGGACTTTCTGCATATTAAGCAGAGGTGCTAGCTACTACACTATTTGCTGACAGATGGTCATTTACAGTAAGGAAGCACACCAATAGTCGTGTGACTCCCAGTCCAAAAAGACCAGTCACTTACCTCAAATCAATTACACTTCAGGGCTATGTCCACACATATATCATTATTTAATGAGTTATTTTGAAATAAAGTCTTTATTTTGAAATAAGTTAATTCAAATTAAGGGAAAAGCCTGCTTTCGAAACAGCTGTTATTTTGAAATGGTTATTTTGAAATAAGGCCATTTGGACATGTTGTTTCAAAACAGTTGTTTTGAAACAATGGTGTTGTTTCGAAACAACATGTCCAAATGGCGTTATTTCAAAATAACAGCTGTTTCAAAATGAATGGGGTTTAAGCTGTTTCGAAATGACGGTTCTTATTTTGGAAAGACAGAGGCTGTCATTTCAAAATAAGAAAACGTTGTGTGGACCTAATCTTTTTTATTTCAAAATAACCAGTGTTATTTCGAAATAAAAGAGATGTGTGGACAAACACTCGGTCTCTCATCAAATAACCCTTATAGCCAATCCTATAAAAATACATTTTAAAGATGTGTATAGGAAAAAGAAACATGAGTAATTTATGGGATTAAAGCACGTGAACATCAACACACACAAATTCTTTACAATTTTAAGTTTCAAAAGGTAATAGAAATGTCTATAGATGCATAGAATCATAGGTTATGTTTACACTCGAGCCTTAGGTCATCTTAAGGAAGGTTAAGTCAACCGATAGACCCCCACAGCCACACTGGGTTTTTATTAAGTTGACTTAAGCGCTTCCTTAAGTTGACTTAATAACACCACCTCTTAAGGTCAATTTAACACTTAACTCGACCTTATTAAGTCAGCTTAAGCCAATGTAGATGGGGAAAGACCTTAAGTAAACCTAATTGGGCTTCAGGCTCCTTCCCAGAGTTCCTGGCCACCAGGAAAGGTCAACCTAGCACCTGCCAGTGTGGATGCAGGCAGTCAACAGGAGTTTTCAATGTGGACTCTCTAAGTTGACTTAACAAGGTTGACTTTAAGTTGATTTAAAGTTGGTCTTGTTAGGTTGACTTAACAGAGCCTCCAGGGGTTTGTCTGCAGTGGAACCTGAGGTTGACTTAACCTTCCTTAAGGAGACCTAAGGAACTCGCCGTCTACATTGAGCTTTTATTAAGTTGACTTAAGTGCTTGCAGCAAGGGCAGGGGCTGGATCCAGTACTGAGCCACTTGCCAGCAGCCCCTGGAGCTCGATCAGGCCCTGGCGCAGGGCAGAGGGCAGGGCCTGGGCCCAGCAGTGCTCCTGGGGTTTGTATACACTGGGTAAGTCTACTAACTTTTTAGGTCAAACTAGTAAGCATGGCTAGTTCAAACTAATGGCTTAGTTTGAACTAAAAAAGTTTGAGCTAAGCCATTAGTCCATGTCTACATTGTGCTAGTTCGAACTTAAGAATTTGAACTAAATGCTTAGTCTGGGCTAACCAGCTGAACTAAGTAAAGCTTAGTCCAAACTAAGAAATTTCTGAGTTTGACCTAGGCAAAGCCTAGTGTAGACACAGACTAATCAACTAATGTAGACATAGCCTATATGTCCTTTAGAGCTAACCCAGGCTGAGCATTGGGGATATCTTGCTTACGCCCAGAAAACAGTGGAGTTCAAGCAGCATAAGGATCTCATTCTTCCTTGTCTGGGTGTTTTTATTCTCTTCCTTGTTTCTGCTCTGAGCTGTACACTCAAGTGATGTGAGGAATTCACTTGCCTGCCTTAGCATCATGTTGGAAGTGAATGTCTTTTGTTCTCTAATGTTTTGCATTAGTCCATTTGGCGTTGGTGGGCTACCTTGTTGGTGGGCTACCTTTACACCAGTTAATGTCTCTCTCCTGACTTACAGTGATTTATAGTCACAGACGCTTACAATACAAACCCTTAAATGTTACTTAATAGTATGAGACAGATTTAACAAGTGAAACTGCACACAGCATCTCACAAACATCCAATAAATTTTAAAAACATTCTTATAGGCCTACTACCTATTTTTAGAAGACTAATATACAGATGAACCACACTGATTCTAGCTATGATTTTGTCTGAGTTTAGTTGAGACAAGAGGATCTTGTTGTGAGTTGGCATCTGGCCTGACAACATCACAGAAGCCTTACTTACCTGAGGAGACATTTTAGTCTCCATCTTTTGTTGTTTTCAAACTAACAGATTGCTTCTGCACATGCCACTTAAAATTACAGCAAACCATTTTTCAGTATCGGTAGGAGAAATGTTATCGTAGCTATTTGAGGGTCTACCTTAGTACTCCAAGGAGGGTTCTCAGACTTATTAGACTGGCTTGTCAGTGTCCTTGAAATTTTTTCCCTGTATGTTAGTCTCTGTTGACTTTTTCTGTTTTATGTTCTATTTATTTTTGCTTGGTCATTTTTTTCCATGGTAGTCAATAAAGTTGTAATAACAGTATCAGCTGAGATGTAGAAATTGTTAGAGATCTAGGCCTGAAAAAATTAACTGTTTTAAGAATGCATCTGCATTTTGTCAAAGTTTAGGTCTGGGTACAAGTCAAATCCAAACTGCCTGCTCCAAAACCTTAGCTTCAAGGACCCTGAAATATTGGGAACATTTAGATTCCAGTCTGTGCACTTTAGCCTTATCAATGCCTCTATTCTACTTTTATATCTTTATAACAAATATTAAAGTGCAAAATTCAGTTGAGCACTAATGAGAGAGTCATGAATAGCATCTCCATCACATTGTATTTAAGTGACCCCAATGGCCTAGGCTGGGATTGTGCATAACTTAAATTAATGGGAGTTTATTCGATTGGTTTGAATGGAAGCGGAATCAAACCCTGGTCAGTTCAGTGGAAATTACTTACAAATGGGATTGTCTATTGGCAAAAATGTACTCTGCAATCTGCCACATTAAAACTCCAACTTGGTTGGCACTTAGTTACAACAGTGTAACACTTTCTAAATGGCCCAATACCAAGATAACAGATTGGGACAAGTATTTGCATACACAGGAACTAGCATGTGCTTGAACTCTGAATACTTCTAGCATTCAATCCATTAAGGAACATCTGAGCAGCTGTCTGTGCAGTGTGTCAGTGGCTAAGATTAAAAGGGTTTGCTATCCCAATGCTCTAGCCATGAGCTGGATTAACTGGAGAGTTTAAAACTCTGTCTGTTACCACATAAGGTATGTGTCGATCTCTGGTGTACCAACATTAGTGGTTTTGCACATACAGAGAGGTAGCATTAAGGAATGCTGTCTGCTGTCTGACTCTGTGCAAGATGCACCTATGCAACTTGCCAAAAAACCTGTTTGAAGTTTGCTGAGTAGTTTATCTCACTGCATACTATAATCTAATCCTATACTGTAACTCCCTAGGCTTTTGGAGCCTTCATACAACACATCTCTCTACTCTTTTTTCCTTTATGTTGAATCCACCAAGGTTCTTACCTTGACTGGGGTGCTTTTGCAATACCATAGCAATGAAATTAAAAGGAGTTGAAGGGAGTTGTGTCCAAATCCCAATGAAATCTCTTGCATGTCTTTAAAAAAGTGAGATGATAACTGTCACTAACTTACTTCTGACATCTGGATTACTCCATTGATGAGGCAATATGCTTTAGGTTGACCTATCTTTTTGAGCTATCTATGAACCTCAGTCTTCATAACAGAAAAAAGAATGGTGGTGCTATCTATGTGCTTCGTCCTATGAGCCTAACACACCTCAGTACTCCTTCCTCATGTGAATAGATTCACGGACTTCAATGGGACCATTCCTATGAAGACTGCTTACGTAACTATAACTTTATGCTATCATTCAACTGTAAATTCTTCAGAGAAGAGATGTATCTGTTTATTGAGCATATGTATGGTACTTTATATGGATGACTGTTTCTTTAAAAATATTGAGTCAAATTAATCCTCAGTGTAATTCCAGTGGTTTCATTGAAGTTACAGCATGGATAAATTGGCCTTTTGTCATTTTTCTTCTTTTCTCAGGAAGGAAACATTTGGTATCATTGTACCTTATCTAGTTATGAGAGACAAGCAAAAACATGATTGCTGCTTTCTTCTGAATGAGAATTTATTAAGTATTCTATCTAGAAAAGTTTTGGCTTCATTCTGCCCAAATTGACTGCACTGCTTTAACCTGCTACCGGAGGTCATTTTAATTATATCTAACAAATAAGTCATGGTTATCAAGTGAATTAGATTTCTTTTTCATAAGTAATTGCAATGCAAATTGTAAGTGTTATGCCCAGTTTCCTGGAAATGAATTGGGTAGATTTCTCTTTCTCTCTCTCCTTCACTTTCTTCTATTAAAATACTCTTTTTGCAGGAAACATGCAAATAACCATGCAGAAACTAAAGTCAACCAATAACAAAGTTAAGTTTGAAAAGAAACTTCCTTTCCTTGGACACTGAACGTTAATGGTGCTACACCTGTTCATACACTCGGAAGAGGTACAAAATCTTTCACAGACAGAACATTTTAAAACTTTGCCTTTGTTGAAATTTGAGGGTTTCAATTTGACTATGATAAGCACACACAAGTTCAGATGTCTATCTAATTCTTATCTGAACTACTCAAATCTCTTTGGTTAGTAAAAAGTGATCTGAAAAATCTCATGACATGTTGGCATTTGAACTTCAACTGTCCATCCTGGGCTGCTCCATTGCAGAGCTTAGCTGAAATGAAAAATAATGGGAACCGGAAATGGAGAATGATTTTTTTAAACCTCAAAGGTCTCCTGAAATATAGTATTTTCAACAATGCAATTGCCCTTTAACACCATCAGGGAATATTGATTTAGTAGAGACTCAGAGAAAAGCACTACCTGCAAAATTACAAATATATTTCCCATAGCACCAGGGGTTTCTCTGAAAGATCTCTCTTTCAAGTATAGATGGTGCCATAATATGGCATGATCACAGCCTTGTGGTTTGGCTGCAATATTTAATACTAGTCGTGTGTCTGTAAAATTTAACATTAGCACTCCAGGCTCTAAGGGTATGTCCATATACATTCTTTAAGCTGAAATAATGTTGATTATTTCAGTTTAAAGCAGGGCAGGTCCACATCATGTTTCCTTATATCAAGATAGGGAGCTTCATTATCTTGCAATAAGGAAAGTCATTTCAATATAATAAAATGTAGTATTACATAGAAATGACAATTAAATCAAAATTGTTATTTCAAAATAACACAATGTGGATATGTTATTTCGATTTAACTGTAATTTCAATTTAACAGTTTTTGCGCTTCTCCTTCCCAGGGTGCTTTCCTTTTTCTATATATTGGATAGGGGTATGGCACTTTTAGGGGGCCATTATTGTCACATCTCCCATGGCATCCCTTTCCTAAATCAGACTATCAAGTCCTGTCCGTGGACATGCTAGTTCGATTTGGTCTTCTAGTGGGGACCTGTTAAATTGATTTAAGTTAAAACACTTTAATGATTTTTATATTGATTTTATTAAATCAATTTAACTTAAATCAATTTAACTGTGTAAGTGTGGATATAGCCTAAGATGCTGGTTGATGATGCTATCTTTAGTTCAGAGTGGAGGTCATCGCAGGAAATAATCTTGTATAGGTAATGTCAAAAAGTAGGTTTTATCTGAACCCTTTCACACAGGCCTTACTTTAATTCAATTGCTATGTTCCATTGCTATGAAGATGTTGAGGGTGAGGTGAGCAAAGGCCAGAGTCGTGGAAGAGTGGAGGCAGCTATGCGGCAATGGAAGCCTCTCACTCCTGGGGAAGTGGAATGTTTGCAGCAGCCCTGGGATTACCACAGACTCAGGGCACAGTAGCAATAGTAGAGCTGCTCTGTGGCATACAGGGAGAGGATTCCTTTACTTCACACATACTCAGAGGTCTCTTGTGTCCACTCAGTTGATCAGAGGATGTGCTGATTTGCTGTTTTGGGCCTAATGACTCATGTTTTAATCAGAATGAATAATGTTCTTGATCCATCTGTCACAGATGAGGACAACTGCATCTGTACTCCCCTTCAGTGGTCCATCTTGTATTCCCTCTCTAGGCTCTGCTGTTGTCACCTCTCTTGGGTGCAGACTCATCTCTCTCTGTCCTGACCAAGGAGTTTTAAGGCACCCTGTGTGCACTTTAATATCCCCAGCAAGCCAGACTGGCTAGAGACACTAGCATATGTGATTTGCTTTTCCTTCAAAAGCTATCCCAGCAGTCACAAGGTACCATATAGCTCCTTGTAAGTTGCACATTTATTCTTAGAGTGAAAGCATCACAGAGAAAGCATATAAAATAACCTACATGCCTGTTGATAAGCTCACTAGAGATCACATCCTGACTCTGACAAAGTGTCTCCGGTGCTCTGATTATAAATATCACTGAAATTCATAAGGATATGTAGAGATCCATAAGGTTTGTGAGTGAAGCTCACAATGTTCCATAAGAACACAGGAGGAATATCTGGAAGGGGTCAGTCCTTCCAATTACACCAAGCAGTTTGCTGTGTGGTTACAAGTTTGTAAGCCTTAGCTCAGACTTAAGCACATCCATGAGTAGGTAAGTCTTCTTAACTTCAAAAGGCCAGATTTTTGTCTAATTAGATATGTGAAATTTACATTCACCTAATGAAGGGGTTCTCAAACTTTTTGCTGGAATGACCCCATTTTAATGAAATCTTCCCTGTTAGAACCACAGACAGCATGAGATTGCCATTTTGGACAGTAAAATGGCATCCTCTGCACAGCATGACTTAGCATGCCCTGTATGTGTGAGGTCATGCTATATGGAGGATGTCCTTGTGATTTATAAAATGGCATCCTTCATCGAGTGTGGTCTTTCATACATTGTACATGCACTAGACAGAGGATGCCATTTTACAGCAGAAAAGGGCATCCTCCATGCATTGTGCCCTTGCATGAACCATATGTGTTTGGTTGCACTGCGCAGATCAAAAGGGAGTCCTCTGCACGGTAGGGATTGCTGCAATCACAGATGCATGTACACCCATTTCATTAAGTCCATGCACCACTTTGCTGGCCAAAATCATTTCAGATGCCACCACAACTTTGTAATATATATACACACATATATCTATATATCTATTGATATATAGATATAGATATATATTGACTTCACATAGTAATTTAATCCTTTAATCATGTTACCTGAGAGAGATTAAGATGGACACTGATAGTCCTGGCTTGATTTTTGGTTTGCTGACCCAACACTGTTTACATTTTGCTAGGTACTGATGGAAATTTTTCTTTTTCTTTTGTTAGAGGGATGATGCCAGGCATCTGTGTGTAAGTGCTTCTTCCCCCTCCGACATTCGTGTTTTAGAGAGATTGTTCACTTGCCCTATTATCATAGGACAATATTTTTATCTGTTTAGAGACTTCCCTCTGTCTCCATTTCTGGACTGTCATGTAGCCAAATGCATCACACATCCTTGTTATCCATAGCAGGTGTTCTTGAAGTAAAATAAAACACCTAATCTTGTACTGAAGGTTGTAAACTCCCTCAGTTGCCTTTGGCCATAATTCAAATAACACTGTATGTGTTTGGCTGACAGCAAACAGTCCAGAAATGTGGAGTTTGTTCTACTTGATCCAGCTCAAGAACTGTAGCAAGATATACACCACATAGGGCCCATGCCAATGACCCTTTATTTCTGCTGATTTGCTGAAATTCAGAAAGATAGATGGAGATCCACAGGGTTTGTGAGTGAGCCTCACAGTGTACTGCAGAAGGAATGACTTGGGGAGAAATTGCAGTGGAATGACTGGGGAGAAATTGTGTGGAGACCTCTGAGGAGATATCCTGCCCATTAGACCCTTTCATGATTTTCCCTGAGTAGGAGGGGACAAGGCTCACTCAGTTTATTCAGCTCTCTATCAAGTAACGCTTCCTTTAATTTTGAAAGAAGATTTGATTGAGTAGATTGAAGGATTTGGCCCATAAAATAGATTTGCCACAGTTAGTTTCTGAAAATTGAAACTACTGCTAATCACAAAAAAGGCCTTTGTAAAGTCCATGGCTTATTTTAAAATGCAGTGGGGAAACACAAGCTTGTTCCACTGGAGGTTCATTTTTTTCTTTGGGGAGAATTTCTGTGACTCTTCTAATACATATATACAAATATATAAAATGTCTGACAGGTTTCATTGGAAAGAAAATTCCTTCAGACCTGGAATAAATGGACCTGATTAGCTAACTCTGCTCCCAGCAAGAGGGAGAAAAGAAATCTGTGTCTGAAGGGCTATGTCAATCTTGATTTGTCCCTGTCTCTGAGAAAGTAAAAGTGAAAGGTATAGAACAGGGAAAAATGAAAGTTTTCAAGTATCTTTTAGTTTGAGGGATATCACTCAATTTATTCCCAAAGTTACCTGCCTCCCAAATGAATACGGTGTCTCTCTCCCTATTTCTTTTGTGTGTATTTTTAAAAAAGGAATCATGCAACTGAGATCAAAGGAAGAGTTATTTCCTTTGTGTTGTGGAGTGGGTGCAGGGGGCATGACCCTCACACTGTAAGAAGGAGTCCCAATTGAGAGGCAAGAGACCAAACCACAATGTTTTGTATTAGCCACTTTTTATATGACTTTTATTAAGATAAATAAAATTACAGAAAAGAAAGAAGAGAAAAAAACATTAAATGAGAGGTTAATATTATTCAATTACTAATATTCCTATTACAAAAATTAAAACTTGTAGTTCCTATTAAATTACACTTAACAAAACTCATACAAACTGCGGTTTTAGAACTCTATTTCTTTAAGGCATTTAAAGTTCTGCTAAGTACAAATTAATTGCCCAATAAACAGAAGATAGAGCACAAATACCACTACAACATTTATCCCAATCCTTGTGCCTAACCCTGAATTAAACCCCCCCAGTTCCAATCCTGATTGATATAATTTAACAGAGTGTGCTTTATAAGAGACAGAGATAGAACACACAATCTGTAGGCAAAAAGAGCTTTGCTATTTACCACACACACACTAAACCATCACACGCAGCCCAGGACAGCACAAACACCTTGCTTCTCCCCCTGGCTCTCCAGACACCATGGATCACCGCCCAGTGAGGCTAGCCATGGGCTGTTTGCGGCTAGGAGTTACAAGGGTCAGCTGGGGTGCCTGGTGGGGATCACAAGTGGATTTATTCTTTCATTACACTCTTTCACACTGCTGTTTCCCAATTTGATTGTGGAACACCAGCTTGATTCTGATCTGTGAGGTTAATAGGTTCAGAGCAGTAATAATACACATACACACATTCCCAAAAAGCATTTCCCAATTTAAATCCCAAACTTGACCAGATAATATTTACCACATTTGGATGTTATCTCCGGAGTGACAGACAGCAGACCTGTTTCTTTAAGAGAAAGATAGCAAAATGTGATAGAACAGCCTGGTGTTAAGATGGCTCTGGCTGCGGACCAACAGGACAGCCTTTGGGCTCCTATCTGTTGCCTCCAACTCAGCAGCCCCACCGGTCTGGCGGCTACCAACTGCATGCTCCTTGCATGTGGCTGGACCGGTGTTAAAGTGGCTCGACCAAGGGCACACAGGATAGCCGTCGGGCTCCTATCTGTGGCATTAGAAATCAGAGTCCACCGTGACCAGCTGCAGCGGTTGAACACCCGCTGCCACTCCCTTCGGATGTGCCAAGGGCTACAGCCCTCCACTCCAGGGTGAGCAGGTGAAAATTGAATACTTAGTAAAATAATTCAAAAAGAAAAAGAAAAAGATCTGCCAAAAGAAAAAAAAAACTGCAGGCTCCCTTGGTGATCAGTCAAGGGGTTTAACACTCTTCCTTGTGAAGAGTGGGGAGATGCCTAGGGGGTGGCCAAATCCCCTGGCAACACGACAGGCTGCTGGCCTATCGCTTCTCCAACATGCCTAAGCCAGAACCCCGGCTTTATGCCCTGGACCCCCGAAAATTAGCATATCGCTTGTCAGCATGGAAACTTACTGACCTTGGTCGGTAGATCTTTCTCATGAGCTCATGGGCTCTGCAGGTGTCTCTTATCACTTTCCACGGTTCGGTTTGAACTAGTCTGGGGTTACTTGCAGTTAGTTTTCTTAAAAAAGTGTTACTGTCTGCGGTTTTCTGACCTTGGAAGATAACAGCACATAATTCTTTCTTTTCCCAATTAGAAGCCTAACAAGCTACATTCCATAAGCCAGGCTGGAGTTTGGCCATAGCAAAAGAAAACACAAAGAGGGGTGGAAAAATCCACCTCTCACACTTTGGAGGTATAAGTACCCCCATGTTTTCAGTTTTCTGTATGAGCTATTAGGGGCCTTCATTTCCAAAACTGTGACTTGTACTTGGCCGTTAACAGATGAGAAGTGTGGGATAGATTAGATACTGGTGATGGTACTCGGCTTACTTACTATTTGGGCCCATCAAAGCTAGGTTGTTGAAGGTAAATAAAACAAGTCACTTTTTTTAAAAGGACTAATGTCCACATATTCCAGAAAGACCTTGCAGCAAATGATCCCCTTCCTCAGTCTGAATAAGAACATGTCATTTTTCAGATTTGATCATTTCACTGGATGAGAGATTTGGAACAGAGAGATATCTATCAGTTTTGTAGCCAGTTTTGTACATCATGCTGACCACTCCACATAGCAGCTCCTGTCAATAACATGTTTGCAAATTTAACTTACTTTCCAAACATGTTTACTGGGACAAATTAAAAATAAGTGCTATGACCAGTTGCACTGCCTGTCCAGGTCTTGAAATCCAACAGCTGTCAGCATTTGCATTCGTGTGCAGTTCAACCACAGACACTGGCAAAGTGCTCCTTGAAACATCTTTTCTAGATGTTTTGTGAGCAGCTGCCTAAACATCAGTTTGCTAACACTAGTGGTACTGTACAATACAACTGATGTTACATGCTGGAAAATAAATGGTGTGAGGGAATAAAAGCTAATGAAGAAATTATGTAAACAACACAAAAACTTATGCATTAGTGTCACATGGCCCTCTAAAGACCAAATGTACGTTGTGGTTCACATCAGCACACAGAATTCACATGCTTTTCTAAATTCCTTGGGCCACATTCACCAGTGTGGTGTTCTGCTTTCTTAAACTTCACATAGGCCCTCTTCACTTGGATTAAGGTCACATGGTAAGAATAAACTTCTTCAAACTGACTCAGGAATAAATTCCATAGCCTGATCCTGTAAGAAATGGCAATTCACACTCAACTAATGAGAGACATATATTAAGATTCTTGTCCCAGAACCAGACAGAGGAGTCAAAATTGACAAGTTGTATTTGTAGGGCACACCAGAGTGTATGGCAAAGGCATGCAAAAGGAGAGCAAAACCACCTTTATTAATATAATTCATAGAGATAAGAAAGCTCCAAACTGCATTTTCTGATAGCAATAATAGAATATTAGAGTTATCTTAAGGTAAGGTTACCATAGGTCTGTTTTTCTTTGGACATGTCTCCCTTTTCAGATCCAAGCAATGCTAATAGGGAGGTCCTAATGGGGAGCAGAAGAGGCCAAGCAGCTACCTGAAGAAACAGTGCAGGAACAGAGGTGGCCAAGCAGCTGCCTGAATACGAACAGCACAGCGGGAGCTCTGAACAGCAACAGGAGCTCAGCTTGCCAGCTAGTGACTAGTGTCTGAAAAAAGAGAGCATGTCCAGGAAAAAACAGAGGTATGGTAACCCTATCTGAAGGTTATTCCTTGAATAACAAATGCTCATAAACTTACATACTAACACCCCTTTCTTGGAAAGCTGGTGGAAAGAGATAAAGGGATAAAGGACCAGCCCTGTCTCTGGCATGCCAGATGGGTCCATAGACCAGCTCTTCAATGGCTGATGATAGATTATAGTATTTAAATACTGAACAATGTAGGGCTAGTTACTTTCTTCATGTGGGCACTTACTTATATAGGGCCTGGAAAAGCTGCATAAATATTCATAGAAACACTCAGCTTCCTCTGGCCATAATCTACTTCCTCACCCTCATAATATCTGAGTGCCATTAACTGATAGAAATTAATATACTAGCCTATTTACTTATCATATTGTTAAAGCAAATTTCTGGTTAGACGTATGCTGATGAAGCTATTCTAAAATAATCAAACTTAGCATAACTTTAGTATGATGGCTGCCTAGTCTCATTTTATGCCAACTTTTCTCTTAAGCAAGCTAGTCCCAGTTCCTCAAAATCTAGGGTGACCATTGGTCCACTTTTAACTATACTAAAGCTTCACTTATGCTAGCTTGCTTAAGACAATGCCTAACTAGAGGCAGGTCTGTGACTTCTTTGCATTACTGCTAAGTGAAATAAGGCTAAGCTGGTTATAAAGGCTACAATTCTCTGCCAGAATAATGGATTTATGTCAACATGAAATTGGTTCTTAATGTCTGCAAGAACTACCTTTCTCTCAGAAGCTATGGATCAATAAAATTATCCTTTTCTACTTCTCAGCTGCTCAATGGAAAGCAGAATGATTATATTAAGTGCCCCGTGTACCTTTTGAGCACAGAACTCACAGTTGACAGCAGATGATTCTCTCAGCATTTGTTTTTAGTGGAGATGAACTTGAAGAAAATAGTTTGATCTGAGCTTCTTCAAAATGTATTGTCCAGACAATTTAATGTTACAAGTGGTTCTTGTCTTTATTGCTAAAACCTCAGTTTCAAAAGCTCCTGGGAGCAGCTCCTCAGCTAGCCTAAATCATCACAGTTCTCCACTGGAGCAATGACAAGTTATATCAGCTGAGGTTCTGCCCTTAGAACTTTAGTCTGTTGAGATCCAGATGTTGGATACCTATTTTTTCTGGATTTTTTGAAATTCTTTTTGTGAATTTACTCCACAGCCCTTTTTCTATATCTGTTAGATATCCTTGTCCCACCCTCCAAAAACACCATAGGGAGACTA
This sequence comes from Podocnemis expansa, assembly GCA_007922195.1. Classification (NCBI taxonomy): domain Eukaryota; kingdom Metazoa; phylum Chordata; order Testudines; family Podocnemididae; genus Podocnemis; species Podocnemis expansa. The sequence continues at coordinate 27,428,254 of ML681963.1, forward strand.
TTGACCAGTAGAAACTATCCCCAGCTATAGACTGAGATTTCACCAGAATAAAGCCTTTTCAGACAGTTGCTGTGTAAAACAAAAAACAGTGCATCTAGAAACAAATACCGTCCCTCCACTCACATACCCACTACAAGAGAAGACATCATAGGGAGTCCATGATGTGAATCATGCACAAAGACTTTCATAAAGCTGAGTATCTTGGAAGCTCCAGTAAATGTTTTATCAGCTTCTGTCTGCTCACTGGATGATAATTTGGTGTCAGGTTTATTTTTCTAACAAACACACTAACATCCTGAATTAATATATCGGAAGCTTTCTCAGCTGAAAGTTGCATTTGCTAGCAAGGACAGCTGGAAAACATTTTGTATAATAGCAAGTGCCACAAATAGAGTTAAAATTAGCAACAAAAGAAACCACACTGAAACAGAAAATTTTAAAGCTAATGTGGAATTGTTGTTCCCTTGTTTTGGAGGGGGAAAGAACTAACAGACTGCAGTGTTCTGAAAAAAAAAAATGTGAAAAAAGCAATACCAGTTTAACTAAAGCAGCATCTCAACATCTAATTACCAGTTGAACAACCTTGCCTTTCACACATTGGGTTGTATCAATTGATCACAATTTGCTTTTGCTGTTGCTGGAGCTTATCTTGCTAAGGCCTGTGACAGCATTTTACTCTTCAGTTTTCACATCCTGGATGAAATCCAAAAATACAAAGTGACAGTTGTTTTCCAAGTTATAAACACAGCACTGAATCCATTAAAGACTCTTCTGCTGTTTCTGCTGTGACTTCAGCTGTTATGTCAGAGAAAGAACCAGTCAAAGTTCCTTTGCTTCTTGAGAATGTAATACTTCACGGCTCATTTGAAACAGCATCTTCACGAAGAAAAGTTTTATAGCAGAAGCTAAATGTAGCATCCTCGGGTGGCATCTGGTAGTTTGTGATATAAAGCAAATAAGATTGGAGATTTTTATTTCCCAAAGCATTTTATGCTAAGGAGCTCAGCCTAAGCAATGGTGATTTGAAGTGCTGTAGGTTTTGTGCCAGAAAGGGCTGGCTTTAAATTCAATATTTCTGCTGCCAAGCTCCTAAAATGGATAATGATCTTTTCAGCCTCTCCCTTTGACTTTACTTAGTTCATGATCATAATTTTATAAATTAGAACTGGCAAGGGTTGTGTGTACACAAGCCTAATAGGTGATTCTGCTGGAAAGGTTGAATGAATATAAGGAGATCTAACCTTTGGGAAGTGGTAGCACTATGTCCCTTCCATCCGCCTTACCAACTTAAAGTCTGTTACCGGAGTGAGTTCTCTGTTCTCGACAGTCTGTAAAGAACAGTCAGGATCCCATTGATGTAAAACAATCAGAATTCCATTTGGTCTAACAGTAAATGCTAGTGGCATGAGCTATATGGAATGAGCTGATATGGATAATCAGACAAGTGAATCATCATATTTGAATCTTAATCTGACCAGGAGTATCAAGATACCTGTAGTAAAATGAGCTTGACAGTGAAACAAAAGCTAGTGGAAGAGGGGCTGTTACCCTTAGGGTATGTCTACACTGGAGCCTTAGGTTGAATTAAGGAAGGTAAAATCAACCTACAGATCCCCGCAGCCACACTGAGCTTTTAAGTTGACTTAAACACTTGCCAGTGTAAAGGGGGAAAAGCCCTTAATTTGACCTAACTGGCCTCCAGGCTCCCTCCCAGAGTTCCTGGCCACCAGGAAGGGTTGACCAAGCATCTGCCAGTGTGGACACAGGCAGTCAACACGAGTTTTCAGTGTGGACTCTCTAAGTCGACTTAACAGAGCCTCCAGCGTAGACATACCCTTAGTGACTTGAATTTATTGCAGCAGAGGGTAGCGGAAAAAAAGTGACTTGCACTTGGACACTGGGGGAGTCAATGGGGGAAATAGCAATTTTCAAAGTGGTATGATATCATAAGCAACATTGGAGGATTTTTATCACAGCTGTCCAAGAAATGGATGGCTCCCCAGACTATGGAGATGATACAGGTGCCAGGGTTCTCTAGGTAAGAAAACATTCTGATCTGCTAAAGATCTTTTCCCTTTCCTCTTGAAAATGTCTTTTGCTTTCCAAAGAGAAATGATGAAAGTCACATTAAATAGGTCACTGGAAGAAAAAAAAAAAAAGACACCAAGTCTGTTAAACTGTGCTGGAGAGAACAATCTCAAACTGAATGAGGGAGCAACATAATAGAGGATAGCTCCATTGCCTGTGTACATGCATTAGAAATTCTGTGTTTGGCTTAGATGTTATATTAGATATGGCTCACATTTTAAATGAACATTTTCGCTTGTAAGAATTACAGAGGTGGCAGCCTAAGAAGCCGACTTGGTGGGTTTCTCTCTCTCTCTCTCTCTCTCTCTCTCTCTGTGTGTGTGTGTGTGTGTGTGTGTGTTTCAGTGTCTGGGAGAAAGTGAAGTTTTCTATCCCTGTGGATCTGCATGTTTATATTAATAGACACCTGCCCAAAACACACTTGAAATGGGACTTTAATAGGACATAGACTTTGTGTAAGTCCTCTACACATGGGCAATAGGGGGTAGGAGGTGAATTTTACCTTACATGAGATAACAAAATGTCTCAGTAATGCAACATATATACCTAGATCCAATAAAGTATGATCAATCAATCAAACAGACACCCCCCCAAAAAAGCACTACCGGTAAAGGGCGAATAGCTCCTGTCAGGCAATGGACCAAACTACAGCCTGGAAAGCTAAAATAAAAAGGCATGTGACATCTTTACTTTCCTGATGAAGTTCAGTAATTTTGCTGACTCATTGTCTTTATCTCTTTTCATTGTGTTATGGTCACAAAAGTGATAAAAACACTTCTCTGGCATTTCCTACAGTATCACTTGTACACTACCCATCCCAGCAGACTTATAGCTGAAATTCATTTATCCTTGTATAAAATTTCCATTAGATCTCCATACCAGCACACTGGGGATCTGGAAAAGGTGACTATTCAAGATGCAGCTAACTGCGTATCAACTGGTTTTACAGACACAGACTCTTTTTTTACTACAGAGAACAGTGTCTCTAAAAATCAGGATAAATCCTTGTAGTGCGACATGCAAGGATCAGCTCAGCCAAGGGAATTTAGTTTTCTTAACAAGCATTGACCAGTTTTGCCAATGGAATTGTGAATTCAGTTAATATCCTTTAGCTGACTTTCTTAAGGAACATGTCATGGGGTCCAGAAAGCTTAGTATTCAAATGGACTATTAAGATCAAAGAAAATCAGGCCCAAATATTTTCTCATCAGGTTTCAAGGGTAAAACTGAAGAAACACACATAATTTGGTGTAACTACAAGCTAAAGGATAACCACAAATCTACAGTCATATACTCCACATAGATATATTTTTTTCTAAAATAATGAGAACCTTAAAATGAAGCTATTTATATTGTTGTGAAATACTGCTGAAACTACTGTAAAGACTTTAGAAGTTAGGAATGGAAAAGATCAATTAGATCAGCTCATCCTTTCTTTCTCAGTAAAACTGTCTTCCTTTCAAAGAAAAATTATTTTATGTTGAATATTAGATTAGTATTTTAACTGAGCTAATTTAAAATATTAATATAATTGAGAATTTCCCTGGATGCTAATTGAGCATCATGTTGAAATGTAAATCTGTTACCATATCCAGCAAAAAATGGAAAAAGAACTGTCTAGTGAGACACTTGTGTTTGGTGTGGTCCCCTCATTGGCAGAAGACATCTAGTTCAACTAGATTGTGTTCACAGAAGAACAAAAATGATTAAGAAGTATAAGGGATTTATTTATGAGGAGATATTAAAAGAAATTCTCGTGTGTTCACATAGCAGTCTTATTTCAAAACAACAGAGGTTGTTTTGAAATAAGAAAGGCCATTGTTTTGAAAAGGTGTTGTTTTGAAACAACTTAAACCCCATGTAGGGATGAAACAACTTTGTTTCGAAATGCTTGTTTCGAAACAATGCCATCTGAACATGTTGTTTCGAAATAACAGTGACTCGTTTCGAAATAACTGTTGTCTGAACTTGCTATTTTGATTCCTGCTTTTTTCCTTAATTCGAATTAACAAACTGTTAATTTGAATTAACTTATTTCAAAATAAGGCGTTATTTCGATACAACTTGTATAGAAATAACCTCCTGTGTGTGAACATAGCCTATTAGTCTGTGCGAGAATGGAATTTCCACCTCTGTCTTAAAAGACTGTTTTGTAACGTTGTTGATTTCTCTTTCAGATCATTCTTTCTGCTGTTCAGTCTAAAGTTTCCTTTCCTTAGTGCAATTCATTGTTAGTTGTACCCTTTTCCGCAGAAGGGGTGCGTGTGCGTTTGCATAGTGAGAGATGGAGAGAGAGCTTGGCTAAGTAACAAAAGAGGGAACTTAAAGCTGGTCATCTTTTTCCTAAAGACTTGTGATTTCTTTGTCCTACTCTCTCTGTAATTCTTGATGGTCTGATCCTCAGGGCATGTTCCTTATTTCACCTGCCTGAGAAGGACTAAACCATTAAGAAATGGTGGACCTTAACAAATATTGTAGACTTATACTTCATGGGTATGTCTACACAGCACTTTTATTTTGAAATAACACTGGTTATTTTGAAATAAAATATATTTGGTCCACATGACGTTTTCTTATTTCGAAAGGACGGATCCCATCCTTTTGAAATAAGAACTGTTGTTTCGAAACAGGTTAAACCCCGATTGTTTCGAAACGGCTGTTATTTTGAAACGGTTATTTTGAAATAAGGCCGTTTGGACATGTTGTTTTGAAACAACACCATTGTTTCGAAACAACTGTTT
>ML681963.1:27448105-27483470 GCA_007922195.1 Podocnemis expansa
TGCTGAGGGGGCACGCCTTGAACTGTTGTTTCAGAACATCTTGTTCCGAAACAACACGTTCGCACGGCGTTGTTTTGAAACAACTGTGGCGAAACAACGTTGTTTCGCCCACGGACTAGGTTTTACTTGTTTCGAAACAACGTGGCTGTTTCGGAACAACGGCTTCCGTTGTTCCGAAACAACCGTGCATCGTGTGAACAGCCAAAACCTTATTTCGAAACAACCTCTGTTGTTTCGAAATAAGGAGGATGTGTGAACACAGCCTTAGAGTCTTAGTCCACCAGGTTTCAGCAGACACTGAGTGGAGGCCAGGAAGCAATGGATATCTGGAAATTTACAGGCCTCAGCTCAAGACTTGGGATATTTAAGTATCTTTCTAGTTGACCCCCCTATTTACTACAATGGTTAACTTCAGACAGATACTTAAATATGTGCACTAGTAGCAAATTAATGCATGTTCCAGTGTGGCTTATTGTTTTATTTAAACACTGGAAAAACCATTACAAAAATACCCTTCATAGTTCTTTTGTATATTTTTTGCTATCATGCGTTACTTCAACATTTAATTTTTTCTCCTTCAGTTTTAGGTAAATGGTGCATAACAATTCATATAATTTCCAGCTTGAGTTATTTTTCTGCTTATTAGTATTTTCAAGAATGACTAAATAAACTAATAATCATTACTGCTGTGACCTATTGCATTAAACACAGATTTGGAGAGTATTCAGGGAGCTTGAATGAACCCACTTTTCTCTCTTAAAATCTGTCAAATCTCTGACCAGATAGTGAGCACAGCCTTTTGTGTATATTTGTGAGCCTCACTGCCATGTTCTGTACTAGCAGTATTGGTCCATGGAGAAGGAAAAACCATAACATAACATGATATGAAATGTACATAAAGAAATACTCTGAGTGAGACTCTCTTGCGCTCCTGTAAGCCACGTAATAACATTTTGCCATCAGCTTGAAGAGGGATTTGGGAGATTTCTTTAATTACATGCATCCCCTTTTCTGCATATTGCTAAGTCATCCTTGCCATTGGTGAACTTGGCTTGAACCTTATAAAAGCACTTCTGAAGAGCATTGTTGTCTTTGGAATAGACAAAACTGTATCAAATGGTGCATATTTTCAAATAATTTTCTGGGCTGGATTTCTCCTGATACATTCCCCTACAAATATTTGGGGTTCAGTTACATATTTAGGACCAGTATGCCAAGCACTCAGGTTCTGGCTGATATGGCTGAAAGCTGAGATAAGCGGACTACAACATTGGACAAAGGTAAAACAGAGAAATCAGGAAACCATTCTGTGCTGGCTATCTGAATTATTTCTGATTTAGCTGGGCTTTTTGTTAACATTTATATAATGATATCTCGTTCTTCATTAGAATTCATGCAAGTTAGAATGAAATATCATAAATTATCACTCTCCTCCATACAAGATAAAAAAAATTAAAAATCCAGAACAGAAATTTAATTTGTGTCAGATGCAAAAGGAATTTATTAAGGTTATCCGGCTTACATTCCTGTGCCACTGAAACTTCTGAATGAGAAGCTCTGATCAGCTTCAAGAAATTTTGAAGAACAACTTTTCCATGATAAAAATGCCTTGCTGAGAAAAAAAGCATCATCTTCTATATCTGCTGCTTCCCTGGGAACAGGAAAACAGCTAGTGTGAGTTATTGAGGCAGTTCATCAGAAAATCTATCTCAGTCTGTAGGGGTTTGCACTAGCAATGTTCCTTAGGAGGAGCTAATTTATGATGCATGAGCCAAAACAATTCTACCAAATTAGACCCAAAGCAACTCAACCTTCTGATTTTGTGCTCCATCCACTTGCACACGTGCAGTGACTCAGCTCCCTGAAGCTTACCTATGGAAATTTGGAACATGTATTGAAGAGGCAGCGTGGTCCTGTAGGCTAGACATAGGCCTGACTATCAGGACACAGAGATTTCATAGCTGACTCTGGCAGTGAATTAATCTGTTTGAGTCAAATGCAGACGGAAAGAGTGAAAATCTTTGGGCTGAATGAAGTGGCAATATAATCTGAAAACTAGTGTTAAGAGGAAAAATAGTGAAACCTTAATCAAGTTGACAGTTGATAGGTATTCCATCTGAAGGTAACTAACACGTAAGATGGCAGAAGAAGGAGTGTTGGGACTTGTAGCATTAAACTCAGGACATATACTCACCACATACATGCTTTAACTTATGCTACACCATTCACCATCACCAAGTTGAGCTTTGGTAGGGGCAGGTGGAATTCACTGAGCTTCTGGTAGGGTCATATTTTGATTCCCACAGAATATCAAGTTGATGTGACATGCACTTGGTTTACACACCCTCTCAATGCAAGGTCAGTGCAAGTTATAATACTTTGTCTCTTGTAGCCACTTACTTGTATCACCATGTTTAGACCGCCTAGTGCTTTGATTTGTAGTTTGCCATTTTGTGCCTCGGTTTCCTCACTGGTAGCACAGGCACTAATCTTTCTCCTGTGCCACACAGGACTGCAATGATTCATTCATTCATATTTGTAAAGAGCATCGAGACTCTCAGATGGATGAGCTATAGAAGGACATTGCTATTGTTATAGCAAAAAGAAGAATTAAATTATGGCCAACAGTTTAATTACACTCACTACTGCTGACTGAGAGCTGTAGAGTTAAAAAACTTTAAAGCTGCAACCATTCCAGAGGGGACATATCATTTATGGCTCACTACACTATCATTTTTCATGGAATGATCTTTACTTTCATATTTAAATCTAGTTTTCTTTCATTTAAACTTTGCTGAAAACAGACGTAGTTCCGTAAGCATAAATTAAGGTAGAAGAACATTAATAATGTCAGTTCACAGCTGTTCTTAACCTGAATAGTTACCACTCATTCCTGATGATCAACATTTTCAATGCCTAAACTATTCAATTAGGAGCCCAAAGAATTTTGTCCCATTATTTTATTTTATTTTATTTTATTAACAACAACAACAATAATGATGTCAGGCTTTAGCTGAAGTACCTGGAACATTCATGTTGTATAAAAATATGACTGTGGTTGCTGATATATTAAGCAGAATTGGTTTATGTTTGATAGCAATTTAGAAGCTCTGTAGCTTTTCAAATTTATTACATTTTAAAAAAACATTGAAATAATTACTACATTAATTACTGGTGCTATGAACTCTTTCACATATGTTGCTATTAATTGTACCCATTATCACAAAATAAACATCTCTTTATAAAAACAAAAGACACTTCATCTTAATATTCCTGATTGTGATACCCTCCTTCACAGCTGCTGGTGCTTCTGCTTTTGTGCTTTTGCTATAAAGCACCACCTGTTATAATAGATATTTGGGCGGTTTTTATCTTGGAGGGAAAAAATACCAAAAAGTACAAAACAACATCATCAAAACCAAAAACATGAGAACACAAAGCAAAAGATAAACCTTGAACCATTTGATGTATGTTTTAAAGAGTTTCAACAAGAAATTAGAAAGACTAAGTATTTAGATTTACTGTATTTTTGGTTTATTGTCTATCTTTTTAATTTTTTTCTTTTATTTCAGCATGTTTCAGAAAACCAGAACTGAGACAACATAATGTTGTGCATGGGTCACTACCCACCAATTCATTACTGTTATAGAGCAAATTGTTAATCAGTTTCAATAGCTTGTTCTGAATATTTGCGATGTGAATAATAATATGTGTGATTATGAACCACAAATTATCAGGAAGTTCTTTCTTTATGTTAGGCAAGATTGGAGATTCTGTGATGTGGACAAAAGTCCACTTGAGACTGAGCCCAACAAACACATTTTGCATAGGCTGTAGTTATAAATGAAAACAACTTTGTATTACTTTTGGCTTTGATCTCATGATTGCCACTTAAATCTAAATTCTGGTTTCTAAACCAGTCATTTCCATCATAAATGTCATTCACTGAGTTGAAGAGCCCATCTTTTAAAAGTGTTGTTTGTCTTTGCTAAGTGACTCATTATAAATGGAGCTACATTTTCTGTGTTTTTGGCTTATGGTCTGTCAGGTTGAAAACTAACAGGTTGTTGGGTTTTTTTTAATTTCATTTCCACAAATTGAACTGGTGATCTGAAATTTGAGGGTTTTTTTTTTATTGCCTAGTGCACAGTTTATCAGCAATGAAGACTCTGCCAGCCAAACCCTGCCCTTTATCTGTTGTCCTCAAATGTTATCTGAGTTAACCTGTATCCTTACATAGGTAAAGCAGATTTTAAGTTTGCACTAGGGACTTAATTAACAATTCTTCTAACAATGTGAGGCATGAGAGAATCTAGCTTACTATCTCTTTGCCATTAGTTGTGGCTAGTCTTTGAGGACAAGTGGAGTAAAAAGTAGTAAAGATTTTTGTTACTAAAGTCAGCAGGTATATCTTGGAATGCACACAGAGAGCCAAGTTAGAAGATATCATTTTTACACAGTTGCTTTTCAAAGTAGAAATATATGCCTATTCTAATGAGATGTCCTTGCAGTGAAGCGGACTTACAGCACTTTTACCAAGTGGGAGAATTAGTTCTGTATCCCAGTTTTGCTTGTTTAATTTCCATCTCCTTCACTTTTATTTTAATACTGTATATGGTAATTTACTTGGAATAACATTGACAAAGGTGCACTATCTATTATAAATGCTTTCTCCACCATGTCTCTAAATAAGGGTCCCATTGGGACACACCAAGCCAAATGAGGAGAGGTTTGTTTCAGTTCAGATTCTTATATGATGGAAGCCTCATGATCTTACCACTACATGTCTAACTGGCACAAGATTGGCCTATTGTGGATGTATCACTTTATCTTTATTTAAAGGATGTACAATATGCACTGTATGCATGTGGGAGGATGAGAAAGTAGAGGATAACCTGGTTATAAAATAGAAATGGTGAACATTACTCTCTTCCAATACTGAAAGGTTATAAATCTGTGGGACAGGGAATTCCTTATATAAGTTCAAGGAAATGCAACTAGGAACAAGCTTCCTTTCAGTGAGATCAGAGTGTGTACAGTAGCATTCCAAGGAAGCTGTAGAAATCACATCACTGGAAACATTTAAAATTAGGCTGGTCAAAAAACCCTACAAATTCTGTCTTTGGGTAAATGATGCATCAGTAGGTAAAGGGATTAGGTGAAATAATGTCTTTTCTTTCTCTAATGTGTGAGACTCCATGACTCAAATCTTTCTTGTACCAAGCTGACTAATTTAATCAGGAACTGTTGTTATTAGGTGCTACTGCATGTATCAAATATAGCCTTTTCACTTAGGCCTAATAACTCAATTTTGTTACATTATTAAATACAAATTGGTTGCTAGGAGAAATAATAAGTGAGAGTTCACAGTAAGAGGAGGTGGCAAACCTAGCTGTTATGTAATTAACTCAAAATTATAGAGAAGTGAATGTATAGCTAGTTTCACTGTTACTCAAAATTTTTTTCTTTAATGAATAACCATAGCAATTTAATCAGAAATCTGTTAGGTAAGGTGATATGCTGCTGCTCTCTAAATATGTTAACTGACAGCTGACTTGATGCACCTAACTTGTTATATATTAATTAAATGGCCAAACATTCTCTCCTACTGGAGAGAAAAAAATCAGTTAATAGTGGAGTGAACATTTAATTACTGTGGTGCCTGGTTTATCACCTCTGTACACCACCTAAGGGAGCACCATCTCTAAAAGAAATGGTAGTTTTGGGAATGAATCTGGAATTTTGGAGTCTAATGCCAGCCTGGATGTGCAGTAGACAACATTAAAAATCAGCCTTAAAGCTGGGTAACCACATGATGGTGTATGAGATAACATACTTAGTTCCTGTTTTAAATATACAATAAAAATATTGGCTCTCTGATATTGCTGTCCATTGTTCAAAATGGATATTCACAGTGGTGACTGGTAACAGCTTTGAAAATATGGCTTGTTTATAAAGTAGACCTATGGGCCCTCTGATCAAAAGTACTTACACCTGGGCCCCATGTTCATCCCATCTCTGGAATGAGGACTTAAACTGGAACTATATTTAAGACTATTACATTCAGACTTGCCCTGAGCATCTGAGGGCAGATTGCTCTCTGCCTTTTAGAGATCTCACCATCTTGCTGGAGACTACTGTTCCCTCTAAGCTGTGCACATGTACGCATGCATAGAGGTCATGAAACCTGCACACACAACAAAATAAAGTGCGCACAGAAAATTAAATAGTGCTAATATTGGGGCTCACAAAGAAATTGTTTGCACACACAGTCTACGAGTAGTTAGAGGGAACATTGCTGGAGACTGTTAGCCATTGTGAGTCTGCTGTGATGCCCCCTCAAGTGTAGAACACCCTCCACCCATGGCAACCATCTCAAGTCATTTCTTCCCATTTTTGAAAGTAAGACACCTCATTACTTCTGTATTGTAAAGGAATTTTTAGTATCACTCCTCTTGGTCCTGTACTTATTTCCTTTTATATTACTCTCCTTTATTTCCTCATTTTTGTATTTCCCCTCTACTGCCAGTTTTTTTTTTAAATTTTAATGAGGGCATTTTAATAATATATTTAAAATGTGCAGTACTTTGAACAGCTCAGAAGAAGGAGATTAGGGGGCATTTATACATTAGTTTTTTTATTACAATAAATAAAAAAAATACATCAATTATAAACCAGAATGTATGTTTAGCTAGTTGTGTCAAATGGGCATATAAGCAGATACATGCACTATTATATAAAAGTATTAGGACTTTGCTTCCATAACATGTAGCTACTAGAAGGATGTCAATGCTGTATCTTACAATGTAACAACAAACACTTAATAGGGCTCTTCATTATCCTCATTTTATAGCTGGAGAAACTGAGGCACTGAGAATAGACAAATTGCCCAAAGTCAGATACTGGTCAGTGCTCAGGCTGTTAAACCAAGGATTCTTACTCTCCATTCTCTTGCTCTATCTATTGGATCAAACACCTTACTAAACTTGTGTTTAGCCAATATATAGTGCGATCTGACCATGCACCCATGAGCACACATTATGTATCTCATCTTCAGAACACAAAGTACACATATTCCAGAGGGGTAGCTGTAACAAATTTATTTATTGCATGAGATTTCATGGGTATAATCACATATGGTACATATAAGTGGTTGTCAAACTTAGGGTTGGGACCCAGTACTTGTTCACAGACTCTCAAGCACTGGATCACGGCACCCCTTGCTGCCGCTGCCAAAAGACTGGAGTGCATTGCTCAATGAAGTAATTGCTGGGTTGAGGGCATAAATGTTTTTTTTTTTTCAAATGGGTCCCAAGGAAAAAAAAATTGGAAACCAGAGGTATATATTGTGGGAAGACAAACACAAATTCAGTATTCTGTTCAGACGTACCTGTTACTTCTCAGTAAGTGTCCCTGTGACAGATGAACAAAATTCAATTAACTTAAATAATTACCTTTTTCAGATGTAAACACAATTCAGTGTATTACTAAAGATACTATTTAAGCATATAGGCCAAATGGATACCTCTTTGCATTTTCTTATGTTTATTTTCAAATTCACTTTGCAAAGGATCTCATGCTGTTTGTTTTACCCTCTCCACTTCTTAACCTCCTGCTAATTAGACACCTTTCTTTTTAATAAGAGAATTTTAGCATGCAGAGTGCATCCGCTAATGTGTATTTGACTTATTTCACTAAAGGCCTCACTAAGATGCTTTCAAAGATAAACTCCCTCAATTTGTTTATTCAAAAGTATGTAAGGATTTTCGCATGTTTAGAACAGTGATAAATTGGTTATTCAGGCTTTTATTTGAATAGCTAGCTGGATCATCCAGGAACTCTTGCATTTTTAAGTCCTGATGAAATATTTAAAGGGCTCTGCCAGATTCTCCACCTGGTCTCGTAACACTGCTAGGGCCATGAAAGCAGCAGAGAAGTCTATAGAATCAATACTCAGTACATTAGAGAGGTTTCCATTACAGAAAAGCAAAATACAAACCAATTTAGGTTTACTGGTAGGAAATGTGTCTTCTCAGCAGGAGTGTTCCCCTCTGAACAGATCTCATTCTCTGGGCCTAGGAAAATGGAAATACCTTTATGTGAGAAATTGTAAGTCTCAGATCCACTTCCTAAGGCTGGGTATGCAGGGAGGCAGAATGTGAATCAATTAACGCAAGCATGGCCGGAAATTGCTACTTCCTTTCTTTCTTTCTTTCTTTCCTTTTGGTAATCCAATAGTACGTAAAAGCCCTAGTCATAGCCCCAGATCTTATTATGCACTGGATAAGAACAGTGTAAGAAGACAGTTGCTACCGCAAAGAGACTACAGTCTCTGCAGTTAGTCACCTCAAAGCACTGCAGTTCTAGAAAAATCTGACTGCATCTCCACAGAGCCCCCTAGCTGCTTTACTGGAGCACAATGTACATGGTGCAAGTACGGGGAAATTCTTAGTGCAGTGGTTTTCAAACTATGGGTCGGGACCCAGTACTGAGCTGCAGACCCTCAGGTTCTGGGTTGCAGTGCCCCCTGCTGCCTCCACCAGAAGACTGGAATGCATTGCTGAAAGATGTAATCGTTAGGTCACAAACATAAATGATTTTTTCTCAACTGGGTCTCAAGAAAATCAGTTTGAAGACCGCTGTCTTAGTGCACCAGCTGAGGTGGAAGGGAGAGCAGCAGGAGAGTGCTACTCCATGAAGCCAGGGAGGGGAAAAGAAACGCTCCCATCCCTTGGGCTCTACAGAGATAGTGTATCAGTTGCCCCTTTAGTGGGTACTCCATTATTCCAATTAGTTTGTAAGAACTGCAGTTTTAGGAGGTATGTACTCCCACAGTGCCTTATTATCTGCACAGATGAAAATCACAGGCACCCTGCTATATGTGAATATGCCTCCACTTCCTCCTTCTATTGTCTCTCTCCCCTTTTCTGGGGAAACAATAACATTTTACCTATCTATTCATTCACTCCTCTGGCACAGCTCTGAAGTCCTCATTTGGGTAAAATCCCTATTGATTTCACTGAGAGACTTTCCACAATCGGGAATCAGTAGGGACATCAACATTAGGAGCATGTTTGCCAAACATTTTTGGAATGCTAAGATGAAAGATGTTACACAATTATTAAATATGGTATAATTGTTATGTGAGATATATTTAGAAACTGGGACATGGAAGGTTTGACATTTATATCCTGAGTTACTTGTGCACCCAGTGAACGTCAGTATTATCCCAGGTGACAAATGGACAACCTGTGTCTCTTTACTGCATTGCTCTAATGCATCCAGAAGTTATCTTCAGAGAAAGAAATGTACTCATTTTGCATTTACCATATGGAATAAAGGGGCAAAAACTTTAAGAAAAAATAAAACCACTTCACAGGAAACATGGAAGATTCCACTTTGCAGATTGAGCATATATTTTGCACGCACTTTTCAAGGTGCGAGAGAAGCTAAGGCTTCATAAAAGCTAATGAACTCAACATTGATTTTGTTAAATGAGGGATTGTGGCTTGTCAACTACATGCATTTTTTTCATGTTGGCTTTCTATTTTCATAGCTACTCTAAATCTCTATTAGTGTCATCTGCAGCAGTTTTCAGAGTTCCCAAATGAAGTCACGCATACCCAATCCACCTTACAACTGACCTTTCCATTTTTGCCATGGAAACAGGATTGAGTTACTAGTTGATGAACTGGTACCAAATTTGAAAGAGCAGAGAAAAATAGTCAGTGTTCTGACAGTCATAATTGAATGTAATCATTCATGTTCTTAATTTCTTTCCCCCAAGCAGGAAAATATTGTCTGAGTCAAATGCCAAAGTTAGTCAAAATGCACTTATATTTGTTTAGGCTTTGAAGCTTAGGAACATAGTTATTGCTGTTGTGAAACAGACTGAGGACCCATCTTATCTAATATTGTGGTTCCAAAAGAGACCAGTGCCACAATTCAGAGGAAATTCTAAACTCTTTGGAGTGCCCCTGATTTTGCAAATGTTCTTTGTGTATGGGTGTTTGTGTGTGTGTGTATGTGTCCATCCATCCATATCTGTGTGAGAGAAATCCCTTTGACCTCAGCAGTAGCATATGATCTGAAACATGGTAGCTGATTGAATACTATAATTTTTCCTAATTTAAAATTACAAATGATGCACTTATTGACATAAATGTATAATGAAAATCTTAAACTGTAAATACTCTTAGACATTTCCCTTGTCTCTTAAGCATCTTCTCCATCCCATCATCAACTAGTACTAAGAATAATTTGACTTTTTATTTTATTTTATTTTATTTTATTTTTGGAATTCATTTGCAAATTTGACTGTGTTATTTCAGAGCTAGATAAGGACTTTGGATTTTTTTCTCATTACAACAGGTAATTTGTCCTCCTTGTTTTCTATATGCTGTTCCCCAGTGTTTGAATCTTAACAACTACTTTGATTTGCTGTTAGTGTGACCTGATTCTATGACTTCTCCTGCATTTGTTTTCCTCCCATTCTGTAAGATCCCTCATCTTCAAAGCATCTGATGAACTGGTATTTTCTCTCAGGACAGCTCATACAATAAATAAATTTTATTAGCGTTTAAGTGCCAAGTGTTTTGGGGTAGCATCTTTCACTGTGTACCTCAATGCCTTTTACAAGCATTAATTAACCCTCACAACCTCCTTTTGAAGGAGGGAATAAGGCATCACTGTCTCCATTTTTAGATAAATTAAGTAACTTGCTTAAAGTTTAACAACAGCATGGAATAGAATACAGAAGCTGGACTACATTGTGAAAAATTACTAATGATTTGGGGTGCCCTACATTTTGGATGCTTCACTTCAGATCATTAAAAGGAAACTGATTTTAAGAAAGTACAGGGTGACCATCCCCAAAATTGGGCCCCTTTTCAGGCACGCTAAGTTAGGCATTCAGAAACTGAGGTATCCAGAATTGCTAGTAACTTTTTAATATTTAAATCCTTGACCCTTAATTGCTGAATCTTCTTCTATCTCACCAGTTAGTTTTCGCCTTCAGAAAACAAGGGTAATGATTCAATCTCATTCTTTCTCTGTTGCCAACTCCTCCGCAGCTAGGCCCCTCTTCCCTTAGCTCCCACACTAACTCTAAACATACATGTTTCTTGCTTCAAGGAATATCATCTGTCTCCTAGTCCCCAATTAATTTCTCTTGAAACTACTAGGTTTTCTCTTTCCTCATCTGTTCCCATATCCTAGCTGTGCTCAACTGCTCCCTTTCCATCTCACACCCTTGTCTCAATTAATTTCAAATGCGTGTAAATAAAAAGGTTGTATAGATGAAATTAGATAATAATTTCTGTCTGTGGAACACCAGCACTTCACAAATATCAAATTATGCTTTCTGTTTCAGACACCAGTATTTGCCATGTTTCTATAAATATAGAAATCCTGAAATGGTTGTTGACAAATATGGGGCTATGATAATGATCCTTAGGACTATTATCTGCTTTCAAATTTTAATGTACGTAAATGCCACTTATTCATCATTACAATTTCAAGGGGGAAACCCATCTCCCTATTATCCTGTTGATGAATCTGACCATTACATTTACTGCCTGCAAGCACTTGTCAGTACAGACTTAAGTCCCTGGTATGAAGGAGGTTTTTATTATTTCACCATTATCCTTGCTTAATGATTTAAATGATTTTCATTCATTAAACTTCTGCTGTCTTATTAATTATGAATTCACAATGTAACTTATGTTAGCAGATTGCTCCATGTTTATTTTAATTAATTTAGTTAATAATGGCTGATGGAAGGAATAGGTGTGGGGCTATTTTATTTGTAATTTATCTCTGGAAAAATGATTTCAGATCCCAGCATTACAAGTGAAAATGAATCTTATCATAGCATTTGCTGCTATACATCACAAAACTAGGTCTCTTACTGAAAAAGGGCTCAGATTCTGTCTTGCAGGGGTTTTGCAAATTTGCATGGAGGTGCTTTAGGTGAGTGGGAGAAGCAGACAAATGTTTTGCCCAGCTTCAGCCTGGAGCATCAGTGATCATCCTCACAATTTCATAAGCACTGAATTGCTTCCCAGATGTAGGGGTGGAGAATGAACTCAGCACACAGACACTTAGGGCCTCACAGAATTCAATTTTTTAAATATATTTTTCTAATTTCAATAATTTTGAATTGATATGTCTGTTAAAGATTCACTTCTGTTTTTATTGACTTGTTTTTACAGCTTGGGGTAGGGTGCAGACTGACAAGCTGACAGAAGGAGTTCAGGGGGCTTTGTGTACAGGCTGGGAGCCCTAGATGAAAAGGCACAAGTGTGGGGTAAGCTGTAGTTATCTTGGCCTGGTGGAGCAGAGACTCCAGGGCAAAACTTTACAAGCCCCCAGTTGTGAAGGAGGCCACTCTACTGCTGAACAGTTCCTGCCTGGGGACATCTCACATACCGCTGTCTGGTGAGAGAGTGAGTGGGACCACAACAGCGGAATCGCAGAGGGCTCCTTCATTGTGGCAGAACTAGTGACACAGGATTCCCGCAAGCAGAAGGTGTGGGGAAGACTGGGGACCAGGTGGGGAAGAACAAAGTTTCCTAGCCAGGGTCATAAGGAGCACAAAGCCCCAGCCATGGGGATGACCTCCCTGTTGGTGAACGACTCCTGCCCAACTATGGAACTGTTTGGTAGGAAGTGATCTCTTTCCTGGCCGGGGACGACACTAACACCTCCTCAGGGGTTTCTGCTCCCCTAGGCCAGGATCACAGCTTTCCTTTCACCTTGTGCTTGTAGGAATTGGGTGTCATTGGTCTTACAGCCACCCAGGGAGCCCCCTTCAGCTCTGCTATCACAGCCCTGATTTACTTACTCCCATGACACCAGGGCTGTAAAGGGCTCTTTCCATGGCTTCAGCACTGATGACATTGAATCCCTGCAGGTGCCCAACTGTTTCCAAAGGAGATTTTTTTCATCAATTTCATTGAATTAGCTTAAAATGGCATTTGCCAACAGTAACTGATTCAAATAATCTCCTGTCAAGATTAGCTACACAGTGCAAAAACATCATGAATGCCTGCAGTGGCTGGTGGGATCCCCATGCAACCTCCCCCAACAGGATTTCTGTCAGAATTGCAGACAAGGAGTCCTGTGGCACAGGAATCCTTGTTTGTTTTACTAACTAAACTAACACAGCTGCCCTTTTGGAATTTGTCAGCTGAGTGCTGCTTGGATACACTCAGGTAATAAGTGTGCACGATTGGTTGGAAGATTTTGTCAGAGCAGGGTTGGCAGCCAATGCCCCCTCTGGCCACTCCCATGGCTATATATACAGCCCTGACCCTGACCCTCCACAGCTGCTGTTTCTTCCTTCAGTGATGGTTTCGGAACAGCCCTGTCCTTGCGAACGCAAGTGCCTGTTTTATCTTCCTTATATGAGCCCCCCATTAGCGGATCTTTTCGTGGATATAGTTCCACCAAGAAACGGTGTGTCTACGTAATGTGTGAGTTTGGAGCCAGAAGATAGCTCCCAACAGCTGCCAGGCTTCAAACCTTGTGCTTCTTGTGGCAAGGCCTTCCCACAGGATGACCCCCATGAGGAGTGACTTTGATGCCTGTGTGAGTCCAACAAGGCCACCAACTGCTCCATCTGCCAGTCCTTCAAGCTGAGGATGCTCAAAGACAGGGAGCAAAGGCGCCATGCGTTAGCCTTAGAACAAGTGTGGCAGCCTACCACCAAAGAACTGGGGTTGACTTTGGAGCTGGTGCCGTGCAAGATCAGCACTGGAGCCCTGTTGGTGCCGCTACCCTGGGGAGCAGAAGATGCGATCGGCACTGACATCAGTGCCGAAGCGCTTACACAAATCTAGCTTCCCCTGGGCAGGCCCTTCTCAGCACCAGGGATGTGACATGGTGCAGATCCCAACCACCCCAGAGGGTTTTGAGGTGGCAAAGACCCTTCTGCTTTTGCCTACACCCACTCCTCCGAAGCCCCCTAAGCAGAGAGGAAATCCTGCCTTCCTCTTGGGGAAGTGGACTCCCACTGAACGGCACCATTCCCCAGCTCCGTGTTTGGCGCTGAGCTCTCTGTTGTCTGTGGTACTGAAGAGCCTGCACCTGTTAACCTGGACAGGGAGTTGAACCCCAAGCCAGGGTCGTATAGGGAGGATACCATGGTGCACTTTGATCTGCTGCACCAGGCATCTGTCCACATGCGTTTGGAGGCTGAACCCATCAGAGGGGACTGAGATCCCCTATTTGTTCCCGGCTTATTTCACCTCTGGATGCTATAGAGGTGCTGCTGCACCCTGGCGTGCATAACGTTGCCAGCTCCCACCAGCAAAGTACCGCCTCTATTCCCCCAGCATTGGACATAGTGTCACATAAATATCGGGTCCCACTGGTGGTTTTTCCCTTCCTCATCCACCACCCAAGACCAAGCTCCAGGGTTGTTGAAGCTGTCCTTGGGTGTGGAATACAACACACCCCGGACTCCATGCCAAGGTCCAAGGGGCCTAGACAGCTGGAAGTCCTAAGCAGGAAAATGTAATCAGTCTTGGCCATCCAGCTCCGTATAGCTAACCACCAAGAGCTGGTGGCTAGATACACTGTGGATATATTAAAAAATCTTTAAAAATCCCTCAGAATCGAGCAGAAAGTCCTTCAACCGAGGAAGGAGTGGGAAAAAACTTTCTTCATTTTAGCCTCACTACCCCCACCCTATATTAGAGCAGGCTAACTGATCCTAGATCATCTTTATGTGTAGGGGCCCCCATCTTGCTGGCATTCGCTGGCCTCACAGCTGAACACTGACAAACTAATTGGGCTGCTCATGACAAAATGCCCTTTCTACCATCTTGTGTTCATTCTGCCTTTACGGCCTCCTTCAAGGGTGAGCGAGGGTCACCCTTTCAAAGAGCTCTATTGTTCCATCCTGCCTCCTTTTCTCACAGCCTCATATCCCCCACTGTTGGGAATCTTAGAAACTTACCATCTCAACGGTTGCCAGAGCGCAGGTTAGCAATAATTAAGGTCAGGCTAAGAAGAGGGGCCTGACCAGGAGGTCACAGCTCGCCCTCCTGACCCATGGGTTAACCCCGCAAAGCTTGACAATGGGCCCCTCATAGCGCCCTATAGCCCTCTGGTGGACTCCTAAACTCCTCATCTAGATGTTCCTCTTGCTATTGCAGGAAGGTATTTTTGCAGTCATGACCCGGATAGCCCCAAATCACTTTCACAGATCCACAGGGCCACTCTCCACCATCTTTTAGGTGAGCATTGGGTGTTGTTTTTTATCTGGCAGGACACGAGTTCACATACTCTACCCCCTTTTTTTCTGACCCGTAATCTCCTGAAAGTTAGTGGGAAACAAGGGCTAAATTACAGCACTGTTCAGTTCGCACCTCAGAGTTGTCACCCACTCCCTTTCAGCGAGGTCTCCCAATGAGAGGCCTGGGGGGATGGCTGTTTCCTTCTCCCTACAATTTGAAACAGTAAGGACACTTTTACGGCACTTCATTCTCTTATGATATAACCTCCTGGTATGCCTGCCCCACTATCCCTGCCCTCCAGCAGGAGATTATTCCCTTGGCTTTGGTTAAAAGTGCTAAACCTTGCAGCCTTCTGAGTCCTTCTGTCTACTCTGATCCCCAATCTCTCTCTTCCCAGGGGTTGCCCACTGGGGCATGATGGGGATGAGTCGTCCCCTCAGCTAGAAGTAGAAGTACACCCCTGCCATTTAGTTTAACCACGAGGAGACGTCTTCCTGTCCAGTTTGCTCTCCCACCAAGTTCTGGGTAAACGCATCCAACCATGGGGTGAGATGTTTTCCTCTTAATGCTCGTGACCTATGCACCTTGACTGAGCATTTTCAATACAGTTACCTTCCTATCTCCTCAGGCATATCCCTACCTCTCCCCCCCTCATATGAGGAAAGGATCCCTTGATGACTTCATCCTCCATTCCACCCCCTTTAGGCCTACAGGGGCAATATTGACTCTTGAGTATCAGTTTAAAGAGAGAGAGAGGTTTTTACCCTCTCTCGAAGCTTCTTGATATATAGAGATGCTGGATCCCCTTTCTTTCTCTGGTTGGGGTGAGGAGCCAATGATAAGCTGTCTAACCATGCCTAGGAAATTTCCCGGGATGCCCCCTGTACACTTTGTTACTGGAACTTGCCCTGGTTATAGCATGTTTGACTTATGTTATACTCATACCCTTCAACCCTGGACTCAGGGACGTCGCTGGCGCTGGGCACTCAGGGGCACGTGCCCCAAACCCCAGCACCAGTGCCCTGGATCTCTGGCCCAATCGGGCCGGGGATCTGGGGCCTGGCCACTGGTGGCCGTGGCGGCCCTGTCCCCAGCTGGGGATGCAGGGCCTGGCCGCCCACAGTGGTGTGGTGGCGTCTGGCCCTGTCCCCAGCCAGGGGGGCGAGGTGTTCAGGCTGGGGGAGGGGCTGAGGGGGGCCTGGGCCCGTGCCCCGGGTCCCTCCCCCTGCAATGCCCCTGCCTGGACTATTTTTTCTCAACTTATAGAAGTGTTTACAAACCTTGAGCCTCTTGGGCTCACTCAGGGACCTAAGGAGACCAGTTGCTTCCCAACGTACTTGGATCTCCCCTCAATGTGAGGCAAGGGAATTCTGATGCAAGCAAAGGCCGAACTTGAGCTGCTTGCTGGGTTTTTTTCTTCCTTGCTCTTGGACCCTCATCCTCGTTACTGTAAAGCAGTATCTCAATGTCCTGGGATCCACTTCTACCCTCTCATTGGAGGGAGAGGGGTGTGGAGTTGAAGTTTTTCCTTCCTCCAATACTCTTCCCTTTCCTGTTTTTCTTGGCGTTCTTTCTCCGGTATTCCTTTTTGATACTTCGGGACCATGTCTACCTTGGAAGAGGGATCAACCATATGCTTGCTTACAGGGATCCTAAAGGAATTACCCTTGAGGCTGCAAATTTCCCACCCTCACCCTCAACCTAGCATCATGGGGCAGTGTAGTCCATGACTCCCCCAACATACAGGGGAACTGAGAAAGTGTCAGTGTCTGGGAGTTTTCAGACTGATGCTCATAAAGCCCTAGGTCTCTAAGATTACTTCATTATTGCCCTTAGGTGAACCCTCCCACCAGGGTGACCTTGCAAAATCCCTTCATCAGGGTTTTTCTCACAGGGTACCGCCCTCCCATTACCCCCAAGACAGGTAGGGAAAACCTCTAACCAACCATCTCCATGGAGGTGTAGGTCAGTCTCTCGACTTGCAGTAGTCAGTCCATCCTTGCAACTTCCCTCTATCCTCAGTTCTGCTGCTCTGGTTTGAGATTTAGGGCCTGAAGTTTTTAGTGGGTTCAGGAGTTTACACCCCCCTTCCTACACAGCTGGCAGATTTCAATCTCCCTCTCTCTCTCTTGAAAGTCTCACTGGCGGAAGCTCCACTTCTCCTGACAGTGCACTCATTGCATGTTAGCCACAGGCTTTTCTAAAGCAGTGGGTAGGGCCCAGTTAGTATGGGCCAATCTACCCTTTTCCCTGCTGTACCCAGGATAACTTGGGCCGCATCCATGCCAACATTCGGAAGAAGTCACTCACTTCCTTTCTATGTTCTTCTTCGGAAGTGCTTGTTGAGCAAGTGAGAGGAGTGGTGCTATCGCTTAGCGGCAAAAAAGCCTCCAGCTCTTCAATTCTCCCTCTCCCTTAATTCCCAGGGTTGGAGACTTTCTAGCTTGGCATAGCCAACACTACACTTCCCGGCTCAACTCATGGTGACACACAGCTTCTCTCGGGTCTCCTCACTCAGCATTCTCCAGGGCTCCGAAGAGTTATATCCTATCACCTCCATGTAAGCAAAATGCTTACTCTCAGGTGCTTTTCCAGGTTTGGGGCTTGCCTTAAGGGGATAGCCATGCTAAAGGTGAAAATCTCCAACTCTGCCCACCGTCAATGGTAAGGCTAGTAGTCACCTATTACTGAATGTATTCAAGCAGTGCTCAAAGAAGAACAATGGGTTACTTACCAGGAACCATCCTTCTTCGAGATGGGCTGCTTGCATAGATTCAGGTCCCCCCCCCCACCATCTGCACTATCCAGAGTTGGCAACTTATAGGGAACTGGGGAGGGTCAGGGTCGGAGCCGTACATATAGCCATGGGAGTGGCCAGAGGGGGCGTTGGCTGCAGAGTCTGCTCTGACAGGCTAGGGCAAAAAGTTTCCGACCAATCATGCGCTGAGGCATGTAGACACCTATTACTGAATGTACGCGAGCAGCCCCATCTTGAAGAAGGATGGTTACTGGTAAGCAAGCCACCGATTTGGGAATACACCATGTGTGTGAATGAGGACTATTGTCTGTGCTGGTAGTGAATATACATAACCCTGCAGGCTATGCCCCATATCACCACTTAAGATTATTCCCCTTTACTCTGTGCTGGTGAGGCCACAGCTGGAATACTGTGCCCCGTTTGGGCTCTGCACTACAGAAAGGATGTTGACAAATTAGAAAGAGTCCATCAGAGGGCAACAAAGATGATTAGGGGGTTTGGGCACATGATTTACAAGGAGAGGCTGAAGGAACTAGGTTTATTTAGTCTGCAGAAGAGAAGACTGAGGGGGGGATTTGATAGCAACCTTCAACTACTTGAAGGGAAGCTCCAAAAAGGAAGGAGCAAGGCTGTTAACAAAACAAGGAGGACAAAACAAGGAGCAATGGTTTCAAGCTGCAGCCAGGGCAGTCAAGGTTGGATATTAGTAAAATCATTTTCACTAGGAGGGTGGTGAAGCACTGGAATGGGTTGCCTAGGGAGGTGGTGGAATCTCCATCTTTGGAAAGAGTTAAGACCTGGTGAGACAAAACCCTGGCTGGGATGATTTAGTGGAAGTGGTCATGCTTTTAGCAGGCGATTGGACTAGATGACCTCAGAAGATCCCTTCCAACCATATGATTCTATGATTTCTTGTAACCTTTGTCTTTGACAATTGTCTCCATTTGATCAGTTTGTAGTACTTCTGACTGAAATGTTTCTGTAACCTTGGGGTATAAAAGGGGAATTGTGAATCTGGGTCAGACTGATCACTTTGTGGACACATTGAAAGATCTCCAGGCACAGATGGAAGGACTGGCCATCCAGAAATCTGTGACTGAATCACTTGGAAACAGCCTCAGAGTTGTGGGGTAACTATCAGTGTAGGCAAGTTCCAAGGGGGTAGCCATGTTTGTCTAGTTCAGCAAAACAGACAAGGAATCCTGTGGTACTTTTAAAGACTAACAAATTTATTTGTCTCATGAGCTTTCATGGGAGAAAATCCCCCTTCATCAGATGCTTTGAAGATGGGGAATTTACAGAAAGTGCCACAAGACTCCTTGTCTGTTTATCAGTGTAGGGTGATCTAATACCTATTGTATTTGTATATACTTAAGACTAATAAGTGGAGATTTCCAGTAAGAGTTTTCCAGTGGGAATTATTGTAGACCAGTAAAGCCTTCAGTTAAGAGCACTTGGGTTTGACTTGTCTGTGCCAGCCATATAGCAGGCAGAGATATTGTGTTGTTTTTGGTTTATTTCCTGATACTGACTATAGACATTAAAAATTACTGGGCTGAAGAACCTTAGCTAACAATTATACTAGGTTCTGTGAAATATATATTACTTTTGTCTTGCATGTTTTACACACTAGCCTGAGACTGTCTTGAAGGAAAATACAGCATACAGGCTTGGATCTGATGTGCTAAGCATATCTAACAGTGCGAGTATTTTATCTGTATGTAGGTAAGTTGCAGTTCTTTCTTGCCAAAGGTTATTCTGGTGATAGATGAACAGGGCAAAAGGAAAAGTCTTGTTATATCAGGGCTCAAATGCACAGTGCAAAGTGTTATATCATGTGCATTAAGTCTGACTGTTCTCAGCTAATGCAGAGCACAAGACCAGCTAGCTACTGCACTTGACTATCTGGTTCTGAAAACTTTGTCTCCATTCCATAATCTGTATTTAAATCAAGTCTTTTCCTATATCTGCTCCTCAGAAGAGCCAGACTTCATTGTGCTTCTATGCAGTTGTAGGATTAAGGTGAAGAGTTACTTTACATCACTGCAGATGTGAGATTTACTGACAAGTTTTCCCATTAAAGTTAAGTCTGACACTTTTTCTTGTAAACTCCTTGGAGAATTTGGGTGAACAGATTTTATTGCCACTGAACACAAAATTCATAGTCTCTTTTGCTGGAATGAGTTTATCATCCTGGAAGATGGTTTGCTGAATCACCTTCTCCTCTGAGCCCTATATGGTTTACACATGCTATCATGTGGCTGTAGAGCTCAGGTTTAAGACAGGTGAAAATTGCTACTGAAGAAAATGGTTCAGTTTCTATTTTACAGACCTCTCCAGTAAACCTTATTATTCTTGGACTCTGATACTTCGAGTCGTTTCCCTGATAGTTAGAATTTCCTTCCAGGTCCTTGTAACCTGGGGTGGGGGGGCACCTGAGTGCCACCTCAGTGCCAGGGGTGCCTCTGTAATAACTCTTCTTCAGAGCTTCTTCAGCAACCCCCCCCCCCACCATGATCTTTCTCCATCAATTACTGTCCTTCTTGGGTCTGGTTGCTTTATTTACAAACTTTCATAAAGAGTAAACTCAAAGGAGGAATTTCCCAACTCATTCACAGAATCCCTCAAAATCAGTTCCAAGGAATGGCTTTTATCTCAGACCATGAGGAATAGGAGAAAGGTTCCTTTACAGAGTCTGCTTGATCAGCTTGCAGTTGTTCTGCCCCAACTGACTCCCTCAAGGCTTCTCAGAATCAGTCCTTTGCCATCATGATCAACCTTTCTCCTGGAACTGCTTCACCTGTCTTATAGGGACCTATTTGTTTGAGATACCTTCTCTGCTCTGTGTATCTCTGATTGACTATCTTGCAAGCCTACTCCAGGCTTCAAATCTTCAAGAGGCAGCTGCCCCACTCCTTCTCATCTCCTTTGCTCTCTTACAATTCTCAAGTTAAATACAAAAATGTGCATAAATGTCAGTAATAATACGGAAAAGGCAGATGTGTTCAATAAATATTATATTTGTATTTGGGGAAAAGCCAAATGATGTATTCACATAATCATAATAATAATAGTATTAATAAGAAATTAGATGATGATGATGATGTAACTTCCATTTCAGCAGTGACTAAGGAGAACGTTAAATAGCATCTACAAGTTAAATATTTTTCAGATCCACATAACGTGCATTTTAGAGTTGTAAAAGAGTTGGCTGCAGAACTTTTTGGATCATTGATGGTGCTTTAGAACACATTTTGGAAGAATGGAAAAGTTTCAGAGGACTGGACGAAAGCTAATGTGCCAAGAATTAAAAAGGATAACCAGATGTCCCAACTAATTCTTACCATCTGATATTAATTCCTGGTAAAATAGAATGGCTGATATGGTACTTCATTAGTAAAAGATTAAGGTAGAAAATGTTAGTGGGTTATGAAAATGCATCTTGTTATACTAATTGCATAGCTTTTTAAAAATGATTACACGTTTGGTTCATAAAGGTTATAATGTAGATGTAATAGCTTTAAATTTTGTAATGGATTTTGTAAGATATTGGGCTTGGTACTGCATGACACTTTGATTAAGAAACTATAACTATGCAAATTTGACTAATGGGGTCTCACAAAGATTGGTTCTTGGCTGTATACAGTATTCTTATTAATGGCCTGGAAGAAAACATAAAATAACTAAGTACAAAGTTTACAGATGACACAACGATTAAAAGGAGGCAAAATAATGAAGAGGTCATATCCTTCCTACAGAGAAATCTGGAACATTTGGAATGCTGATTTCATGTAAAGCATACACATTTTAATAAGGACAAATGTCATACATTTGGAGCAAAGAATGTAGGTCATAGTGGCTATGTCTACATTGGGGCTTTAAGTTGACTTAAGGGCCCTTAAGTTGATTTAAATAAAGCCCAGACCACACTGCTAGCCAACAAAGTCGACTTTCCCCATTGCTAAAGTCGACTTTCTAACTTCTATTTATAAAGTCAGCTTTACAGGTAAGTTGACTTTATTAAGTTGACTTAAGGCAATGTGGCCAGGGAGTTGCCTTAAGTTGATTTAATTGGCCTCCTAACTACAGAAAACATGGAGATGGGGGCTGGAGAGAAGGCACAACACAGCTGGGAGCATTCCCAGATGTGTGCACCACCTCCAAACTCCCCATGTTCCCCAACTGATGAAGCCTCTTTCCTATTCTCTGCCCGACCCTGCATCTCTCCCATTCTCAGACTGACCCTGCATCACCCTCACTTCTCAGCCTGACCCGGCATGTCAGTCTGATGTGGCACCTCAACCCGACCCCTACATCTCCCTCATTCTCAGGCTGACCCTGGCATCTCAGCCTGACCGTAGCATCTCCACCTGTTCTCAGCCTGACCTGGCATCTCAGCCCAACCTGGCATCTCAGCCTGACCCTGTGTCTTAGCCAGACCCTGCAAGTCTCCCCCTTTCTCAGCCCGACTCAGTATCAACCCCTGTTCTCAGCCCAAGCCGGTATCTCAGCCTGACCCCCCATCTCTCCTGTTCCCAGCCAGACCCAGACTCCCCTCTTCTCAGCTGGAAACTGCATCTCTTTTCCTCTACAGCCCAACCCCGCGTGTCTCTCTCTTCTCCAGCCCGACCTGATCCGGTGTCTCCCTCCTTCTCCACCCAACCCCACATCTCCCCCACTTCTCAGCCCTACCTTTCCTGTCTCCCCTGTTCTGAGCCTGACCCTGCCTGCCTTGCCCCTCCTCTGCCCAAACCTGTGTGTATCCCCCCTTGCCCTTCTCAGTCCACCCCCTGGGTGTCTCCCCCTTCTCTGCCCAACTTTTTGTGTCTCACCTTCTCAGAGGAGCCCCCCCCCATATTGTTG
This sequence comes from Podocnemis expansa, assembly GCA_007922195.1. Classification (NCBI taxonomy): domain Eukaryota; kingdom Metazoa; phylum Chordata; order Testudines; family Podocnemididae; genus Podocnemis; species Podocnemis expansa. Next base: position 27,470,969 of record ML681963.1, read on the forward strand.
TAAAACAAACAGAGTCTGGAGGTACTGTTTAAGACTAACAAATTCATTTATTGGATGAGCTTTTATGGGAGAAAAATCCCACTTCATCAGACACTTTGAAGGTGGGGGAACTGACAGAATGGAAGGACATAAATTCAGGAGAGTGTAAGACAGGATCAGGCCACACTCTAACAGCAAATCAAAGCAGTTGTTAAGATTCAAAGACTGGGAAACAGCACACAGAAAGAAAGAAAAGTTGCTATTTCTTTTAGATTAGATTGTGTGAAAGCAGAATTAAATCCTGACTGTGTAGGCATTTTTTCCCATTACAACAGGTGTTTTGACTTCACCTTCCTCTGTGTGCTGTTACCCAGTGTTTGAGACTTAAAAACTGCTGTGCCCTGCCCCTCTGCTGGCAGTTGCCCTGCAGCACCTATTCCAGAGCTGGAGGAGCCTGGGTGACACAGGGAGGGTGTGTAGTGCTGTGCTGGCACATTGCTGGGGTACATCAGGCTTCTTGAGCTCCCTGGGCTCACTGTTGCCACACACAGTGTGGATGGTGGTGTGGTCGCATACTTCCCGTAGTAAAGGAGTGGCGAGGAGAGAGGGGCACTTCTGCTGTGGTGCACTGTGGGCCAGGTACCCACAATGCACCACTCTTAGGGTGACCTAGCAGCTGCCAATGTGGACGTGGGCAGTCTCCTGGCATTTTGAGTTTGAACGTGCTAAACCAACTTAATAAGGTCTACTTTAAGCCAGCTTAAAGTAGGACTTTATTAAGCCGGCTTAACTGATCCCTGTAGTATAAACATAGCCAGTTACAGAATGGGAGACTGTACTGGGCAGCGGTGACCCTGAAAAGAACTTGGGGATAACAGTAGATAATCAGAACATAAGGTGTTTTTGTAATTCTATGACCCAAAGAATTAAAGCAGTCTTTGATATATTAATGGAAATATTGAGTAGAACTATATCAATTGTATCTGATAATGGTGGAATACTGTATTGTGTCCACTTCTGGTGTCTATAGTTCAGAAAGGAAGTTGGTAATTTGAAGAGTGTTCAGAGAGGAACCAAGAGAGTGGCTGGAGTACTGGGAAGTATGCTTTATGGTGAGAGACTCAGACATTGTTGAAATTAATTCAATAAAGAGTGCATTAAAGGGAGAGTTATCAGTCTATCAGCACCTAGATTTGGAACAGAAATTTGATAATTTCAGTTCATCAGACAAAGGTACAACATAGTCCAGTGGCTGGAAATTGAATCTAGACAGATACACACTAAAAATAGAATGCAAATTTTAAGCAGAGAGGAAAATAGACCAGTGGAAGAACTTATGAAGGGTCATTGTGTATTCTCCATCGCTGGCACTTTTAAAATCAGATTTTTCCCCCCTTTTCTTTCCTCCCCTCCCCCATTTTTTCAAAAGTACTCTAATCTTAACAGGAATTAATTCAAAGAATTTATATCAACTGTGTTATACTGGAAATCACACTAGTTCACAGTGGTCCCTTTTGGCCTGATAACTTGTGACTTTATTAATCTACTTCCATCTCTATCCTTCTGTTTAGATAAGAAAGAATGCCAGTTTATCTGTTATTACCTGTTTATTATGTACTGCACCTTCACGTGGAGAGGGTTGCCTCTTGCATGCTGCAGAGGCATCTGCTGTTCCCATTCTTCTGCATCCTTTGGATGGTTAAGTCATTCACAACAGCTGAAATGAAGTATAGGTAAAGATGAGGCAATGTCTTCAAATTTATGTATGTTTTTTTCCTTTACATTGACCACTTCTTTATATCAATTCGTCAGTCAGGCATATTTAAATAATTCTTGGGGTATGTTCTTGTGCTTTGTATGTAATCACACATGTTCCTCTGCCAACTGGTGTAAGTGCCCCCTTTTACTTTAACAACAGCCAGTACACTGGGTTTTCTAAGTGACCAGGGTGCTGGCTTCCATGGAGCCCAGTCTACAGCTATTAACAGCACCCAGTTATAAGCATCACTCCTTTATGTTTCCCAGTTTGGCTCTCCCCCCTTCCCCATTTCCACTAGAGTTCAGTTTTTTCCCTGACTGAACACTACCTTTTTATGAAAGTGGTGATCTGTCACTGCCCCTGAAGTTCCCTTAGTCTACCTTTCTACAGGTTGCCTGTGGGGGTTTTCCATTCTCCACCCACAGAATAAGGGCTGTTTTGGTGGGGGTTTATCCAACCACTCATTGTCATCCCACAAATCATCACACCAGAGACCAAGTACAGGCTCTGGCTAGGGAGTTATCCGATCCTTTGTATAGGTCACTGAATTTCTTCTCCAGCTAACTGTGGTGCTCCAAAAATCTCAGATCCCCCTTAGGAGTTAGGACTTTGGGAGTGAGTTTCCCATCCAGGCCCCCTACCTGGGTTATGGTAGGTTCATGTCCTATCGTTTCTTAGGATTGCTTTTGTGTGGGTTTTCTCTTCTGCCCTGATACTCTCTACTTTGGCCTCAATTTCTTGGCTTGCTGTTATTTGTCTATGGATTTTGCTTTCCCATTTTTCCTTTGCCCTGGCTTTTCCTACCTTCCCCCCACTTTTCTGGCTTATTGTTTTCTGTCTAGGTATTTCCCATATCTTCTCTTGTGGGCTCTGGGTCCCATGCTTAACCTCAGCCTCTCTTCCTTATTCCCTGTTGATGTTCCTTACCCAGCTTCCTTACTTCCCATTAAAGAAATAGACCACAGACTGGGGCGAATTTCCATTTCCCCAATCCTTTTCCATCAGAACCTCCATTGCCCCAATCCTTTACCATCACCATCAGAATCTCCAAGGTGTATTCATTTTTTTTTTTGTCCCTGTGTATGCATTCAGCAGGAGTGAACAACTCGCTTCTGCGTCAATTACCTCTATCTCTGGGCTATGGCCCACTTTTACAGGGATTGTTTTCACATTCTTCTTAATGTTTCCATAACCTGGACTTCTATTAAACACATTCACAGTATGTTAGAGGCAAATAAAACCTATTAGATCATCCAGTTCATTCACAGAGCCAGTGTAGGACTGTTCCTTACTGTGTATTCTCCAGAGGTTTAATAACTCAAATCTTCCACAATTAGTGTAAACATCCCCTCTTTACCTGGTGACAAGCAAGTGAAATAAACACCCAGCCATTCAATGAAGGGGAAACTAGGAAATGAAGCCAGGAAATACACCTTTTCTTTCCCGCTACCCCCACAAAAAAAAAAAAAAAGTGCACCTTCAGTCAGAATTGCCAAGTTCATGGCATGGGATCTATTATAATACAGATTGCAAGGGAGCTAATATATATGTATTTTAATGGCAAAACAACTATATGAGCATTGTTAAATGAACACAGTGTCAATGAGTGCAGGAGATAGATCTGCCTTCAAGATAGATTTAATTTAGAAACTGTCATGTGGGCAGAAAATCAGTTTATTATTTAAAAAAAATGCTTTGGAGCCAAAAATATTATATGAATAGTAATTCTTGCTTTGTAGTACCTCCTTCTCATGTTACTCCATCCTTATGGCAGACAGCATTTATCAACTTCAGGGCACAGAAGAAAAGCAGACATTATTAAAAGAATGTTGTGCGTTCAATGTATTGCAAAGACAAGTATTTAACTTGTAACTTTTCTAACCTGAATTTTGTACAGGCAAAGTCAGTGAAGAAAGCCTGTGTAACTACAGTCCTATATATATAAAATTTGTGAAATGATAATAGAAATTGGACTGATAGCACTGCATATTTTTAAGTTTTCCCCAAAATCCCAATTATAAGGTTCATGTTTTCAGGAGTTTATAATTTCCATAGATTAACAGTTTCCAAAGACAGAAGTGACTATAATAATCATCTGGTCTGACCTCCTGTATGATACAAACCATAGCATTTCCCCAGAATAATTCCAAACTTGATCTAAAAATTGTTAGTAATGGAGAATCCCCCTTGACATTTAGTAAATTGTTCCAATGGTTAATCACTCTCACTGTTAAAATTCCATTTTGAATTTGTCTAACTTCTGGCACCAGGCTTTGGATCATCTTATACATTTCTCTTCTGAACTGATGAGCCAGTTATCAAATATTTGTTCCCCAAATAGATACTTATTGACTGTAATCAGTCACCCCTTAACCTTCTCTTTCTTAAGTAAAATAGATTGTGCCCTTTGAGTCAATCAATTTAAGGTATAGTTTCTAAGCCTTTAATTATTCCCATTGCTGTTCTTTATATGCCAGGCATCTGCTTTAGGCTGAATTTTTATGGAAACTAGAATGAGACTGTGGGAAAAACATTTTGTGTTATCCAAATTAAAAAAAAAAATTGGTGACATTTTCTTTACAAATCCTAGCACTCCCCATGCTTTTGTGCAGGGACTTGAAAATGCACAAAGAATGTTGCTTTTTGCTGTCCCTTTGATTTGAAAATCTAACCAAGTTTGGCTAAGTTATAAGACTTTGAAGAATTACATTTCACACATGTTCAATAGAAGCTTAGATTTTAGCAGCTAAATTCCTCAAACATTCTGTCTGCACTGAGCATGCTCCAGCATGAGGCTGGGAAGGATTTTTCCCTCCAATTGTGGCTCTAGGCTTCTGCAAACTGGGCCAGGTCCAGGTGAGAACAAGGAGCCAGTTCCCTCTGTGTTCTCAGTGAGCCTCCCTACTGGGCCCAGGAAGCCTGAAAGGAGGAAGCTGCCTGATTTAGAAAAAGATGGGAACTGGATTATAGGAGGGAATGAAGGGAGTGGATTGGGACAAGAAGCCAGGTGGTTTTATCTTGATCTGGAGATAGGGATGGTTAAGATGGAAACCGAGACTGAAAGTTGGGATGTGAAAGTAGATCAGGACTGGGAGCAGGGGAAGGACAATGGAGAGGGGAAGGAAGGATAACTATGATTAGTGAAAAGCCAGAGGAGAATGGAGAGGGGAAAGAAGGATAACTATGATCAGTGAAAAGCCAGAGGAGAAAATTAGGACTTGCTAAGCAAGGGGCCTGGCAATGAAAATCCAGTGGGTCAGGGGGAAGGAGGAAAGGAAGTCTGGGTCAATGGGAAGAGAGATCTGATTAGGAGCCAGGGTGCAGATGAAGAACATTGACTGTTTTGGGCAAAAACACTAGGGTAAACACCCAGGATGGTAACAGTGAACTTGGACACGGAGGCTGGACAGGGAGATGGCACAGGGAGCAAGTGAGAAAGGGGAACATAGGTGGTGGGGAAAGGACTGGAAAGAGAGAGGTTGGCTGAGAAGCTGGGAGGGAAAAAACTGGGCAAGGAGACTGGCACTGGATGTATGTGAGGAGACTGGCATAAGGAGTCCAGAGGGCCGAGATTAGGTCTGGCTGGACAAGGGGTCTGGTATGGGGGATGTTTAAAGACTAACATTTATCTTTTACGTGAGCTTTCATGGTTGAAATCCCACTTTGTCAGATACTAGAAAATGAAAAAAAACAAAAACAAAATAAAAACCTTACAGTGTGGAGGGAAGATGAATCCTATGATAACATTTCATTGTATCAGGTCAGAAACGTAAACATGGGATTTATCTTCTCTCCCATACTGTAAGTCCCCCCCCCCACTACATTTCTAGCAGCTGATGAAGTGGGGCTTCGCTCACAAAACCTCATGCAAAAAATAAATTTGTTAATCTTTAAGGCTATGTCTACACTTAGAAGGTTAGTTTGAAATAACTGAATTCGAACTAATTAATTTGAACTAATAATTATTAGTTTGACTTCAGTTAATTCGAATTAACACAGCCACACTAGAAACCCTAATTTGAACTAGCATGTCCATGCACAGGACGTGCAAGTTTGAATTAGGTAGGGGGCGCTATTGCATAGGGGAAAATCAAGCTGCGATTAATTCAAACGGTTAGTTTGAATTAACACAGCTGCATTGGGTTAATTTGAACTAATGAGTTTGAATTCACCATCAATTCGAACTTAAGGGAGGTTTTATAGATTCAAACTAGTCTTTCCTTAGTTTGAACTAAGGAAACTCCTTAGTTCGAACTAATGAAAGCAAGTGTGGACATGCACTAATTTAGTTTGAATTAAGTCTCCTTAATTCAAACTAAATTGTAAGTGTAGATGTACTGTACAGGTGCCACAAGGCTCCTTATTTGCTTTGGTGAACTAGACTGACAGGGCTACCCTTTGGAATTTGGAAGTGGGGTGGGAAGCCTAAACAATAGAGACTGGATTTGTCTCACTGAGGCGAATGGGACTGGCAGTAGGAACCAGAGATAGGGAACAGACAAGACTTGGATAGGGACAGCACAGACAGGTCAAACTTTGATGTCTTGGACAGAAGAATCTGTGCATATTACAGTACACTCCATTCTGTAGCATGAAAAAGAAGCCAAGTTTTCTGACTCTTACCATCCTTTTGCAGTCAAGAAATATCTGTAAAACACATTGTCAAGTGTCCCAGCCCTCTGTAGAGAAGGTTCAGATAGAGGCTTACAAGTTCCTATGACTATCTTGCAGTTATTCTGCTATCTCTAGCGGAAGAGGTCTTTATGGTAGATCAAAAGACTTGCCCAGCATGCAAGCCTATTGATAATCTATGTGGATGTCAACATGATGGTGCGTGATGGAATTTGTTTCTTTCAGTTTGCTTTTTTGAGGAAAAGCTTCCCCCCCAAATTAAGCCATACACAGATCAAAAAAATATAATTGAGGTTGTTCAATAAATCATTCCAAATTGACAAAATTCCCAAAAGAAGTTTGGTTGTGCACTATTAATGTGATGACAGTCATTAATTACATGGTCAAACACTATTTTTCAACAGGAGCCCATAGAATGGCAGTTCTCATTGAATGAGCAATTTTGTCCTAATTGTTTAATGTGTGGCCCTATACTTTCTTTACTGAACTCTATATGAACCCTGCTCGAAGGTAGAATTATTTTCTCCTGGGGTCCTCTATAGCATTAGTGTCTGAATGCTTTACAAATGTTAATAAATTTATTTTCCCAACATCCGTGTGAGATGGAGAGGGTGTGCTATTAACTCAGTTGGATAGATGGGGAACTGAGACACAGAGAGTTTGGTCAAAGGCATTCACTTATTTTGGCAACTCAATCTGAGTTTTAACATCTGATTTTTCAGTTTTTTTTGCATTACATAACACTTTATATAGTTAAACCCAGCATTCACTGACTTTACTTTATAACAGAAAATTCTCAGCACTTCTGAACTCAGCACCCAGCATCGCAAAGACAAGTTCCCAGAAAATGAGGAATACAATGGAAAGTCTGGCTAAAGTGACTTGTCCAGCATCACATAGGCTATGTCTACACTTACAAAATCAATTTGAAGTAGATAATTTGAAATAATTGCTTTGGATTTAAATTGAAGTTATTTTGAATTAGCACTACTTCAAAGTCATTATTTCGAATTAGGAGTCCAGTGAAGCCTCTAATTCGAAATAAAGTGCGCTTTCTTAATTCAAGGTAGAGTCTTCAGTAGACTCTCTAATTCAAAATAGGGGAGGGGAGGCAAAAGAATAGTGAAATTAGTTTGAATTAAGCTATTCCGTGGCTTAAAATGACTTAATTCAAACTAATAACTTTGAAGTAAGACATACTTCAAAGTAGGAAATTTTATTATATCGAATTAGCAGTTCCTTATTTTGAATTAAGGAACTGCTTAATTCAATATAATAAAATGCCTCCTTGGCCAAGGAATGAGTTAACTCGAAGTAACTTGTAAGTGTAGACATAGCCATAGAGACTATGGATGCACAAATTCCTTTAATAAAGAATTTGTTTAAATGTCCTAGAAATAGATTCAGCACCTTTGTGGGGCGGGCAGGGAGAAGAGAAGGTCAGTATCCATGTTGGGCTTGGTTCCTCCCTGCCAAGCAGGCCAACAAGGAGACACTGATTCTATTGTGGTTCCCCTCAGCTATGTGGTTATATAGCTGCAGAGGCGCAGCTCTCATGCTGGATTTGGCTTCTCCCTGCAGAGTGAGTTCTGCCCAGCTGTGCCTCCACATGTGTGGGGGAGCAATGATGGTAGCTAATGCTCGCAAGGAGACACGCTGGATTCAGCACCTCCTCCCTACCTCAGAGCAGCATTTAAACTAATTAATAAATGATGTCAATATGACAGCTGCTTACCATTTAAACATTTAGCCTCTTACATCCCTAAAAGGGACTCTGTGGCAGAAACAGGCATAGAATCCAATTTCCCAGGATAGCATTCAACTTCGTAAGCCATGAGGCCATCTTCCCACAATTCCCTGCCTTATTCATTACGCATCCATCAAATTCGCAGCAGATGAGGCTTGGTCGTACAAAGAACAGCCTGCTTCACTACACAACTCAGTCATGCCTGGAACAACTCCATCCCGTGCACAGATCTTGGCAGGGGTCCTGCACAGGGCTAGCCAGAAAAAAGAGTAATGTTTTGTGAAAAATGGCGAGGGTTTGAAATTCGTTTTTATTCCATTGCTGACTCAGGCAGAACAGAAACTTGACTGTCCAGATGAGTGTGCTAATTAACTGTCTATTGTCTGTTCTTGAATGTATATTGCAGTCACAGAATTTATATTAAAAAATTCCTAGAACATATCTGTTAGAATAACACCCTACCTTGATTTAAAAACTGTCAGTGATGGAGAATCCACAGTGACACTTGGGAAGTTGTTCTGCAGCCTAATTATCCCCACTGTTAAAAATTTACACTTTATTTTCAGTCTGAATTTGTCTAACTTCAACTTTCAGCCACTGGATCATGTTATACCTCTGCTAGACTAGAGGCCCCATTATTAAGTGTTTGTTCCTTATGACGTTACTTTTCAACTGTAATCCACAAAGAAATGCAGTAGATTTAACCTGTCTGGATTTCAGTAAGACATTTGATACAGTTCCATATGGCAAATTATTCTCAAAGTAGGAGAATATGGAGATTAATATGAGAACAGAAAGGTGGATACAGAATTGGTTGAAGGGGAGACAACAAAGGGTCATACTGAAAGGTGAACTGTCAGGCTGCAGGAAGGTTACTAATGGAATTCCTTAGGGAGCAGTTTTGGAACCAAATGAATTTAACATTTTTATTATAGATCTAGGCACAAAAAGTGGCAGTGTAGCAATGAAAGTTGTGGATGACACAAAATCGGAATGTATTGCAATACAAAGGAGGACTGGAATATCATGCAAGATGTTCCAGTTGACCTTATAAATTGGAGAAATAGAAATGGCATGAAATTTAATGATAGAAAGTGCAAGGTCTTGCATTTAGGGACTAATAAGAATTTTTGCTATAAGCTGGGGAGCTATCAGTTGGAAGTGACACAGGAAGATAGACTTGTGTGTATTGGTTGATCACAGAGTGACTATGAACGGTCAATGTCCTGAAGCTTTGAAAAGGGCCAATGCAGTCCTAGGATGCATCAGACAAGGTATTTCTAGTAGAGACAGAGAAGTGTTAGTACGTACTATTATAAAAGGCACTATTGACACCTCATCTGGAATACTGCATGTAATTTTGGCCTCCTATGTTTAAGAGAGATTAATTTTAGTGGGAGCAAATGAAGAGAAGAGCTAGTAGGGTGATATGAGGAATGGAAAACCTACCTTAGGAGAGGAGATTCAAAGAGTTTGGCTTGTTTAACCTAACCAAAAGAAAGCTGAGGGAAGACATGACTGTTCTTTATAAAATGCATCAGGGTAAAATACCAGGGAGGAAGAGGAGGTATTTAAGTTCCTCAGCACTATGAACATCCTATTTGTACACTGCAAAAATTGAGACAATGAAAATAAGGGGCAATGTGTGAAAATTTTTGCTTGTTTACTGTCACAGAGGATGTCCTTGGGAGAGAAGGAAATCCTGTTGCCCAGTTTTGTGGTTTGACTGTGAGATCAATCTTCCTCTCCTATTAGAATATAAAACAAGATCCACATAGCCCCCTTACCTGAGTCTATATAATTTTTGTATTCATTTCTTCATATTAATTAACAAAAACCAAATAAAGCTGGATTAATAAAAAGAAAATATGTCCAGCAGTGTAAAGGTAATTGTTTGAATGATTAAAGGAGTAGATTATAAAGATGTGTTCTGCATTTGTCTTTTGACCCTGGTGATGACTTCAGGCTGAATCATGTGGCTTGAGATTGACATGTCACAGGTAGCTATCCAATTGTCAACATTTTTATCATTGTGTAAAATAAAGACATTTGAATTAATAGAACATGAATCACTGATCATTTCATGAGTGCAAAACAAATCCAACCAGGTTGTTTTGTACTTTCTTGAAAATGTATTCTTGCTTTTTACCCCTGACTTGGAGATTATACCGCACTGGAGAACAAATAACATCATCAGTGTACATTATCAGTTACAAATGTCGCCTCATTCATGTTGTTCATTTAGTTTTTTGAACTCTGCATTTCAAAAGTGTTTATGTTCAGTAACGCAATACCCACTAGAAAGTAAATGTCTAAACTGACACTGGAAAGGAAAGAGAAATTTTCTGTAATGTCTTTGAACTAGGCAACAATAGTATCCAGACACAAGCAAGTAGGAGAAGCCACTGTAGCCATCCACAGTCTATCACCACTGAAACCTGAAACTGAAACTGAACGATTTGAAAGTTCTAGCTCAACTTTATTAGAGAGAATGTGGAGAACTCTCCCTTGCTAAATCCAGGAGTGCTGATGGACATCTAAATGACTGCCTTCAATTCAATGCCTAGATTTTTGGCTTAATACAAATAAGATCCATGTGCCATGGCTGCACATCCTATCAAAAAGCAGAGATATTCCAGTGTTCACTCTTCTTATGTAGGACACTTATTTCCTGCAGTAATTCTTAGTCTTCTTAGGAAAATATCTGATGAATTCATAGATTCATTAGGCTTCAGAACAATCTCCTAAGGATTGTGTTGGAAGATTCTCACATGGGGCATATAAATAAGACTGGGCATGAAAGCTGAACCTATACTGAAGGGACCAGTTTCGGCCTGTCTAGCAGATGAAGTGGATCATCAAACAGGTTTTTCCTGCTGTAATTTGCAAGATTCTGTGCGCTGTATTCATTTTAACTGGTCTTTGCAGGTTTTACCTTTCTTCTTGACAGTTATTACTGTGGGAGATGATGATGTCTTACAACTAACTGTCAGAGGAAGGTGGGAAAATTAGGACACGTGGGCGATCTTTAAGTAGAGCATGAATCAGGAAAATGACATTTGGAAAAGTTTTGCGTTTTGCAGTACAAGAAATGGTATAATGATAGTAATCACTTGAAGTTGCTGAAATCTTTGGAACATTCAGGTAAGTTTGGTTTCAGACTGATTTTCTAGTTTACATTCTTGTTTTAATCAACACCATTTCATCCGTGCAATGAAACCAGTAATGAAGTCATTGGGCCAATACCTCCAAGGCCTTAGTGCCTGTGGAGTCCTTTGCACCTGAGCACTGTGACTACAAAATGCTTCTATTTGACTCTGAAGTATTCTACACCCACTTGGCACTAGCAAGATTGACAACAGAAGGTGCAAAGCAGTTGAGAATCAAGCCCAGAAGCTTATCCAGTCAGTATAACCAGGGGTTAAGGCAGGGGTCTCAAACTCAAATCACCATGACGGCTGCATGAGGACTAGTACGTTAGCCCGAGGGCCACACCACTGAAACCTTTTTGTACAACAATATTGCAAATACCGGTCTTTAAGTGCCACAAGACTCCTTGCTTCTTTTTGGTAACAATAGTGTTGTTGAGGGCCGCAGGAAACAGCTTTAGGGGCTGCATGCAGCCTATGGGCTGTGTGTTTGATACCCCTGGGTTAAAGTAAGGTGGAATGCTATTCCGGGGCCCACTATTTTTAGGGCTAAGCATTCTGGGGCCTCTAAAAATAGAACGTGGAGCCAGAGTACTGCATTCTGGGGCCCACCATGGAAAAATAGCAGGCCCCAGAATGCAGTGTTCTGGTTCCACGTTCTATTTTTAGGTGGACCGAATGCTGAGCCCCTAAAATAGCAGGCCCCAGAGCAGCATTCTGCTGCATTCCAGTGGGCAGGGGCCAGGGGCATTGCTGAGGGGCTCAAGCCCCACACGAAACCTGTCCCCTTCCATGCTCCACCCCAACCTGGGGCCTGCAGCCTCCACTCCAGCCATGCTGTCGCCAATGAGTGGAGGGGCGGCCCTGCTCGCACTGGGGAGGTACTGGGGGCAGGGGTGGGGCTCTGGCATGTGGAGGGGCAGGAGCTGGGGTCCAGGGGGGCCCACCAGCGCAGGAGTGTTCCATGCAATGTTCCCTCTAAGCTGCGCTGGCGTGCTGCAGCGCAGCCCGCCACAGCCGCCAGTGCAGGGAAAGCTGCCGGCAGCTCTTCAATAGAGCTCCTGTGGAGCAGGGAGTTTTGAAAACTCCCGCCCAGAGAAGCTCTAACGGAGCATGCCCAGAAAATCTGAGCATGCTCCGTAGAGCTTCTCTGTCCCAGGAGCTGTGGCTGGGCCGTCCGGCTCCAGCCACGAGGTTAGTTTGTGGGAGGGGCAGGGAGCGGGCCCATGGGGGGGG
>ML681963.1:27493470-27524396 GCA_007922195.1 Podocnemis expansa
GGTGGGGAGCAGCGCTGGGCAGCGCTGAACCCCGTCGGTGCCTGCAGCCCCCAGAGGAAGCGAAATAGCAGGTTCACAGTGTGAACCTGCTATTTCGTTTCCCACTTTCTCTCTTATTTTGAAATAACATTTTGCTAATTCGAAGTATGTTATTTCGAAATAAGGTGTTATTTCGAAACAAGTTGTTTCGACACAACTTGTTTCGAAATAACCCTGTGTGTGTGAACACAGCCATAGAGAGAGAGAGAGACAGACAGAAAGAAAGAAAGAAAAAGAAAGAAAGAAGTTGCTATTTCTTTTAGATCAGATTGTATGAAAGCAGGATTAAATCAAGACTATGGATTCTTTTCCCATGACAACAGGTGTTTTGATTTCACCTTTCTTTATGTGCTATTTCCCTGTGTTTGAATTTTAACAACTGCTGTGCCCTGGCAGTTGACCTGGGGCACCTTGTCCAGAGCTGGAGGAGTCTGGGCAATGCACGGAGACCATGTAATGCTGTGCTGGCACATTGCTGGGATACCTCAGGCTCCCTGACCTCCCTTGGCTCCCTGTTGCCACACACAGTATGGACGGTGGTGTGGTCACTTACTTCCCGTAGTAAAGGAGTGGCCGGGGGAGAGGAGGACTTCTGCTGTGGTACACTGCAGGCCAACTACCAATAATGCACCACTCCTAGGGTGACCTAGCAGCTGCCAGTGTGGACGCGGGCAGTCTCTTGGCATTTTGAGTGTGGACACTCTAGGTCGATTTAATAAGGTCTACTTTAGGCCGGCTTAAAGTAGACCTTTTTAAGCTGGCCTAATAAAGTCCTGTAGTGTAGACATAGCCGATGAGACCTAATGTTGGGAGCAGATTATCCAAAGGGTAGTGAAGAGTCTCATCTGCTGCTGGATGAAGTAAATGGAAAGATTCCTACTAACGTTATTTGGCATTGGGTCAGGAATCAGCTAGTGAAAGCAGCCCTTCTTTACTAACTGACAACAAATCTGATTAAGGTAAGATTCCAAAGTGCAATTCTGGATCCAAGATCCCTGAACGTTTGGTAACTTTTGCGCATCTCTAGCAATAATAATTATTTATATTACAATAATGCTTAGTGTCCCAATCAGGATTGGGGTGGACCCTTTATGGTAGGCAATGTACAAATATGTAAAAAAAAAATGTAGTCCTTGCCTCAAAGAGCTCAGTAATGAAATTTTGACAGTGAAGCTGAACTCATTAAAGATACAGCTCTGCAAATCTACCACATTCTCCTTTAATCCTGGAGAAAACTGGGGGGTGAAATCCCAACCTCATTAAAATCCATGAGTGTTTAGCCACTGACTCTAAAGGCACCACAATTTCACAACAAATATCAAACCAACCTGATTGCTTTCTATGATGGGTTAACAAGCCTTGATGATAGAGGGGAAGTGTTAGATGTGGTGGGAAGTATAAACTTGAGAAGTACAGTCTGGATGGAGCTACTATACGATGGGTGAAAAATTGGTTGGATAACAGCTCTCAGAGAGTAGGTATCAATGGTTCACAGTCATGCTGGAGGGGCATAGCGAGTGTGGTACTGTAGGGATTGGTTCTGGGTCCAGTTCTGTTCAATATTTTCATCAGTGGTTTAGATTATGGCATAGAGAGCACTTCTATAAAGTTTGCTGATGATACCAAGCTGGGACCATCTGCAAATGCTTTGGAAGATAGGATCACAATTTAAAATGATTTGGACAAACTGGTGAAATGGTCTGAGGTAAACAAAATGAAATTCAATAATGACAAGTGCAGTATACTACAGTCAGAAAAGAACAATCTATTGCACATATACAAAATAGGCACTGACTGCTTAGGAAGGAGTACTGCAGAAAGGGATCTGGAAGCTGGACCATAAGCTAAATATGAGTCAACAGTGTAACGCCATTTCAAAAAAAGGAAACATTCTGGGACGTAATAACAGGAGTATTATAGATAAGACATGAGAAGTAATTCTTCCACTCTACTCAGCACTGATTAGGCCTCAGTTGGAGTATCATGTCCAGTTCTGAGCACTTCATTTCAGGAAATATGTGGAGAAATTGGAGAAAATCCAGAGAAGAGCAACACAAGTTATTAGAGGTCTAGAACACTTGCCTTATGAGGGAAGATTGAAAGAGGTGAATTTGTTTAGTCTAGAAGACAGGTGACATGACAACAGGTTTCATGTATCTAACAGGTAGTCACAAGGAGAAGGAAGAAAAACTGTTCTCCTTAATTGCCGATAATAGGGCAAGAAGTAATGGACTTAAAGTACAGAAAGGGAGGTTTAGGTTGGACATTAGGAAAATATCACTCTGACAGTTAGAAATTATCTCTGGAAAAAGTTGCCTAGGCAGGTTGTGGAATCTCCTTCACTGGAAGTGTTTAAGATCAGGTTAGACAAGCACCTTTCAGGGATAATTTCAGAGTGTACTTGGTCCTGCCATGAGTACAGGGGACTAGACTTGATGACCTCTCATGGTCCCTTCTATTTCTATATGTCCATACAGGCTTCTTATTTCGAAACAACATAGGTTGCTTCGAAATAAGAAGCAACATGTCCACACGACGCACTGTTATTTCGAAACGGTTAAACCTCGCATCTACTTGAAATAGCCATTGTTTTGAAATGGTTGTTTCAAAACAACGGCGTTCGGACGCGTTGTTTTAAAACAACAACATTGTTTTGAAACAACTGTTTTGAAACAACAAATAACCCTTTCAAAACAAGGGCTATTTTGAAAGCAGGCTTTCCCTTAATTTGAATTAACAAACACTTAATTCGAATTAACTTTTCGAAATAAGGACTTTATTTCGAAATAACTCATTTTGAAATGGGTTATTTCGAAATAATGGTGTGTGTGTGGACGTAGCCTACAATTCTAAGATTCATGAAGATGAAACTTTGCCAACTCTTCCTGTGATGCAGATTTTCACAGCATATTGTAGGTGCATATTGCCTTTCATAAAATCACAGCATTTTATAGATAGAACAGAACAATTAAGTCATCACCGGTCTATGGTTAATGCTTGATAGTTCATTATGGTATGTTTCAGGTGGTTTTCTAGTCCAATTGTAAATTACTCAAACTATGGGTATTCTACTTAAAGGATCTCACTGTTAAAAATTACATTCTGATATTTAATCTAATTTTTCCTTTTCTTAATTTTGTGCCTTCACGCTTAGCTTTTCTTTGAAAATCATCAGGGGCTTTTGCTGCATCTCATTACATATCCTAATTTTTAAGGGAATAACAAGATCTATAATGACTCATTCATTCAGGATTTTACAAATTATAACATAGTGTATGGTAATGCATTCAAACAACAAAATCCACCTGAGACATTGTAATGGCATGTAGCTACTTCACCACTCTTACTGACTTACTAAGGTATAGGTCTTGTTTTGGCTCCCTAAACAAACCACAACCACAGGATCCAAGTTTGATTCTTAGCTGTGTTAATTTTCAAAATTCTTATTTAGTGTTACTTATTTGAGGGGAAAGATTGTTGTGTGGCTAAGGACCTAGATGGGGACTCAAGAGATTATAATCTGATGTATGCTCACAGACACTGTGACCTTCAGCAATTTATTTAACTTTGCCACATCTCAGTTCCCCATTCTTTTTCTGTCTTGTGTCGTTAAATCATAACTACTTTAGTTCATTTTGAGTCTATTTCTTACTCTATATATTTCACTAAACTGAATGGCACCCTGATCTCAAATGAGGTTTACAGGCATCAAGGTAATATAGATATGTATTATTGCAGGTGGTTTTCTAGGCATTTTAGAATGGGAAAGATGCATATGTATATGCACACAACTAATTGATTAAGCTTTTTTCAGTCAGCTATACAGCTTGGACTAGTATGAATCCAGAGGGGAGGATTTCCCTGTAAAAAAGCCTATGTTTGTAATATCAGTTGAAATCCTGGCCTTACTGAGGTTAGAGAGTTTTGCTATTGACTTATGTGGGGAGGGGGACAAGATTTTACACATAGAGCCTCTAGTGACTTTGTTAAATATCTGTCTACATATTCTTCAGGTCCTCTTTTAATCTCTAGCTTTGTCACCTTTGTGTCCCTTCCATGTTAGGTCTTAACAGTTGAGAATTACATGACTGTATCCAATTCTGACTGAAATATAAATGTCTAACTCATTTTCCAGAGTTTTCTATAGATTGGTCCACGTTGTGTTCAGGATATGATGCACTGTACTTTGCAACCGAGAGCTGCTGACTGTGGCTATTTAAGTTGCTTCATCTTTGTAGCATAGTTCTTCCAGGACTAGAACCTTCATGCATTACTTCTTTTCTCACTCAGTGCTACAAAATGTTTCATTGATCCTTAAAGGTATTTCTTTGCTGTAATTTTAACTACTTATTTTCATGCAGACTTCATTGCTGGGCTTGTATTTATCGATGCTGAGAAACCTGTGTGCAATTTGTTCTCCATTAAAAGGTCTATTGGGGATAATCTACATTCTTAAAAAGCTGCATGTTAAGCCAATAAAATCAAATATGAATATAAGGTACAGCTGGCTGCTTATATCCCAGCAGTCTTTTGAAAATCACCTTTCTCTCCTTTCTCTCTCTTTCCATTTGTTTAGGCATGAAGTGCATAAGTAGACAGTATGTTTGAATTCATATACTATCATAAATGAATAGGACTTTTTATTTTTTTATTTTGTCTTTTTGGAAGACTTGTCCATGGCCAGTGATATTAGATTCCATGATAAACAATGATATTAGAATCCCATGCCTCACAAACGTAGCTTTCACAAGTTTTGTCTCAGACTGGCTGGACAAATACATAGTAATTTATTAATATCGGCTTGCATTGCACGAGATAACTCTGAGCCCAGATGCTTCTGCCATCAACTCCCTTGGTAGATTTGAATGATTATATATACAGTTGCCTATTGCGTTTTCAAGCTCTTCATCTCACATTCAGGAATTATGATTCTGTCTTTTTTTGGTAGTATTCCTGCTCTGAGTGATAATTCAGCTCACAATGAACAATTCTGTTCATATGAACCTCTGGACACCCTAGGTAGTAAGATTAAGGCCTAGTCTAAACTATTTTCAAAGGGATAGCCGTGTTAGTCTAGTCCAGCAAAAAGAGTCTTGGGGCACTTAAAGACTAACAGATTTATTTTTTCACATGAGCTTTCTTGGGAGAAAATCCCACTTCATCAGATGCTTCGAAGATGGGTGAATTTACAGAATGGAATGAAAATAAATGCAAGGGGGTGTAAAACATAGGATCAGGTCATACAGTAACAGCAAAACAGAGCAGTTGTTAGGTTCTGTGAAAGCAGGATTTCGAATTGAGACTACGAGTTCTTTTCCCATTACAAAAGGTAATTTGAGTTCAGGCTTCCCAGGGTTTAAACCTAACAACTGCTCTGATTTGCTGTTACTGTATGACCTGATCCTATGTTTAAGTCTATGACTAAAGGTGAGCCTGAGAAATAAAATTAACAAGCTTCATCAGAAGGATATTTATCCCTTTCCACAATGATTCTAAGATAGCCTTACATAAAATGTATAGACTTCTTCAAGACAGAGCACTACTTTCTGTGCTTTCCAGTTCTAAAATAATTAAAGGTTTGGATTCCACAAAACTGGCAACCAGGATAGCATTTAAAAATACTCCCAAAAACAAACAGGGCACTAATCTTTGCAACTTGTAGTGTGGTTTTTTTTGTTTTTTGGTCTTGTTCTGTTTTGATTTAAAAGACTAAGTGGTACAAAGTCAGGGAAAATTAACTGAAGCAGTTTAATCTACTGCTTTTCTTCATTACCAGCATAATGAAGGATCTGGGGCCCTTCCCCCCCGCCCCATGCAGAAGTCTCCCTGGCTCACACTCTTACTTACCATATTGCAGTGCTGAGAGAAGAGAGTATTTACAGACACATCAGCAGCACTTTCATCACCACCCCCTGCACCTTGGATCCAAACACACTGGGCTGACCCTCTGGGCTCCTAGAGTTCCCTCCCCCTCAGCCTCAAGCCCAGCGCAGCCAGCTCCTGGCAGCCTCCCCCTCTTTACATATGTACCCAAGCCAAGCCCTTTTGTGCCTGAGACCCTCCCCTGCCCACTACAGAACTTACCCATCCTTAAGCAGAGGAATCTCCAGCTGTGAGCTGCTCCAAGCATCTGAGAGCAGGGCAGGGTATTTAAATGGCCCCAGCTCTCAGCTAGGGAGCCACAAAGCAGCTGCTAAAGAGGCAAAAATAGCTCACTGAGCCTGTATTGCCAATCTCAACAGGTGCACCGATGGGAAATGCTCTCAGTTTGATGTGGCGTTACTCTTTTTTGAGAGGTGAAGTTAATGTATCGAAGGTAGAACACTTCTGGGATTGACTGAGTTGGTCTCCACTGGCAGCTGAATTGATCCCGCTGTGTCAGCCTGTGCAAGTCAATACACAGTCTCAGTGTAGACATGTCCTAAGCTAACATTCACTACTTTTGGCTTCATTGGCTTTCTGAAAAAGTTCTCTCTGTTGCTGAGGAAGATGGGAAGCTGATTCACATTTAATTTGAGTGAGACCCTTCTACACTTACAGCTGGGATCACTCAGAAATAAATAAGTTTGCACTTCTATTAGACTTGGCTACCACATGCTCTACATGGAAATTATTCTGCTATCATTCACACTAGAGTAATTCATAAGGAGTTCCAGTGAAGTCAGTTACAGTTCCATCACTGAGAGACTGAGATCAGAATCTGGTTCAAAATCTTTATAATGTAATTGGAAGTAGATTTGTAAGGATTTGGGTTTTATCTGTAAATATTGGTTAACACAGATTTTACCATACAGACATGAAACCAAGAAAAAATATTTCCAATGATAATAACAGAAACTTGGAGATAGACTGAGTGAGAAAAATGTTTGAGAACTTATTAGCGTTTGATTTAAGGAGATGTATTTTGTATATTTTGACAGGTGATGGTGGCAGTTTCTGTTTTAATATTTATAAACTTTTTGTATGTCATCTTCTGTTATTAAATTATTATTGCTTGACCCCCCTCAATTTCCTGAAACTGTGGAAATTAAAAGGATAACAACAACAACAACAACAACAACGTCATGCTTAAAGCCCATATTTTTACTCAATTGAGCAAATTTAAATCAATAAGAATGTTAAAATGTTTAAAAATGAACATTGAATTGTCAAAAGTCTTTTTAAGAGAAGAATTCTGCCAAGCCTTACCACAGATGTTTGAATACATTTTGGGATGTATGTGTGCATGGTATGTGGGAGAGTCTAGCAGTATTTGTGATGGTTTGTCTAATACTTGTGCTTAATCCTTTCATTATCTCATTTGAAATTTGAGAGTTTTCCTTTAGACATGAGAAAAAAACCAGGAGGAGGAGGTGGATGAGACTTTCTATCAACAATAGCAGAAGTTTCTGGATCACAAGCCATGGTTCTCATGGGGTACTTCAACTACCATGATAGCCACTGGGGTGGGGAGGAGCCCTATGAGGAAAGACTGAAAGCATTAGGCTTATTTAGTCTGCAGAAGAGAAGATTGAGGGGGGATTTGATAGCAACCTTCAACTACTTGAAGGGATGCTCTAAGGAAGATGGAGCTCGACTGTTCTCGGTAATAACAGAGGACAGAACAAGGAGCAATGGTCTCAAGTTGCAGTTAGGGAGGTCGAGGCTGGATATTAGAAAAAACTTTTTTACTAGACGAGTGGTGAAGCCTTGGAATGAGCTGGCAAGGGAGGTGGTGAAATCTCCATCTTTGGAGGTGTTTCAGGCGCGGCTGGACAAAACCATGACTGGGATGGTTTAGTGGGAGTGGTCCTGCCTCTGGCAGGGGGTTGGACTAGATGACCTATGAGGTCCCTTCCAACCCTATGATTCTATGAATACAGCAGTGCACAGACAATCCAGGAAGTTTTTGGAGAGCATTGAGGACAGCACCCTGATACAAATGCTGGAAGAACCAAATAGGGGCCTTGGTCCTCTTGACCTGCTGCTTACAAATAGAGAAAAATTGGTAGGGGAAGTAGAAGTGAATGGCAACCTCAGCAGCAGCAACCATCAAATGATAGGGTTAAGGATCCTGATCAAAGGAAGAAAGGAAAGAAGCAGAGCACAGACCCTGGACTTCGGGGAAGCAGATTTGGCTCTTTCAGGGAACTGATGGACAGGATCCCCAGGAAGGCTAATCTGAAGTGCAGAGGAGTCCAAGAGTGCTGGCTGTAATTTAAAGGAACCCTGCTAAGAGCATAGGGAGATACCACTCCAATGTGCAGAAAGAACAGAAAATATGGAAGGTGCCTAGCATGGGTTAGCAGAGGGAACCCTGTTGGGAGCTGAAACACGACAGGGAAGCTTACGAGAAGTGAAACTTTGGATAGATGAATAGGAAGATGTATAAAGATATTGCTCAGGCCTGCAGGGATAAAATCAGGAAAGCCAAAGGGCAGTTGGAATTTGCAGCTAGCAATAGATGTGAAGGGTAACAGGAAGGGGTTCTACAAGTATATCAGTAACAAGAAGAGGATCAGGGATGATGTAGGTCCCTTTCTGAATTGGACAAATCAATTAGCCTCACCTTAGTCCCTAAAATAATCATAGAGCAGGTCAACTCTTTCACCTTTTGACCATAGACTGCAACTCATTTGTGTATGTGTATCTACATACTTTAACCTTGTAATAAATCTCTCATTTCTTTTTTCTAGTTAATAAACCTTTTGCTAGAATTGGCTACAGGCATTGCCTTTGAGATATCTACAGTACAAATTGACCTGCTGTAAGTGGCTGATCTGTTAGGACTCAAAGAAATCAAAATATTTTGAGAACTTTGGTGTATGGCAGATGACAATCACTAAATCCAGTTTGCCTGGATGGTAAGATAGACTGGAATGACTAAGGAGCTGCCTGTGATTCCATGGTAAGACTATGATAGTGCTTTTGGGGTTCACACTAAGGATGTGAATATTAGTTTAATCTGAAATCTGATTAAATGTTCTAAAAATAGAAGATTTAGTTAAATGCCCAGGAGTGGAGGCTAGGCTGGTGGACTGCTCTCACTGACAGGAAGCTGAGTAGAGTTAAGCCCAGCTATTGTTCGTCTACTTCTCCCCACTGCCCCCACTGGGCTCCTTGCCTCCCTTCTCCCTCTGCACCCAGTTGCAGCTGTGGCCTACCTCCTTCCTTCCCCCGGCACTGAGCTCTGTGTCAGGAACGGAGCCCAACCATGGCTCATCTCCCTTTCTCTCACACTGGGCTCTGCACCAGAAGCCAAGCCCAATTACTCACCCCACCAGGACTGGGAGCTGAGTTTATCTGTGGCATCCCCTTTACACTTGAAGCTCCCCCCCTTTCAAAGGGAGTCTAGCCCAGCTGTGGTTACCCCACAAGATGAACTCTATTTCCACCTCAGAGAGCAGCTGCCCAGCTACTCTTGCTCAAGGGGAGCCAGCTCAACTGCCTCTCTCCTTTGCCCCCTGCAGTTTAAAAATAATCAGCTATTTAAAATGTTTACACAGCTTATTACCATTTAAGCATCTAATCGATTGACCTTTTACATCCCTAGTTTATGCTTGTTACTGGGTTGGTGAAATCTAATTATAGAGCATACAACTAGTTTGGAGTCTCTGTCCTGTGTCTTGAGATTCTGCATTGAGACTGGCATACATGGTTGTGAACCACTCCAGCCAGTGTGACACACCATTATACTAACAGAATCCTTTAGAGCTACTTCCACTCAAAGTGGCTTTAATTTACATACTAAAAAGATGGAAGAAAGTGTAAGTTAAAGTGGCATTGTCTTTAGATATGTTTTTATCCATTTCCATCATCCATCTCAACAGAGGTGTGGCACTAATTTAGTCCCTTTTAGTCATTAGTAAAGTGGAGGTAAGTAGCTGCAAGGGCATCACAATGTAAAGATGTCTATTTTTGTGCAAAGGGTTCTAACATACACGTCACCTCTGAATTTGGACCAGTGTGTTCTTTGTACACAGTGTTGTTTTTCCTATACTAGATCTACACAGTGCATTATTAATAAGAATTCTTTTTATGATTAACTGAAACATAACTGGCCAAAACTGGCTGGAGTTCTTTTATTGTAACTATGGACAGCAGCTCGTCTGTTGTGTATGGAAATTTTTCAGTTAACTGAATGTAATGATTTCTCAGAGTGAGGAAGAATGAAATTGGATTTCATTTTCTTAGTGCAACTTACATTAGAAAAGATGAGTGCCTTGAATGGAACGTGGATGAAATTTCCATTTCCCCTTTTTTCTTTAACACTTACTTCAATTTCTGGTTCCAGGGGGGAGCCACCAATGACAACTGCATTGTTTGCCTTGAAAAATACTGTTGCTGATTTCCATTTTCTCATGGAAAGCATTAGAGCATTAGTTTTTGTCTCATCCCTTGATATTCTGTCCTCAATTTTCTTTCGAAGTAGTTACAACTAGCAATACATCTGCCCCAATGTTTTTACAAAAAAGAATTCTCACACAAAACATGAAAGACTTTTTGATCAGAGTACACCACTTTCATTATGGTGAATCAAAGAAAGAGGCATATTCTACAGATGTATCACACACCCACTGTTGAAACACTAGCCATTTCACACAAGCAACACAGCAGTGTAATTCAGCTGTGATTCAGCAAGGTACTTAGGTACGTGCCTAACTTTAAACATCCGAGTAGTCAGTGAGATTAAAGAATGACTCCTGCTGAAATTGCTGGAAAATTTTAGATAAGAAGAATGTGACTACTGACACTGGAATTTAGCCAGGACACCAGTGCTAATATCCCTACCCATTATATCAACTAGCTTGGGATCTTTAATGACCACAACTGGTCAGGGCTTTGGTTTTACATAGCATCTGCTTTTAATTTACCATTAACCACATGGCCTGTATCATGATCAAACATGATTAATTAATATGCTGACTAAAAGAATCTAAAAGAAGTGTGATATTTTTTTCCCCTTTGGCTTTGATTTTTGCATTCCTCATTCAAATGCACTGAGAAAAAAAGAAGTCCTCACAAGGCATAATAAATAAAAGCAGATAAATGAATTGAGGCAAAATCAAATTTACCTACATTCCTTGGGGAGTGACTCTGATACTAAGATATTTTTAATACACTTATGAAGTATAAATAAAAAAGAGCAACTTTCTTATGATATTTGCATTGCTTTTGTATTTTTTTCTGAAGCCAAGTGCTAATCTGCTCCGATGAATTTGCCCAACTTCATTGATTGCTACTGAAACTCTATACCTTTGTTGGAGCCAAAAGACAAAAACACACAAAAATTGCCAGAATCCATTTAAAAAAAAGTTAGAATACCATCTGTTATGAGATTTCACTTACTATCTAATTAATTCTCATATGTTCCCAAGTAGAAAACCCTCCGCTGTTCACGGATGCATATGATAGTGAAAACATATGGTGGCCTTCCAGGTTCCTCTGCCTAGTGTTGGGTGTTGTGACTTCTTGATTAATTAATCACAATAAATGATCAATCTCTTTTTCATAAGAACAGCATGCAGGCCTGCTAAGTTTCCTGTACATTCCTCTCATGTGTCTCTTGTCATCCCAAGACCTTTTACCGTAAAGGTCATTATTGAAAAACATAAATAAATGCAGGCTGAGACCCAACTGATATTACAGGCAGTTATTAGTTAATACATCTCATCTTTCACTTGTTTGGCCTCTGGGAACTGAAGTATGCACACATGAACACACGCACAGATTCATTTAATTTCATGCTATCTGCAGTAACTTGGGGAAGGGGTGACTTAAGGATAACAGAGTACATTAGCCCAGATTTTCTGCTGCCTTTGGTGCATCAGAGAGTGGTTGGAGCCTATCAGCTCCTTGGGAACCTTTCTGGGCTGATCTGTGCCAACTGAGCTCTTGATTATAGGCTGCTCTAACCTGATCCAGCTGGCAACAGTTCCCACAGGCCTGGTTGTCAGCTGGAAGAAGTCAAAGTATATCATGTTATTGGCTCATCTCAGTTCCACTTTACCCCATTCTAGGGTTGAATGCGGGTGATGGTGGTGCAAAAGGTGGCTACTTTCATTCTGTATTAGCTCAGGGATTCTTCATGTCAAGAGAATTGTCATCTGGACAGCTCTGGCTGCTTCCTAGGCCTTAGTGCCAACAGACTGAGCAAAAAGGGACCACAAGGCACAAGAAAATATGGACCTTTATTGGTTGAAGGACTGTTATTTACTTTCAGGCAACCTTGGTTTCCAACCCCAGACTCTTCATAGCTCTATATGCTATATTGTCTTATACTTCCCTGCCCCCTGTAGTAACCCTTGGGGAGAAAGGGGTTAACAATCTGGTCAGTGAGTCCCAGGACAGCCAATAGGAATGAAGCACAGTTTATTGAAATGGAACAGCAGCTTTGCCTGTTCCTGTTTGGATGCAGCAGAGCTCCTGGAAGGATCAGGAGGAGGCCAGAGGGGCCTGAGGAAGAATCCAGCAACATCCTTACCAAAGATAAGTTAAGTTGTTACTGACCAGGCATGGGTAGAACAGGGAATGTTTATTTAGATGCGGTCAGGGTATTTTCTTTGCTTTGGGTTTGTTTTCGGATTTCTCTGTGCTGAGCACATGTACCCCCCTCCCACTACCCTGTAACTACCTAAGTTAATTCCCAGAGAAGCAACTCTCTGTGTTTTTTATCTGTTCTTTTTGATTAAAGATTGTACCTTTTAAGTAAGTTCTGGTTCTGTGTCCTGGAAGGGCAAGAGGTTTGTGTGCATGTGCCTCAGACTGCACAGGCAGCTACTAAAGGGGACTCTGTTCCAGTTCCAGCTCATATTGCAGCTGGAGTTCAGTCACTTTCAGGAGGGAGGAATAAAAGTGCTTGTGGATACCTCACAGGAAGGAATTCCCAAGTGCACCTTCCTGGGTTTCAAGAGGTTTTTTGCATTTGGGTGGTGGCAGCGATACCACTCCAAGGCCAGGAACTGGAGGCCTTGGAGAGTTTTAAGAGCAGGCTTTAAGGCCAGTGACTTTGCAGGTCTGTTGCGGGCCCCCACCTTCTGCACTCAGAGTGCCAGAGTGGGGAACAGCCTTGACACCCCCACTTTGCTGGATATAATATAATCGCATCTCATGTTCTATATGTTGACACAATTTTGTCCTTCACCTCTGAGTTTTTCTGAAATGATATTTCTAGTTTGGATGTTTCAGCTAAATGTGAAGATTGTGCCATTTGGGCCACAGCAGTGCTGCCCAGAGAGAGTTCTAAGAATTCATATATCTCAAGAAGCCATGATGCAACCTAGAGTCTCCTGGTGTGCATGACCACTTCACCATCTTAGAGGAGCATGTATTATGTCTAGCAAATAACCTAGTTGGTCAAAAGCTAGCAATAATGTCATGTACCTAGCCTCCACTTCAAATGGTTGATAGCGACATATGTGGTGCTAGTAGCAGGGGTGTCGCTGGCATTGGGCACGCCGGGGCATGTGCCCTGGGTCCCAACGCCAGTGCCCCAGATCTCCGGCCCAATTGGGCTGGGGATCCGGGGCCCGATCCCTGGCTGGCCGTGGCCGCGGCTGCGGCGGCCCCATCCCCTGCCAGGGATCCGAGGCCTGGCTGACCGCCCAGCAGGCCCTGCCTCTGGCCAAGGATACGGCCAGGGGGAGGCCGCACCACCGTGGGCAGCTAGGCCGTGGCAGCACTGGGCCAGAAGTGACCGCTGGAGGCTGGGCCCGCCACCGCTGGTGGCCAGGCCCCCGATCCCCAGCCAGGGACGGGGCTGCCGCGGCCGCGCCCTGGATCCCTGGCCAGGGATCCGGGGCCTGGCCATGGGTGGCCTTGGCAGCCCCATCCCTGGCCAGGGATCGGGGGCTTGGCCGCCCACAGGTGCAGGCCCGGCCCCCAGCGACCGCTTTTGGCTGGGCTGCACCGCAGCCTAGCTGCCTGCAGTGGCGCGGCCCCCTGCCCCCGACCCTATCCCTGGCCAGGGGGTGAGGCCTTCTGGCTGGAGGCGGGGCCTGCCCGCTGGGGGCGGGGGGCTGGGGCTGTGCCCTGGGTCCCTCCCCACCCCAGCACCACCTCTGGCTAGTGGGGAGCCGTCCCTGTGCTCCATAAAGTGTAGGGAATGCAGTTGTACTTGGCCACTTGTAGAAGGCGCTAGCTAGGAGAAGTTTTCATGTACTCTCTCAACCACTTGGCAGCTAGTGCTGCAAACTACAGTAAAATAAGCACTTAAAGAAAAGGGAGTAAAAAAATGTATCCTAACCCATAATAAAAAAAGACAATACCATAGGATATGGATTTACGCATGTGTTCAATAGATCTATACCAAACCTGCCTATCATATCAGAGAGTTTTTATCTTTCCATTCACTAGCATTCTTCTGTTCATGTCAATTTTTGTTTTTCTTTACCTTTCACATTTTGTCTTCTTATTTAATTATTGTGTTTTGTCAGAACAGACAAGGTCTAAGAGGCTAACTGCTGTTTTCTTGAATACCCACATTAAAAAATGACCTCTCAGATTTCAGCCATTTGTGGAGAACAACATAAAACACAAAAGGGAGAGTGAGAAATTTGCATTTGGAGCTGAGAACTCCTTAAATATCACATTTCAGAGTTTGATGTAATTTGAAATGGCCCAGGGACACTGGAAAATTATGATTTATAATGGAATCGCCAGTTCAACCTGAATGTGAGTAGCAATGATGATGTGATTATAATAAAGCTTTCACTGTAGCAGAATGACATTTCAAGCTTACAATAATATGATACTTTAATGGTAAACACTTAGGCTCCAAAGCTGCAGAGGACTTTTCTGCTGGTCTGAGCTCTGATTCTTTTCTCACATTGGTGTAAATTTGGAGTAACTATTAAAACCAAGGGAATTCTACTAGTGTTAGAAAATAATTGAACTCTCAAACTGAACAACATGGGCCTCCTATGTTGTACAGTCTTGGAGGCTAATTTTGATACATCTAGGAAAACTAAATTTCTTCTGTGGACCCTGGAACATCACACCAAGCATTACATAATGCTCCTTTCTTAGATGTGCCTATCCTGACTGCCACAAGCCTGTGAGATCATCTTAGGACCACCATCATATACACCAGCCATTACTTCTGTTAATATTGATGGTGAAGTCACATGCATAAATGGTTATTTTTGCTAGTCAACTTTTGTATTTGTGTTCAATTAACCCATATTTCAATAAGGTTTTTGCCTGATGGTTATATATCTCACCCTACAGTTTTGCCATTCACTTCCGTGGAAGTGGAAGCAGATCTAAAGATAACAGAGTAAAGCAGTTTGCAATAGCACAAGCATTAATTTTTATGTGACAAAGTAATTTTATTTGTATGAGAATCTTTGAAACACCCTGATCTTTCTGTTAAATAGGTTGATTGCACAGAGTCATCCCCTTTCTAAAGAGGTTTTTTTTTCTTTCATCTTGACAACAGTTCACAGTTAGCACAAAGTATGGTTTTAGCCACTTTGGGGAGGATTCTCAGCTGTCAGCTCATTAGGATCCTGAATTTTGGATGTGAAAGGATTATTTTTTTAGACAGGAGGTTGTATTGTCTAGGTGTTCCATCCCAATTGGTCCACAGACTTACCATGTGATTCTGGGAGCAAATAATTTCTGTCCTCATGTCTTAGTCAGCTTAACCATAAATTCATGGTGAATGAGACGGTTGGAAAAATTCTAATGAAACTTTATCTGAATTTGCAGATTCATTTATATTCTTCAGGAAATTGATTTTGACAATGTTGCCTGAAAGCTAGGCTCTACTTGGGCTAATGTGCTAAAAATAGCAGTGTAGCTGGGGATAACATG
Source organism: Podocnemis expansa (assembly GCA_007922195.1). Lineage (NCBI taxonomy): Eukaryota > Metazoa > Chordata > Testudines > Podocnemididae > Podocnemis > Podocnemis expansa. Next base: position 27,509,305 of record ML681963.1, read on the forward strand.
GGTGGTGTGCTGGGCTAGCCCTTTAGAAACTATCCAGAGGGTCTGGATGGGCTTGTACTCATGTGGCTGACACAGCTGTCACCTGTGCTACCCCTGGCTCCACTATTACTTTGAGTGTTCTAGCTCAAACAGAGCCAATGCATGTCTCCCTACCTGTGCTGGAATGCACACTTCCATCTACAGTGTAAATATACTCTCTCTGCTCAAGCAGAGGCAAAAGCAGTTTGCAAGATCTTAAAACAATATGCTAAATCAACAAGAAAGAGAGGTTCCCACTGCCTGGACTGATGAGTAAAATGGTGAGTAGTGAAGCCAATCAAAAGAGGCCTAAGTGGCATTCTACATTTTTCATTGCTGTTAATCCTCATTAGTTTTTTAAAAGTCTGTTCTTTACACTGATGTAAATTCGATAATAGAAAAATGATTTTAATTTATACAGATACTTATGCAGAATACAACGGTCTTCTTTCAATGTTAACTGCATGCACATCAACTATGTTGGTCCGCAGATACAAGAACAGAAAATTCCAAAGGGGTAGCCATATTAGTCTAATTCAGCAAAATAAATCTTCAAGTGTCTGCAGAGTAAGATTTTCTCCCACAAAAGAGCATACTGTAAATAAATTTGTTAGTCTTTAAAAGTGCCACTAGACTCCTTGTTTCTTTGTTTTGCAAGACTAGAAAATGGAATCCAAATAATAGCTTGGAAAAAAAAAGAGTAAAGCATGATAATCATATGTTTCATACTGTACATACTGGCCATTAACAAACAAATGGAATATAAACAAATCAATAACAGATTCTACAAAAACATAAAAAGCAGAACACTAGAGTTTAAAGAATGTTTTTATTATTGTGTTCCTGAGATTTTCCTACAAATATGTCCCCCAGGGAGCAATCAAACTTATTGCTGCTGTTATAAGTTGCCTATCCCATGCTAAGTGTACAAATGGGTTGGGAAGAGATGTATTTTTTGGGCTGTCTTCCCTGTTTCAAAGAGAATTGTTACACTGCGGATAGCCAGAACTGTGGGGGGAGGAGGGAGCAAATATTTGTATGTGAAAAAGTCACTATTACAAATCAAATTTTGCTTTTTGATAAGTTTTTATGAAGTGATACATCTTCTCTGTTCATCCAGGACCATAACCTATGAGTCATTATTAACTCCCTCCTCTGTTGGGCCCTTCACACCCAGACTGTGTTGAAATTCTGCTCTTTTCTGCTCCAGCATCTCTCAGATCTAGCCATTTCTTCATGGTCACCCAAGTAAAATTTTTTTGCCATTCCTTATTATCTCCTACAACTAGGGCTGGATTAACCAAACTAGGGGCCCTGGTCTGACCGCCCCCCCAACCCTGGGACCCCTATAGTCTGGGGACCCAATCACCCCACTGAGGGATCCATGGTCCCCAGCATGGCAGCCTGAAAGGGGGGGGGGGGCTCAATGGCTGGAGGGCACTCCCCCCCTTGCCTTACTCTAGCCAATCTGCCCTCAGGGGCAGGGATGAGGGTGGAGGTGGAGTTAATTGATGCATAGCCTCTGGTGCTCCTGCCCAGGGCCACAGGCCCCAGAAGGCTGTGCCAGAGTAGAGGCTATACCACATGCCATCTGGCCCCACGCCCTGGTCGGAGTGAACAGGCACTGGCCTGCTCTGTCCCCCCTCTGGGAGTGGACCAGCTAGCCCAAGGGCAGGGCAAGAGTGTTCAACCCAGACTCTGGACCCAGGGTCCTGCTCTCCTCCACCCCTGAATGCCAGCAGAGTAGGGGCCCTCTCAGTGTTTCCCCAAACTCAATTGGTGCTGAGCAGGGTGGTAGGGGGGCTAGATCAGATAGGGGTTTTAGGGCCTGGATCCTGGGGCCCCCCTTTAGGCCAGGGCCTGGGGCTTCAGTCCCTATATCCCCTACATTAATCTGGCCCTGCTCACAACCTACTTTCTGGCCTACCTGACACCTATCTAATCTCCATCCAGTTCATAAGAAAAATAACTGCTAACCTCCATTTGCCCATTCATATTGCTATATCAGCCTCTTCCCCTTTCTTTGTCTCTTAGTCATGTATACAATCACCAAGGTATCTAAGTGCCTCCAAAGAGATAATTAAAATTACAGTAGACCAGTGTACAAATTTTCCTAATGTTTTTTTCAAATATACTTCCCCCTGCGTCTTATAACTACTCTTACTCTTCTTGTCTTCCTTTTTGTTTATTGCCTGCACTTCCTTTTCCTACTTCTTTCTCTGTCTCTCCTCTTTTTTGTTGCTCAGGGTTATTTTTGTGGGAAAGCTAAGTTGACAAAGTGAGTTTTAGATATTATTTTGAAGGCTATGATGTATGAATCCAGAATTTTGATTACTCTTTGTTGAAGTCTTCTCTCTCTGACATTAGCAAAGTGTGTTGCAGCCCATGAAAGCTTATGCCTGAAGAAATTTGTTAGTCTCTAAGGGTATGTCTACACTAGCAAATTAGTTCGAATTAAGGAGCCTTAATTCAAACGAATTTGCTCCCTGTCAACACTAGGCTTTGCCTAGTTCCAACTAAAAAATTTTAAAAGCTTAGTTCAAACTAGTTGTTTCCAATGGTAAGTTCGAACTAACTACTTAATTCGAACTTTATTTCAAACAGCATGATGTAGTCCTATTAGTTTGAACTTAGTAAGTTGACACTAACAGTTAGTTTGAACTAACCAAGTTTCTTTTTTAGTTCAAACTAACTTTTAGTTCAGACTAGACACAATATTTTAGTTCAAACTAAAAAGTTAGTTAGAATTAAAAAAAGCACATCTAGTTTGAACTAAGAGTTAGTTTGAACTACAAAAATGCAGTTAGTTCAAACTAACTTTGAACTACTTAGTTCAGACTAAGCAAGTCCAAACTAAACTTTTAGATGTAGACGTAGCCTAAGATGCCATAGGACTTTTGTTGTTTCTTTCTCTTATGCTCTTGAAGCTGATAGTGTCACAGTTTCTGAGAAATTCAACTGTTGGGAGTGCTCATACTTGTAACTGGAGGGGTGCCATGTTCAGTGTCTTGGGCTTTGAAGATGGATACCAAGACCTTGAGTTTGATGGCATTCAAAGACTCATAGGGTATGTCCACACACATCTTTTAAATCAAAATAACACTAGTTATTTTGATTTAAAAAAGATTAGGTCCACATTACGTTTTCTTGTTTCGAAATGATGAGCTCCATCATTTCGAAACAAGAGATGTTATTTTAAAATAGCTTAAACCTACTTTAATTCAGATCATCTGTTATTTCAAAATGGTTATTTCAAAATAACTCTGGATGTGTTAGTTCAATATAACCATTATTTTGAAATAACACTTTTGCCCTTCTCCTTCCCAGGGTGCCTTCCTTTTTGTATATATTGGGTGGGGACATGGCCCAGTGAGGAGGCCATGTTGCCACACCTCCCATGGTGCCTCTCTCCTGATTTGAAATAGCAAGTCCTTTGTCTGGACTTGCTATTTTAATTTGAGGTTTTTGCTAATTTTGATTTAAGTTAATTCGAATTAAGGATTTTATTTTGAAATAACTTTTTTCGATTTAACTTAAATTGAAATAAGCATATACGTGTGGATGTAGCCATAGATTCTAAGGTGAGAAGGAACCATAAAGTCTGACCTCCTGCACAATGCAGGCTGCAGAACCTCATCCACCTGTTCCTGCAATAAATCTCTAACACATTGACTAAGTTTTTAAAATCCTCAAACCATGATTTAAGGACTTTAAGGTACAGAGAATCCACCAGCAATTGAGTCATGCCCCACACTATAGAAGAAAGAAAAAACTCCTGGAGTTTTTACCAAAATGCCCTGGGCAAAAATTCTTTCCTGACCCCCAATATGGCAATCAATTAAACCCTGAGTATATGGGCAAGATTCACCAGTCAGACACCCAAGAAAGAGCTCTCTGTAATAACTCAGAACTCATCCTATCAGCATATCTACCACCATAAGCCAAAGATCAGTCAACTTGTAAACTAGCCTGTCTCATTCCATCATTTCCATAAATTCATCAAGCTCAGTTTTGAAATCAGCTAGGTTTGTTGCTCCCATCGCTCCCTTGTGATGCCTATTCCTGACCTTTAGTCCTCTGATGATTAGAGTTTCAAATCAAAACTTTTTGATGGCCAGTTTATATCCATTAATTCTTTTGTCCACATTGGTGCTGAACTTAAATAATCCCTCTCTGTCCCTGGTATTTATCCCTCTGATGTATTTGTACAGATTACTCATATATCCCTTCAACCTTCTTTCGTCAGGCTACAGAAATCCAGCTCTTTGGGTATGTGTATACTGAAGCCTCTTTTAAGTCGACTTAAAGTCAGCTTTGTTAAGTCGACTTGGAGCATCCTCACTGAAAACTCCTGTCAACTGTCTGCATCCAGATGAGGAGATGTGAGGTCAATCCTTCCTGGTGGCCAGGAATTCTGGGAGGGGATCTGGAGGCCAATTAAGGCAACTTAAGGGCTACTCCTCATCTACACTGGCTTAAGTTGACTTAATAAGGTCAACTTAAGCATTAAGTCTACCTTAAGAGGTGGTTATTAAGTTGACTTAATAAAAGCCCAGTGTGGCCGTGGGGGTCTGTAGGTCTACTTAAGCTTCCTTAAGTCTACCTAAGGCTCCAGTGTAGACATACCTTTTGAGTATCCTCTCATAAGGGAGGTTTGGAAGCTCATGGTGTGAGCAAAGCACGGTGATCATCAGGTCTTGTGAGCTGATGGTGTTAATATTGGAGGTTGCTGGATACAGTGAGATGCAACAGTTCTCCCTCACCAAGTTCAAGGTTCTATCTTTTAAGGCCATTCCACATTTCCTCTTCTTCCTACTTGTTTCTTCTTATCTCCTGGTCCCTCATTGTTTTGACTCCACTAGCACTGCCATTCTTGACTGCTCATTTGTCCATTTCTCCTCCAGCCATCTTCATGCTTCTTCCATGCTGCCTCTTACACATGGAATGTCTGACTGCAGAATGTTAACAAACCAGAATTGTAACAATTTATACCCACTTTGCAGAAGGCAAGATCACCAGTCTATTCCAGGTTGCCATAACTCTGACCACTCCAGAAAGCAACTAATATTTTTCACCTCTTAATAGGCTTGCCTATATGAAATGGAGTCATTTTATTGGCCCTATCACTGAAAGCTTCCTTTTGCCAAATCCAGTAATGGCCTCCTGACATTGTTTATTGTGCTACCATTTCTTCTGGTTTGAAAAGTTACTGGCTCAATTCATAGAATCATAGAATCATAGGGTTGGAAGGGACCCCACAAGGTCATCTAGTCCAACCCCCTGCCAAAAAAAGCAGGACCACTCCCATTAGATCATCCCAGTCAGTGTTTTGTCCAGCTGGGACTTGAACACCTCCAGAGATGGAGATTCCACCACCTCCCTAGGCAACTTATTCCAATGCTTCACCACTCGCCTAGTAAGAAAGTTTTTCCTAATATCCAGCCTGGACCGCCCCAGCTGTAACTTGAAGCCATTGCTTCTCGTTCTGCCCTCTGTTACTACAGAGAACAGTCGAGCTCCCTCCTCCTTGGAGCAACCCTTCAAGTAGTTGAAGGTTGCTATCAAATCCCCCCTCAGTCTTCTCTTCTGCAGGCTAAATAAGCCTAGTTCCTTCAGTCTTTCTTCATAGGGCTTGTGCTCCAGCCCTTTGATCATTTTGGTTGCCCTCCTCTGGACTCTCTCTAAATTGTCCATGTCCTTTTTGTAGTGGGGAGCCCAAAACTGGACACAGTATTCCAGATGTGGCCTCACTAGTGCAGAATAGAGGGGAATGATCACATCCCTCGATCTGCTGGTAACACTTCTTCTGATGCAGCCCAGTATGCCATTGGCCTTTTTGGCAGCAAGAGCACACTGCTGACTCATATCCAGCTTCCCATCCACCATGACTCCCAGGTCCTTTTCTCCAGTGCTGCTATTTAGCTGATCACTCCCCAGCCTGTAGCAGTACATGGGGTTTTTTCGTCCCAAGTGCAGGATTTTACACTTATCCTTGTTGAACCTCATGAGATTCCTCTTGGCCCACTGCTCCAGTTTGTCTAGGTCTCCCTGAATCCTGTCTCTGCCCTCTAGGGTGTCTACCGTTCCCCCCAGTTTGGTATCATCTGCAAACTTACTAAGTGTGCAATCTATCCCATCATCCAGATCATTAATGAAAACATTGAACAGAACTGGCCCCAGGACCGACCCCTGGGGCACACCACTTGTTACTGCCTGCCAACTTGACATGGAGCCATTGATTCCTACACGCTGAAACCGTTGTTCTAGCCAGTTTTCTATCCACCTTACAGTCCATGCATCTAACCCATACTTTCTTAATTTGCCAATGAGAATGCTGTGGGAAACCGTATCAAAAGCCTTGCTAAAGTCAAGGTATATGACATCAACGGCTCTTCCCGCATCCACAAATCCAGTCATCTCATCATAGAAGGCGATGAGGTTGGTCAGGCATGATTTACCCTTGGTAAATCCATGCTGACTGTTCCTGATTACTCTACGTTCCTCCAAGTGTTTCAGGATGGATTCTTTGAGAAGCTGCTCCATGATTTTTCCAGGGATTACTATTCAGAACTGTGCAGTGCTCAAAGCTCTCAAAGGTCATTAAAGAGTTGGGTAAGTATCATTCCTTTGTTTTGTACATGGAAACAATAAGGTGAAGAGATAGAAAGGTTAAAATCAACATATTCAAAGTGGATGGCTAATATTTGACACCAAAAGCCATATTTAGATAGCTATATAATTGCTCCAATTTTCAGAGGTGCTAAACAATGAAATCAGTGACAGTTCACTGAGTACAAACTATATGTGGACCTCAGAATTTGGTCCCAGACAGGTTTGTTACTATATTTTTCTATCTTGTATACCATAGATAATTTGTAATCTTGCATTGTTTAATTCTGAGGAGCTGTTGTTATGGTTTGGGTGAAAGATGCTATCCAAATAAAGTATTTAGTATTACTGATGTCATTGTACACTCTGTGGTAGCATTTTAGTACTTACTTGGAAAAATAAAACAAAAACAAACAGTTTGCTAGCATTGCCTTTTGTTTAACAGCATCATTGTGATTTGTGTCTTGCCAAATAATGAAACATCCATTCTTCCTGAGGAAGTCAACATACCAATGTAATGTTGACCCCTGCTTATCAAAGTGAGAAGTGAACTAAGAAAATTGTGATGCTGTTATCCTTCTGTCCATAGCAAATTAGAGTTATCCTGTTAAAATATGCTACATGAAACGTTTTTTCCTACCTCTTTCTTTTGCCAATGACAAGCTGCTTGAAAAATAGAACAGAGACTCAGAAAATGATGAAAAAAGCACCTGACTGAATCACAGTTCATTTATTTTACTTGCAGTTAAATTTATTTTGTGCCCATGGCTTTGGAATCTAGTTACCTTATGACTTCTAAAATTAAATAGCTACATAGAATAACCATGCAGCAAATAAGGAGCTTCTTATAGCCTTAGGTCACAGTTCTATGTTGACAGCATTGTGCAGGTACACAGCCAAATTGGAAGGATGGGAAGGACCGTCTTGAATGCATGGAATGTCAACCTGGGATTTGTTGTACTGCAAATGCAATAGAGCCTTCTGAATCGCTTTCATATAAGAAATGGAATTTCTTCTACATTCGGAAACACCCCACAACGACAATGTGGGCAGACACAAGGCATGACACATGTTGAAGACTGCAAAGTGGCTCCTCTCCTGGAGCCTTTTTGCCTCGAATATTGTTAACAAGAATATTATGTTTTGACTTGATTGGATTGTGTACATCAATGAAATAAATAACCACTTTCTGAGGTTTCCTCCAACATTATGGACTTTGCCTCAACAGGATGGAGCTCTTTCTTTTCCAGCGATGCTTTCGAATTACAGGTTTCCTGATCCCTCAAGATACACCTTGTATTCCACCTATCTGTCCTTAAACCCTTACTAAGAACCGACTCCTGAAATCCAGGACCTCTAAAAATACAAGGTGCATTCCAGCCTCAATTTCAAATGCATCCAAGGATGCCTGTACTATTTTGTTGAGTGGAAAACTAGACCTGAAGTGTGGACTAGAAGCCTGGGTAATAAAATGGAGGAACTGGAACTAGTGGTAGAGAAATTGAAACCAGATATTATAGGGATGACAGAAGCATGGTGGAATAGTAGTCACGATTGGTGTACGGACCTTAAAGGCTATGTGCTCTTTAGGAAAGACAGATGTAATGGCAAAGGGCTGGGGAAGGAACCCCTGCATGCGGCTCCATCCCTGATGTCTGCATCCGGGGAGGGGACCCCCGAGTCCAGCTGGGCTCCTGCTGGCCATGCACAGGAGAGGGGGCCCCACCTGGAGGATGGACCCCCATACGTGTCAGGAGCCCTGCTGGCCATGTATGGTGGAGGGACTCTCACGCACAGCAGGAGGAGCTGAAGCCACACACAGGGATCCCTTCCCTGCACTCGGACAGCGGGAGCCCGGTTGCACGTGGGGGTTCCTTCCTTGGTGCAGAGGGGTCCCTGTTGATGCTAGGACAAGAAAGAAGGACTTAAATTACAACAAGGGAAGTTTAGGTTGGATGTTACGAAAATAATTCCTAACTGTCAGGGTGATTAATCACTGGAATGAGTTGCCTAGGCAGGTTGTGGAATCTCCATCACTGGAAGTATTAAGAGCAGGTTAGACTAGCACCTGTCAGGGATAGTTTAAGAGGGTTCTTGGTCCTGCCATGAATGCCGGGAACTGGACTTGATGACCTTTCATGGTCATTTTCAGTTTCTATGATTCTATAATTAATAGTTCCAAAGACATTGGTCTCTGCAATTCTGATGGTCTTAGATAGCAGTAATACTAGAGGACCTGTTAGAGCTTCAGGCCACAAAGTTTATATCACCATCAATAATTCTGCTTGATGAAAGAGATTTCTATTCAGTATAAAGCAAAAATATGTTGAACTACATTTTAAAACAGTGTTTGTCATGTTTTTTCTTCTTGCACATAGCAACTCCAATCAGTGAATAAGATTCCATTCTGCTAGGTGCTGTGTAGACCAGTAATAAAAGGCAGTCCTTGACACAGGAGAACTCTCAATATAGGTTTCCAATAATATTCACTAGGTGGTTGAAACAGAGCTGAGGGTGGACAAGGTGTATTTTTGATAGCAGGTAGTACTTGCCTAGCCATGAATGCAAAATGAAAGCTAAAAGAGAGTAAATTATCATTTGAAATGTTGTTGTTGTATGTTTGTCCCAGAATATGAGAGTGACAAGGTGGATGAGGTAATATCTTTTATCAACCCAACTTCTGGTGCTAGAAAAACAAGCTTTTGAACTACACAGAGATCTACAGTTCAGGTCTCAAATCTGAAGAAGAGCTCTGTTTAGCTTGAAAGCTCATTTGTATACTCAGTTATCTGGTTTGGATAGGCAAGCACGGTTATACATCCAAATTAGGCACTTACTTATCGAACTGAATTGTTTAAAAATTGGAACTAGTATGCTTGCAGTAAGAAGAGAACAAATCTACAACGATCCAAATCCAAAGCAATCCAAATCCAACCTATGACAGTCCAAATCCAAACAATCCTGCAAAGATTATACAGAGGTCCTCCATTTTCAGTATGTGAGTAATTCCAATGACTGCAATGAGACTATTTACATACATCAAGTTAAATGTGTATAAATCTTCACAGAATTAAGGCCTAGTTTAATTACTGTAATCTGTATGTTCAGTGTTTAATTTCTAAGTGAACACTTTTCCATTCTGAAATGAATTTTATAAGCTTCAGGCTGTGTTCTTTCCTAATAGCTTAAGTAATTGTTCTTTGTTTTGACAGCTATTACCCCTGCATGACAACAATCAGATTGGGAGAAAGTATTTAGCAAAAAAGCTAATTTTTCACCCCACACAAGGAAAAAAAAAAAACACCAACAAACTGGTTAGTGTGAGATATTTTTCCCCTCAGCTCTGTATTTTTCTTGTGAACACCTGTCAGTTGTTGTTTAATTGGGCAACACATGATGTGGATTGATGGGTTTTTTTTTCCCTCCACTGGATCTCATTTTCATCTTTTCAACTTGCTTAGAATTTTCTTTGATGTTGCTATATAAACTTTGGAGATATTTGCTGTTGAAGTTATTCTTAAAACCACCTGCAAACTGCTGGCACTGACTGGGCTACAGTTGGTATTGACAGCATCTGAGATGATGCTTTTTATTGCCTGATTAACTGTTTGCTAATATTTATTAATCTCTTCCTTCCGCTCCCCCCCTTTTTTATCTTTGGATTGCTCATAAACAGAGACAGGGCTAAACCAAAACATTGGATCCAATCACTGCTGATCTTTGAGGGTAGCTTCCCCCCCCCCCCCGCCAGGACTGCTCTCTTTACCATAGTCTGAACCAAAACCACAGATCCAAATATCCCTAAACTGTGGGGAGTTTAAATTATGGATCTGAAATTTGTTAGGGAGCACCTCTAGGCAGCAGCAAACTCAATCATCCTTCAGCAGTGTAAGATCTGATGATATTCTCTTGGTGGAGCTATCTAGGCAGACTATAAAATATAAAGTATGCTGGTAGTTCCTGAAATAATTCCTGAACTGAGAGAGAGGTTTTGTGAGAGAATATTGCACCCATTATACAGAGATCAGAAAGGGAATTCAACAGTTCAAACTTGAATAGTTTGGAGAGCTGTCCAGTGCAAAAAGTCTGTGGCCAATCTTGAGGTAGCCATGCTCCAGAGACCCGCAGAGCACAGCAAACTCAGGACCAGTGCCAGCTTGAGAGACGCAGTCGTTGGCTCCCCTTGCCCTGCTCAGCTGGTGAGCAGGGTGAGGGGAGCCTGTGGCAGCAGCAGTTTTGTGGCTGTGGTGCTCTGAGGGTCTCTGGAGCACAGTAGCCTCCTAAATACTGACAGCCTGAGACCCCCTACTGCCTGCTCCCCTTGCTCTGTTCAGTCTGTGAGCCCTGGGAGTGGGTCCCAGGCTGCAGCCGCGCTGCGCCTGGGACCCTGGGAAACATAAGGCTGCCCCTGTGCTTCCTCCAGTCCATGACTGATGCTACTGATGCAGTGCCAGGACCCCAACAAGGGCATGGAGACAGCAGGGAGCCTGTGGGCAGAGCCCTGCAAATCCATGGGTATCCGCTGCAGATCTGTGGGTATCCACATCCGCAGGTCTGGGTGTGGATAATCACAGACCCATTGCTGTGGATTGACTCATGGATGCAGCTTCTATTGTTACCTTATCACACTGCGATCCATTGCTGAAGCTGCTGCACTGATCTATGTCGGCAGCATGCAGGGGAACCAGGAAGCGCTCTGGCCAATCCTAGATTGTGATCTGCTAGCCAATCAGAGTCTCAAGGTGGGGCTTGGAGACTCACTGCTGGCCTTTGATTGGCTCATTCCCTTGCCCACTTCTTCCTTTTCTTGCTTCCAGTTGGCAAGCCATTGCTGTCAATCAGAGATTTCATGGGTGGGCAAAGAAATCTGATTGATAGCATAGCATGCGAACCACAAACAAGAAAGTGGGTGGCACCCATATGGGGAATGAACCAATCAAAGGCTGAATAGCTGTATGTGAGCCCAAGCTTGGTTGCAGCTGCAGTTACAGATGCAGCTAAACCCCCGCATGCGGATTTTAGATCGGATTAATGTTATCACTGAGCAGATGCGGTTCCACATTTTTGTATCCATGCAGGGGTCTACCTGTGGGCCCCCTGTTAGAGCTGAGAGACTGTTCTCTCAGCTCCCGCACACCACTTCTTTAGTTGGTGGAAGTGGTCCTAGAGAGCACTGACTCCACCAGCAGAAGGATGGCTGTTTATACACCAGCCACCACTCTAATTATATTTGTGACTGTCTGCCAGCAAAACTTTTTCTGGCAGAACTCTGTAGTGTAGACATATCCTTAGACTGAAAGAGTTGCTGTCAAACGGTGAGGTTAAACAAATGTTAATCTGTTACTACAAGTAGAAATAATCACTAAGTCAGTAAACCTTGAGTTATAGTGGTGATGAGCAATCTAAGACAGGCTACACTGTGGGAACAGGTTGACGTATTGGCAGTTAACTCACCCTCCACCTGTGTGCTTACACACTCATGTGCGGGAAAATTCGCATTAAGGGGGGCTGGAGGTTGGCATTGTAACTTCACCCCTGTATAAGGCATAGCTTTCTGTTCGACCTTAATAAATCAGGTCTACATGAGTATGTATGAATCATAGACTTTAATTGGCTGACTGACTAGTCCCACAAGTATGCGTTCTTTCAAGCCTCTCTGGGCTGATATGTTGCAGCTTTGTTACATCACTAGGAAGTATCTTTCCCCCCTCCTCTCTGCCTGCAGGTAACAGAACATGCACCAGCATGGACCCAGCCTGTGGGGTGAGGTGCGCATGTGTGAGAGAGATGAGACTATGGAGTGAGGAATTGCTCTGTGTGTCTGTGGGACCCATGGGTTAAAAGGAAAACACAGGTAGATCTTTACAACTCCTGTAAGAGATGCAATGTCCAGGTCCTAGAACACAGTAATGTAATAGCTGTTTTCAATATGTGTGTTTATTTTTGGTGCCTTGATACAATGCTTTGTGGCTGACAGAAGAGGAGGGGTGATGAGTGCTCAGGCATCACTGCTGTTCAGAGCAATCCCCCACACCATGTAGTCCACCATTCCCCCCCACATATGCCCACTGACCCTGGTCCTGATCAGTGTCCTGATGCTGAGGGACCGTGTACAATCCGCATGCCACACACCAGGCTGCCGCCTGAGGGACCCTGCTATGCAACCCTCCACCCAGCTCTGGGACCTCTCTTCATCACTGGGGAACTCTGGCCTGCATCTGGCTCAGGGCTTCCCTCTCACCTAACTCCATGATTCCCCCTCACCACTAGGGACCCTGCAGTGCACACCAGGCTCTGGGCTCCCCACCCCCAGAGCCCAGCAACTGGTACCACCTCTGCTTTTTCCCTCCCTGTTGGGGTCACTACATTCTGCAGTACAGACAGGACTGCTTCGGCTGGAGAGGGAAGGGGTAAAATTTTCTTTGCCTTGGCTAGGTGAGGCAGCACCAGATGGCAGCTCTTCTCTCCCTGCTACACATACACAGCAGGAAAAGCACTTCCTGTTTCTCTGTGAAAAGCGGAGTGGAGGGGGGCATTGCATCATGGTAGAAAAGCTGACTTCCCACAAGCCCCAGTTCTTCCTTGCACTATGGGACACCTACCACCTAAGAGGGAGTAACAGACAGCAGTGGGGATGCAAGGTGCCAGTGCACAGAGTGAAGTGTGGCCATTCAGCTTTGGTTTTGTTATGTAGCCTTCTCAATGTGGACATTAGATGGCACCCAAGTGTAGACATACCCTAAGTCAGGAACAGAGTAAGAGGCTTCGGGCAGGGTGGTACTAGGGGTGGGCAGGGGAGGTCCCTTGGCCAGAGGTCACTCTCCATAGTGCTTCTGCCCCAGGCCCAGTCTGGCTGGTCTGCCCCTGGGGGTGGGGCGAGCTGGCACATGAAGCAGCCTCCAAGGCAGCCGTCGAGGGTGCTATGCACCAGATGGCCCCACCCCTTGAGTGGAGAGAGCATGTGCCAGTCCTTCTCACCCCACCCCTGTGGGTGGACCGGCTGGGCTGGGAGCATTCAAGAGCTTGGCTTCTAGCCGGGAGTGTCCCTTCTGTCCACCATTGGCAGTGGCCCTCCCAGGGCCCCTTCATCCAAAGCCCTGCTGGCACTGTGCCAGGCTGAGTGGGGCAGCAGGGACTGGATTACACAGGGGTCTTAAGGGGCTGGGGCCTGGGACATCAGCCCTTATAACACCTGCGTTGATCCACCACTGATTTTAGTGGGTGAATAAAGGACCTAGAAGCTAAATAGAAGGTATAGAAATAGAATTTGATTCAGATGGCATGAGTTGACTAATGGAGTACCCAAAAGTTCGGATTTAGAACTAGGTCTGGTTTTGTCCAAATTATACTAAGATGCTCAAGGGAGACACAGGCAATGGAGTGATTCAGTGTATAGAGTTCTGGGGGAAAAACTGCACCACATAAAGAGCTAGTACAATTAGTCTTTGCTGTCTTAGGGTATGTCTACTCTGGATGCTCTGTTAAATTGACGTAACAAGGTTGACTTTAAATCGACTTAAAGCATCCACACTAAAAACTCCTGTTGACTGCTTGCATCCACATTGGCAGGTGCTAGATTGACCCTTCCTGGTGGCCAGGAGTCTGGGAGGGGGTCTTGAGGTGAATTAAGTTGACTAAAGGGCTACTCCCTGTTTACACTGACTTAAGTTGACTTAATGAGGTTGACTTAAATGTTAAGTTGACCTTAAGATGGAGTGTTATTAAACTGACTTATGGAAGCACTTAAGTTGACTTAATAAAAGCCCAATGTAGCCACAGAGGTCTATAAGTTGACTTAAGCTTCCTTAAGTAGCCCTAAGGCTCCAGTGTAGACGTATGCTTATATTCCTCACAGCTGCTCTTCTGCTCCCCATAGCCCCTCATTGCTCTTATGTATTTCTTGAGGTCTAGTGTTAGCGATAGCATTGATATGATAGAAAAACAATCTCTGTCTCGGGTTTCCCTTATTCTAGATGTTGATACATGCCCATACGGCTGCTTTATTAAGAGTTCAAATGCATTATATCTTGAACTAACTTCCCCACTGCAACGTCTTATAGGCTACAAAGCAGGGTTCAAGTGAACTGTGGTGTGTCATCCAGTTTTAATCCTCACTAGAGTTGGTGGAGTTACTTTAGATTTATACCAGGGTACATGAGAATACAAGTTAGCTATGTGGGTTTGACATGGCACAGTGCAGAGTAGTAGTGTCACATGTAGAGGGGCAAGGTTGGAGTGATGTGGATTCCTCATTACTGAGAGTCTTGCTATTCAGCTAGTGATTCCTGCCAGGCAGCTGGAAAGAGATCTAAGAAGCATGTACATAGTCAAGTATCTCATCAGCATGAGGGGCATATTTAAGTCCATTACTGTTCAGACGTGTCCATTCTGGCTATGTCTACAAGGCACTTTTATTTCGAAATAACACTCGTTATTTCGAAATAAAAGAAATTTAGTCTACATGA
>ML681963.1:27524796-27539484 GCA_007922195.1 Podocnemis expansa
GCTGCGGCCACCCCGCCCCGGCTGCAGCCCCCGAGCTGGTGGCGGGGCAGCCGCGGGGCTCACAGCCGCTGCCCCCGCTGAGCCCAGGGCCGGAGGGGCCGGTGGGACCCGGCTCCCTGTGGCTGCAGCCCCCGCGGCTGGGAAAAGCCGGGGCCCCGGGACCCTGCCGCGGGGTTTGCCACCAGCCCTGGCGGCAGGGAGAGCCGGGTGCCCCCGGACCCCACTGTGGGGTTTGGCAGCAGCCTGGGCAGCGGGGAGAGCGGGGAGCCCCTGCACCCTGCCGCAGGGCTTCTGAGCAGCCCCAGCAGCGGGGAGATCGGGGCATCGGCACCCCTCTGCAGGGCTCCCCGCTGGTCTTGGGGGCAGCCCCCCATGCCCTGCGGCTTGACTCCCCTCAGCACCCTGGCCAGGGTGCTGAGGGGAAGGCTCTTCCTCCCAGGGTGCTTTGCACTCTGGGGGGAACTTCAAACCATGTTGTTGTGGAATAAAGGCTTTATTTCGAAATAAGTGATTTCGAAATGACTTATTTCGAAATAAAGCCTTGTGTGTAGACATAGCCTCTCTCCTTACACTCTGCCCTTTGTTTTAGCATAAAAGACTTGATGAAAAAAATGAGCCACTGAACATCATTCTTGAGATCAACTATTGCTCGGTGCCAAAGGGACAGCTGTGGTAGTCTAGTTCAGCAAAACAAACAGTCTGGTAGCACCTAAAAGGCTAACAAGTTTATTTATTGCATGAGCTTTCGTGGGAGAAAATCCCACTTTGTTAGCTGCTTGAAGATGGGAAACTTGCAGAATGGCAGCAAAATAAATGCAACTGAGTATAAGTCATAGGATCAGGTAACATGGTTCCAGCAAATCAAAGCAGTTATTTGGATTCAAACAGTGGAGCACAGCAAGTACCAGGGAGGTGGGGGGGCAGGGGAAGGAAAGCAAAGTTATCTGTTTTAATAGGAAAAAAAGTCTGTAGTTTCTATTCAGTGCCGTGGTGATGGTGACAAATCTGCACATAAAGTCCAATTCTGCAGTTTGTTTTTGAGGCAGTGATTGCTTGATGTGGAGGAATTATTCCTAGTCCTTAAATTCACTTGTGTACACACATAGATCCGACTTGCATTTGTACTGATACCCAGCTGTATGTACTCTACTGTACATAGTTACAGACGCAAAGCATACCTATGTGAGTTTATATTTCTACAAGTTATTGTTAGCCTTCATCTGTTGCATTGTTTAATTTTGCACCCCTTTGATCACTGAAGGGGGCGCAGAACGCATTGTGTATTTAGGCAGAGCAGCTAATGAGGGTTATATTCCCATTGCAGTACATTATATCTCCCCTACATTAGCCCATTATTCTCCTTGACTTTACCACTGATCTCACTTTGATATGTTTTTGATTAATGAAGTGCTTGTTCTGAACTATGAAATGATTTAAGAATGCCTTTTGACTCCAGTGAATTCTATTGATTACTTAATTATGATAATGTTTTAGGATCATCTGTGACTTCACAGTCCCTGAGCAGAATCTTAACATGGAATGCTGGCAAAAACTGTGTGGGTAGGTGTTGAAATCTCTGATAATAGATCCTGCAAATGAAAGAACAAGTGCAATGTGTTCTTATAAGCCATATGTGTGTCTTGCATGCTAGCAAAAAGGGAAGGCATTATGATTCGGGCCTGTGGCTTGTAATAGAGCAGGAAGCAGTGATATGACATGTCACCCAGCCTATGTGTATCAGTAAAGGCAGGTTATATCACTTCTAGACAAAGTATCAGTAATAGCCAATCCTCAGTAGGTTGGATAGTTTAGATTTTCTTGGATTCCTATACAGGGGTGGCCAAACTTATGGAACTCAAGAGCCACACAAGTTGATTATTATTAAACCTTTGAGAGCTGCACTGAGGCATATAGCCATGTACTTCTACCTACTCCAAAATTACCAAGTTTAAAATTTATTGCACACTTCAATTTTATCATAAAAAGAGGGCAAATATTGATACTACTAATGTCAGATTCTAATACTTGAGGTTACTATGAAAACTAGGCCTATACAGTAAAAACATAACTGTCGCTTGATGTGGAAGACTGCTGGCTAGTGGTGAGTTTTTTAAAATCCCAACCATGATGGTGCTTCTCCTCACTGTCCCTGACTATGATGGTGCTTCTCCCTGCCATTCCCGACCATGGCACCGCTTCGCCCTACCATCCTGACCCCCTCCCTAACCACCAGGCTTTGACACTGATTCCTTCGGGCCAAACCCCCACCCTCTTGCCTGGCTGCCCCAGCAGCTAGGAACAGCCTGGGGCTCATGCCAAAGCATGCTCAGGGCAGGAGACTTAAAACTCCTAGGCTGGAGCTGCTTTCCTAAATTGAAAAACAACAAGGAGTTGTGTGGCACTTTAAGACTAACAGATTTATTTTTTGCATGAGCTTTCGTGGGAGAAGATCCCACTTCCTCAGATGCTTCGAAGATGGGTGAAGTTACAGAAAGGAATGAAACTAAATGCAAGGGGGTGTAAAACATGGGATCAGGTCATACAGTAACAGCAAATGAGAGCAGTTTTCAGGTTCAAACCACGGGAAGCCTGAAGTCAAATTAACTTTTGTAATGGGAAAAGAAGCCATAGTCTCCCTTAAGTCCTGCTTTCACAGAATTTAGCTTGCATATTAATTTGAGTTCAGCTGTTTCTCTTTGAAGTCTTGATGTCCCAGCTACACGTCTAACGACAGTCGTTAACAAATCAGTCATCGAGTGATTAGGAAGATGGAAGTGCTCAGCAACTGGTTTCTTTGTTCTTTGATTTCTGATATCAGCGCTGTGCTCATTCAGCCTCTTACGCAGCAATCTTCCTGTTTGTCCAATGTATAAGGTGTTGGGGCATTTCTTGCACATGATGGCATAGACCACATTAGTAGATGAGCAAGTAAATGAGCCTTTGATGGAGTAGCAGGCTTGATTAGGGCCTATGATGGTATCTGTTGTTCAGATATGTGGGCAGACTTGGCAGAGTGGTTTGTTGCAGGGGAGTGTGCCAGCTTCAATGTTTCTGTTGTTAGATCTGTAGTTGCTGGTGAGAATTAAAATTAGGGGCTGCCTATAAGCAAGGAGGGGTCTGTCTCCTAACGCTTGAGAGAGAGAGGGATCATCTTTTAGAATAGGCTGTAGGTCCTTAATGATCTGTTGCAGAGGTCTGACTTGGGGGTTGTATGTGGTGACTAGTGGTGTTCTGTTGCTTTCTTTCTTGGGTCTCTCCTGTAGTAGATGACTTCGGGGAACCCGTCTAGCTCTGTCAATTTGTTTTCTTACTTCCCCAGGTGGGTACTGTAGTTTCAAGAATGCTTGACAGAGATCCTCAAGATGTCTGTCTCTGTCTGAGGGATCAGAGCAGATGTGGTTATACCTTAGGGCTTGGCTGTAGACAATGGATTGTGTAGTGTGTTTAGGATGGAAGCTCGAAGGATGCAGGTTTTTTCGGTATAGGGTGGTGGTGATGCGTCTATCCCTGATTTGTACTGTAGTGTCAAGAAAGTGGATCTCCTGCCCCCAAGTCAGACCTCTGCAACAGATCATTAAGGACCTACAGACTATTCTAAAAGATGATCCCTCTCTCTCTCAAGCGTTAGGAGACAGACCACTCCTTGCTTATAGGCAGCCCCCTAATCTTAAACAGATTCTCACCAGCAACTACAGATCTAACAACAGAAACATTGAAGCCGGCACACACCCCTGCAACAAACCATGCTGCCAAGTCTGCCCACATATCTGAACAACAGATACCATCATAGGCCCTAATCAAGCCTGCTACTCCATCAAAGGCTCATTTACCTGCTCATCTACTAATGTGGTCTATGCCATCATGTGCAAGAAATGCCCCACCACCTTATACACTGGACAAACAGGAAGATCGCTGTGTGAGAGGCTGAATGAGCACAGCGCTGATATCAGAAATCAAAGAACAAAGAAACCAGTTGCTGAGCACTTCCATCTTCCTAATCACTCGATGACTGATTTGTTAACGACTGTCGTTAGACATGTAGCTGGGACATCAAGACTTCAAAGAGAAACAGCTGAACTTGAATTAATATGTGTAAGGGGACTGATAGCCCCTTACTGAGACTGAATGGGCCTTTTGATTGGCCACTCCCACTTGGAAGCAGGACTCTGAAACAGACAGCCCCAGGGCCAGGGGGAGAGGCCAGTGTCCCAGGATGGCCTGATTGATTGAAAGTGCTTCCCCCCAGCCCCTGAGCTGAAACTGCAGGCTGGACATGCCTGGGGAAGCCGTGGGGGGGGGCTAAGGAGGAAGCACTAAGCAGCCAGCAGCTGGGAGCCAGAGGACCCAGGAAGGGAGGCCAGGCTGAGCTGATTTGTGGAGAGCAGACCCACAGCAGCTGGACCAGCAGAAAACCAGGTGTTGCTGAGCAGAGCAGAGCTGGAGACAGTGACAGAGCCAGAGTTGTCTGAAGCTGGGGCAGGGGGCCAGAGAAGGAGCCCAAGGTGCTGAGCTCATCTGTGCAGACCCACAGCAGGAGAACCAGAGGAGCCACACTGAACCCGAGCAGCAGCTGGGAGCCAGAGTTGCAGCCATCTGGAGCTGGGTGTGGTGAGCAGCTGGGGAACAGTGAAAGGGGGCTGACGCTGGGACGAAGGGCCCTGCCCCTGGAGCTTGGGGACATGTGGCCACAGACAGAGCCAGCATCTGGCCCCCAGGATCATCCAGTCGCAGCCAGGCCTGGGCAGAGGGCTTGCAACGTGGAGGACAGACTGTGAAACTGTTTCTCAGGTCCAGAGACTCTGTGTGTAGTGCCTCCACACCAGGGCTGGCACTGAGGGTTTACTTCTCACCTTTTTCCACTTTTTCTCTATTTTCTTATTGGGTTCTTTTTATTTCTGTGAGCTTAAATAAATTGTATAAGTGACTGGTGGGCCAGAAGAGTGGTCAGTGTGGTCAGCACCCCGGAGTGGGGACACCCTAGCCCTGTCCTGAGAGACCATGATAAGAGTGGGGGGTCGAGCCCCCAGAAATTCTGGGGCCCAGCCTTGTCGGGCTTACAGGGACTCCTCCAAACGGGAGATTAGGAGGCAAGCCTTTGAGGTCAGGCAGGCTTTGAGGTAAAGAAAGTGGGAGCAGGGACTCAGATCCTTTTGCTACCCACCTTCACCAGGGTGATATACAAAGTCTGGGAAGTTCCCCACAAGAGTGGGTCCATCCCCCCGCTTACATATGCAAGCTAAATTCTGTGAAAGCAGGACTTAAGGGAGACTATGGCTTCTTTTCCCATTACAAAAGGTAATTTGACTTTAGGCTTCCCATGGTTTGAACCTGAAAACTGCTCTCATTTGCTGTTACTGTATGACCTGATCCTATGTTTTACACCCCCTTGCATTTAATTTCATTCCTTTCTGTAACTTCACCCATCTTCGAAGCATCTGAGGAAGTGGGATCTTCTCCCACGAAAGCTCATGCAAAAAATAAATCTGTTAGTCTTAAAGTGCCACACAACTCCTGTTTTTTTTGTTGGACTAGACTAACACGGCTATCCCTTCTGAAATTCCTAAACTGATTCACTGATGTTCTTCTGCAAGCTGCACTTTTTCATTCAAGAGCCCACATGTGGCTTCCGAGCCACAGTTTGGCCACACCTGCTATGGGAAGTCAGTTGGAACTACAGCATTTTGTCCAGAACTACTGAGTCAGCAAAATTAGCTAGAAAAGCTCACTGAAACAGAATTTCTAAGCTTTCCAGTCTTTAATTCTCTTCTAGTCAGGTCTCAACTAATGTACTACAAGTAAGGTACTCTGAAAGTGACAACTAAGGTACTACAAAAATCAATTGTTCCCACTATACCAGAAACTTTTCCCATTATACCAGCATTTTTGGTTCTTATCAGAACTCGGTGGGTTAAAATTAGGGTTTATATATAAAAGCCAGGTGCTGAGCCACATGGTCTGGACAATGTACAGAATTCCCAAGACAAGGAAAGAAATATTTGTGATCAGGAAATTTTTTTTTTTAACTTTCATCCACTGAAAAATAAAATAAATGGCAAAATTCCCAGAAAGGAGAATTTGCAAGAAGCCCTATATTTGCATATTTTGCTTTGTATGTAACTTTTAAAATCTGGTTTGGGTTCAAATTAAATTTGGATTCAAAATCTTTTCAGGACACATGAAAAAAAGTAGTTGATGTTTTTAACCAAAAATCACCATAGCATTTTGAACTAATCGGCAGCTGTGTTCAATCAGGTCAGGATTGAATAGCAGAGGTTGATGCAGGTATGGACCGAAGGGCATTGTCGAAATTAGCTGGGAAAAGCTAGGAAAACTACTGACCTGTCCATGATTTATTTGATATTAGTGCTGCTCATCTCTCAATGTGACAGTAACTAAATTCACCTTTATTCCTTCCCCAAAATTGCTTGGTTGCTAAACTAGAAAATAACTTTTCATAAATTCTGTTCTTTAGTTAAACTTATGAGTCAATTGGAATCTTGTACCTAAATGGTCCCAAACATTGTCAGGTCTGAAATCTGAAACAGTGTGTCTGGCTCTGAGTTCCTTATCAGTTTCCCCTTCTAATACACTGAAGCAAAATGCATGATAAGAACACCAGTGAAATTTTGGGTGTTCTGGATCCAAATCCAAATATAGTGGCTTGGAAACATCTCCAGTAATAAGTTAAGGACTCTGACTCTTTTCTTTGGGTCTGGTGAGCAGTGTTTGGTACAGGATCTAATGAAAAGAGCCAAAGATGGCCTTACTCTCCAGGGCTGCTGAGGATTAAATCAAACCTCAGTATACATTTGAACCTTATTGAACGCATTCCACTGAGGTTTGCCATATTCCAGGATGTTGCATATATCTGGCTATGTTATCTCTAGTCACTCCAAGAATTCTCCATGTTAGTGGATTCCTCAATGCAACAGAACTATAGAATGGGCTAAAATCCATCTTTGTATCTGAAAACTCTGGGGTCTTTCATGCAAGAAAAAGCAGTGCCTTTACTAGTCATCATCACTCAGGTTTAGATTTTCTGTGAGAACAACAAAAAACTCAGATCCAAAGATAAATTGAACTTCCTAGCACTGTCTCAGGTAGTGAATGATATGTTATAACTGGTTGTCATTAATGATGCTTTGCAGTCTGGTAATTAATCTCTCACTGAGCTCCATAGTTAACTCACACCTTGGGGAACATAGAATATTGTGCTTGGAGGGATTCTGAACTCATTTAAACACCTGGAAGCAAGATTATATCCTTTCTTCTTATTTTTCTCAAATAATAGCCTCAGGGAAAAAGTGTCCCTTCCACCTTCTTTCATACTTCAAATGAGATTTTCAACACCACAGTCCATTCACCACCTGCATTAAATGCAGCTAAAATCCAATTCCTGAGAAATTTCACAAACTTATTTTTGTAAGGTGAAGGCATCTTCATTTCATCTTCCTTCTCACTGAGAAAGTCACCCTCACTTTAATTTTTCTTTAGCTGATTGAGTAACTGTTTGATCATCAAAATGGCTTCTTGTGTGTATGGAGTGCCTTTGTGTCCCAGATTGTCCTGCAGTGAACCAAATCATCCCTTTGTGAAACACTCACAGAGAAGGCAAATGGTATGCAGTGTTAGATGGGAAAAGGGTCAAATCCCTATATGAACAAGAGGACACTGCAGCCAGAATCAAACAGTGAGCATGAAAGTTGCTCATTTTGTTCAGAACAGAACTGAGATGATTTGTTAGGTGGGCAAAATAAGTTTATTGGCAGGAATGATGAAAAAGAAGTCCAAGGGAAAGACAGGCAGAAGTGTTTAGTGAGGAAAAATGTCAAATAAGTGGATGGCAGAAGTAATTAAGAATGTTAGATCTAATGTAGCCGCCTATACCCTTATGCTTTATTATAAAAGATGCAGAATGGCTAGTGTACTGGAAGGCTTGAGGTGGCACTGACATGGAGGAATATATGTCGTACAGATTATTTTAGCTTAAGAATGCAATTTTAATATATAGTTTAACTCTATTGTTGAAGAGTGATATTTTTATTAATGAAGACCTGTGGGATGTTCTGAAGTCAAATATCTACTGACATGAAGAGTACATAGTCTAAAAGACCTGATCTTACAAACTGGTCTTATTCTCATAAGAACC
The DNA here is from genome assembly GCA_007922195.1 of Podocnemis expansa. Classification (NCBI taxonomy): domain Eukaryota; kingdom Metazoa; phylum Chordata; order Testudines; family Podocnemididae; genus Podocnemis; species Podocnemis expansa. Next base: position 27,532,946 of record ML681963.1, read on the forward strand.
CACTGATGTTGCTGCCATTGTTCATGTGAATGAGTTCTGCTCATGTGAGTATGGGTTACAAGATAAGGCCCATATTTTGCAAAACATAAGCATCTAAGTCCTAAGGTAATCAGTACAGGAGGCAATAAGACTGTGGCAATCAAAACCTCATTTACATATTTTCATTTAATTTCTTCTGCTGGATAAGGTCTGGATTTGCTCTTCACGTTCTACTGATTTACTCCAGTGGAACCCACCCTGTGAGACCGTGGCAAAGCAGAAATACCACACCACCTTGCTTTCTGTAGGTGTCACTGAGCCAGCTAGTGCAGGCCTAAAAATGAACCTAAGTGTGGGAAACCAGATCAGGAGGTGCAACACAGGTTGCTGGCCCTCTTGGTTGGTCTCCTCAGAACTTGACAGAATATACAGTTGTGGTCTCCCAGCAGAATTCCCATAGAAAGTTGTCAGAAATTAATCCATCCTGTGCTATAGCTGCCTAAACAGATCTATGGGGTACACAGTGTAGCCTCCCTGCACAGCTGAATGTGGAGTCTAGCATTATTGTATTTACGATATAGCATGATGATAGACAGAAGACAAATGTTCTATTCCTTACTTCAGGTCTGCACAGATAAGATATATTTTACAAATGTATGTGGTTTGCTAGTCTCTACACAGTAGCAGTTCCCATCAGCCTGGATATTGCTGTAGACCCTTGAAATTTTCACAGGAGTGATGAAGGTGTTCTTGGCAGGTGTCAGATACTTTTCTTGATCATGCTCTCCTATGTGGTGCTGTTCATCAGAAGATTTACAAGCACTCTGACAAAGGAGGTAAATATTCAGGTGTTCATTTATGTTTCAGTCTGTAGATATTCTGCTGAAATTTTTGTTTATTGTTTGTATTTCAGCAGTGCCTCAAGGGTGCAATAAGATCAAGTTTCCATTATGTTAGGCACTGGACCACAACAGAGTAAAGTGTTCCTGCTCCAGAATGACCAATGGGACAGACAATACATGAGAGGGGGAAACAGAGATTCCATGACTTCTCCCAGACTTGAGAGGAGCTCAGTGGCTGAATCAAGGTTACACCACAGGGGTGAAATCCTGTCCTCATTTAAGCTAATGGAATTTTTGTCATTGACTTCAGTGCGGCCAGGATTTCACACCAGATCTTTTGACTCTTAGCCTGGGGCCCTAACCTCAAAACAAGATGGGCCATCAGAGACAATATACATGAAAGGAAACATACTAGCTGCTTAACACTGTCCAGTTTCATTGTATACCCAGGATGAAGAAGAAGCACGGAACATACCATAGAATCAGAGAATCATACCGTTGGGAGACACCTCATGAGGTCATCTAGTCCAACCCCCCCCCCACCCCACTAAAAGCAGGACCCTGTCCATTAAATCACCCAGCCAAGGTTTTGTCCAACCAGTCATTAAATGTTTCCAAACATGGAGATTCTACCATCTCCCCAGGTAACCCATTCCAATGCTTCACCACCCTCCTAGTGAGAGAGTTTTTCCTAACATCCAATCTCAACCACCCCAGCTGCAGCTTGTATCCATTGCTCCTTGTTTTGTCCTCTGTTACTACTGAGAGCAGTCTAGCTCCCTCCTCCTTGGAGCACCCCTTCAAGTAGGTGAAGGTTACTATCAAATCCCCCCCCCATCTTCTCTTCTGCAGGGTAAATAAGCCTAGTTTCTTCAGTCTCTCCTCGTAGATCATGTGCCCCAACCGCCTAACCATTTTTGTTGCTCTCCACTGGACTCTTTCTAATTTGTCAACATCCTTTTTGTAGTGCAGAGCCCAGAACTGGACACAGTATTCCAAATGTGGCCTCACCAGCATCAAATAGAGAGGAATAATCACATCCCTCGATCTGCTGGCAACACTCCTATTGATACAGTCCAAAATGCCATTGGCCTTTTTGGCAACAAGAGCTCATTGTTGACTCTTATCCAGCTTCCCGTCCTCAATAATGCCCAGGTCCTTTTCTACAGTGCTGCTACTTAGCCGATTGGTCCCCAGCCTGTAGTAGTACATGGGATTTTTCCATTCTAAATGCAGGACTTTGCTCTTGTCCTTGCTGAACCTCATTAGATTTCGTTTGGCCCAATGCTCCAATTTGTCTCAGTCTCCCTGAATCCTATCCCTGTACTCCAGCGTGTTTACCATTCTCCCCAGCTTGGTGTTGTTTGTGAATTTACTGAGTGTGCAATCTATTCTATCATCCAGATCATTAATGAAGATGTTGAACAGAACCAGCAAAAGGACTGACCCCTGTGGCACTCCACTAGTTCCTGGTTGCCTGCTGGACATTGAGCCATTGACCCCTACCCGCTGAGCCCAATGATCTAGTCAGCTTTCATTCCACCTTATGGTCCATTCATTCAAACCATACTTCCTTAACTTTCCAACAAGAATGCTCTTGGAAACCGTATCAACAGCTTTGCTAAAGTCAAGATGTATCACATCGACAGCTGTTCCTTCATCCAAATCACATCCCGAACAGCACGTCTACATGCACAGTTTTATTTCAAAATCAGTCCTTTTGAAAGGACTGATTTTGAAATAAAACCCTTATTTTGAAAGGGCTCCTTTCGAAATAGGGAAAACCGCGCGATCGCAACGGCCATTATTTCAAAACGGATATTTCAAAATAACACCAACTGGACCGCTGTTTTGAACAGTTGTTTCAAAACTACGGTGTTGTTTTGAAACAACAGGTCTATAGGCGTTATTTTGAAATACCCGTCTCGAAATCACGGCGGGGGGGGGGGGCCCCAGGATTTACTTTTCCGGAAGGATGATCCTTATTTCGAAAGGACGAGGTCCATCCTTTTGAAATAAGGAAACATCATGTGGACCAAATTATTTTTATTTCAAAATAACGGGTGTTATTTCGAAATAAGAGCCGTGTAGACGTGCCCAAATTGAAATTCCAGTGGGCTTGTTAGCTAATGTAATGCAAGGGCTTAAATTGGAAATTTGGTCAGGATTATGGGACAAAGGCTACCATGGGAACTGTAAGGAGTACCCTGATTATAACCTTGATTTTGTATAATCTCCATGTCATTGATTCAGATCTCATCTGAGTCATATCTGCTTAGTGTCTTCCACTACTACCTTTCATTTTCTTTAAATCTTGTACAATGTTGTAATTTCACTAAGAATGTTGTAATTGAAAAGCTTCTGCTCCTCATTGTCTTCTCAAACAAATGGTAAAGGCATCATCCCTGTGTGTTATCATAGCACCCTGTGAAGCAGAACAAATATTATAGACTGACATTCTAAAAGAGAAATGTGTTGTGGCTGCATCTCAATAAAATGCTAATGCTGCCTTCTCAATCAAAGGCATTACCACATTTCATGGGTGATAAAGTCATTACTCCAGGCTATCACTTATGTATATTTAAATTTCTGTTGTGAGGGTTATTTTTGCTCCATAAGATGCACATTCTGAAATCAATGACATGTTTTTTGTTTCAGACTAGGGAAATATGTGACTGACAATTTATTCAAGGGGAGAATTTGTTGCCTAGCAGATAGCTTGCCAGAGTGGTGGATAGCTAGGGCTACCAGATACTAAAGCCTGGAAAGGAGGACAGGGAAGTGTGAAAAGGAAGACATTGGAGGACACATGGAGCAAATGCAGTACTAATGTAATAGTCTTCTGTTTTTAGGGGGTCTTGAAACACTTTTCCAAAAATAAGGTATTCTGTGGAATTCCAGAATACTTTAACCCCTATAAGTAAAAAGCCAGACAAAATCATGTATTTTAAAATGCCTGCCAGACGGAGGACATGAAGGTAAAAAGGAGGACATGTCCTCCTTTTGCCAGACATCTGGTAACCCTACGGATAGCAGACTCTGGTTCAACTATTTGCTCTTCCACTGTTGAGTGCTGCTCTGTGCCTCAAGTTCCCCAAGTATAAAATCTGTAAAATACTGATCTCCTTTGTAAAGCACTTTGAGATCTATTGATGAAAAGCACTGTAAGAACCACATATTAGCATTTAAACCTAGATCGTCTATTTGTAAGGGCAATCAAGAGTCATGTTAAGACCAAAGCATATGTATTTCCACAACCCTTAGTTATTTTTCAGTTCAGATGTTTACAAAGCCTATTCCTCATCTCCATTTCTCCCCCCACCCCCGAAGAAAGATGGACTGGTGTACCTATGATAATGTCAGATAAACTTTTAGTTTTCCAATGTAGTGGGCCACACTTTTTAGATCAATAGAGCTCATTGTGCCATCTTCCCAGTAAAGGAAATTGCTTCACGTGTCTTGTCTCTCTCATTCTTGCAGAAGATAATCCATTTGTTTAATATGGCGTTATGCGCATGAGGACTCATCTATGTGGATGAAGTTTTTCACATATCTTTTGACTTTTGATTTCTTATGATATGGGTCATATTGTTTCAAAATGAAAATAAAATAAAATATTTAGGACAATAATAATTAATTAAACAGATTGGATTGAAAAAATAAGGGTCTCTTAAATATATATACTATCTGATTATTGTCAGTTAGTCATGATGTGTGAGCTGCGTGATTTCTCCTCTGAATGCTATCTCCAGTTCTACAGACACCTGAATCGACAGGCCTTGTTAAGCATGACCACAGACTTGAATAAGTGGCAAAAGTATTGAGCTACAATTTTTTTCTTCCTTGCAACTGAAGCATCATGCCAGCACCCCATAGGAACTACGAGGATATGTATATTTAGAACGATGAACGAGCTCAGTTAATGGTGGGATCTTCCATTATCCCCTTGTCCAGAGGAATTATTTACTGCTGAGACCCCTTCCTTACTTCCTGTTAAAAATAAATTTCACAATGCATCTCTGAGATCAACAACTGTTCTATAATTCAGGGGTGGCCAAAGTCATGGAACTCAAGAGCCACACAGGTTGATTATTAAACCTTCTGGAGCCGCACTGAGGCAAATAGCCGTATACTTTTACCTACTCCAAAATTACTAAGTTTAAAATTCATTGCACACTTTAATTTTTTGTAAAAAGAGGGCAAATATTGACCCTACTAATGTCAGATTCTAATAATTACTTGAAGTTACCATGAAAACTAGGTCTATACGGTAAAAATTTAGCTGTCATTCGATGTAGAAGACTGCAGGCTAGTGGCAAGTTGTTTTTAGAATCCTGACCATGCCACCGCTTCTTCCCACCATCCCTGACCACACCTCTGCTTCTCCCTGCTGTCCCCGACCACTTCCCAAACCCCCAGGCCCTGATGCTGGCTCCCTCGGGCTGACACCCCACCATATCCAGAGGCTGCCCACCTGGCCACTCCAGTGGTTAGGCACAGGATGCCCCACCCCCCGAGCAAGTTGGGGCGGGAGATTTAAAACTCCTAGGCTGGGGCTGCTTTCCTAAATTGATTTGCTGATGTTCTTTTGGGAGCTGGAATTTTTCATTCAAGAGCCTCATGTGTCTCCTGAGCTGCAGTTTGGCCACACCTGTTCTATATCATGCCTCCAAATCAAGCATAACAACTTCATCCATCATTCTGTTGCTTCTATCTTAACATTGGAATGTCCCTATACTGTCTCTCTTGATTGTGTTTGTGCACCACTGGTTCTTGGGAAGATTCTGTTCTGCCTCCCTATATTGTATTTCTGTTTGGGGAGCATGATACAGGACTGTGCTTCTGCAACCACCATTTAACGAGGGAGTTAGGACTACTATTGCTTTTAACAACACTGTGTTACTGCTACTTCAGAACACCAGTGTATTAGCGATGCTGAGATTCTGCCAAATTCCTGTGTTGTTGTTGAACATGTAAGCCAGCAAGTAGCTGCGGTTTCCTAAAGCCAGACTTTGGTTCAGGCCTCAGCTCTTGCATCTATACTAGGTCTCAGGGTCTCACTTTCTACCACAATAGTGAATCAAATACTTCTCAGCTTATGTCTGTAATTATATTGATGCCAGTGAGACTACTGAAGGACTAAGACAAGCAGGGCTTGGCTTTCGCCAAGTATAGGCATTGGTAAGAATTCATTATTGAAAAATGAAAGACTAATTGGAACATACATATATGCAAGGGCCAATTAAGACTTTATAGGTTTGCCAAAAATCCAGTTTTCAACTGGAATTTCTGGTAAAAAACAGGGACCCAGCAGTGTCTTGTCAGATGTATTGACCAAATACGAAAGGTCCAGTTACTGCAAGTCGGTGGGGGAAGAAGGCACCAGGTCATCAACCTGCATAAGCCCCTTCTTAGTAGGGGCTCCCTTCTACCTTCAGCTTGTGTGCAGGCATGTATCAGACTTTGTGTCAGGCTGCAGCTCCCATCCCAGACATGGAGGAGAGGAAGCCCAGCTCAGGAGGGAGTGAGGTGTAGAGGACTGAATGATAAAGAAAGAGGAGGATGGAGACCAGCAAGTGATAAGGGATGGGCCTCAACAAAAGACTTGGAGTGTGGCGGTGCCTTGGGTGCAAGAGGCAGGGCATGGAGGGTGTCCATTATTCAGATATTATGCTTGGGTGAGGGTTTGCTAACTGTGTGTGTTTGTCTGTTTGACTT
>ML681963.1:27544484-27587392 GCA_007922195.1 Podocnemis expansa
TGAGTGGGATGATCTAATGGGAGTGGTCCTGCTTTTTTTGGCAGGGGTTTGGACTAGATGACCTCGTGGGGTCCCTTCCAACCCTATGATTCTATGATTCTAGAGGGCTGGCAATCACAGAAGGGGCTGTATATGGAGGGACAGTGGGCATGTGATGGCAGATTTAGACTTGGTGTTAGAATTCTGACAGATTTTCTTCATCCTGCTTAAATTTTCATCTCTGATTGTATATTGAAAATGTGGACTTTTTATTGATAGGCTTACACAGGACTTCAGAAATCACTTCCTGATTTTTAAGTCAAAGGGGATATGCTAGCTAAGGAAGCCAAGGAAAATAATGTTAAAGGTGCAAAATAAGAGCTCTGTTAAACTGTTAGCGACAGAGGAGCTGCCTTCCAAAATCAGTTTCATGCCAGCAATTCCTGCATTTCTGGGGAGTGTGTGCAATTCTTCTCTGGTGATTAGCACATGCAGACTGATCAAACACAACAGATTAATATGTAAGATAATGTGAAAAATGCTCCTAACCACAAAATAATACATCCTGTCACATTTCTAAATGAGATGGCAATGGTGGAGGAGGGAGTGGGAGTAATTATTTGATGATCTAACAATGAACATTGATTCCTTGTTTTTTAAACAAAAGATTTTGAGATACCTATAAGGCCACTTATCCTTGCAGTATTTGGTAGTGCATGGCATGATATGCTAGCAATATGAAATGAAAATAGAGAGAGTAGTCTATCATACAGTTGCTATATGCATAGGAAGCTGAGGAACTTAAATGTAACATAAAAGTTATAGACTAAATAAATGACAGATATTTTTGTATTTCAAGGCTATAATTCTGTTAGGGGATTCTGATGTCCAAAATCACAAGAGTAAGGGTAAATCACCTACATAATCAGGTATAAGTAGAAATAATTTTAAAGGAGGAGATACAGAAGCAGAAATCAATGGTTCTGTTTCTGTCTCTGCCATGACTTTTGTGTTCTTCAGCAAGTTAGTTTACCTATCAGTGACAAAGTGCCAAGTTACCCCTTCATGTGGAAATACTGGCATAGAATCAAGAATTTCTGTGACAGTTCCTGTGTGTGTGTGTGTGTGTGTGTGTGTGAGAGAGAGAGAGAGAGGGAGAGAGAGAGAGAGAGAGAGAGATGCAATGCGGTTTGCTCTCCTTGAATAGTAGGTTAATGGTGGCCTTCCTGCTCACAACCCTGTTGATCTACTCAGCTCCTTGTGGGTATTGTAACTCCATTAGGGACACAAATGCACTTATGCTTAAAGATGAATGCCTCTACTTTGGCTTTAAGGCTATGTCTACACTAACAAATTATTTCAAACTAAGAAGCCTTAATTTGAACTAATTTGAACCCTGTTTACAGTTGGCTTTGTCTAGTTAAAAAAAAAATTAGCAAACAAAAACTTAGTTCAAGCTCGTTAGTTCTGCTGGTTAGTTTGAACTAACTGCTTAGTTAAAACTAATTTGCATATTTAGTTCACACTGGCACAATGTAGACATGGTAGTTTGAACTAAATAAGTTCAAACTAGTGGTTAGTTGGAACTAAGCACGCTTTTTTTAGTTTGAACTAAAACGTTAATTTGAACCAAAAAAACCCACAGGTAGTTTGAACTAAGAGTTATCTCGAAATAAAAAGACACGCTTAGCTGAACTAACTTTTGAACTACTTAGTTTGGACTAACCACGACCAAACTAAGATTTTAGCCCATGTTTCTGAAGCTCTTGTCATACTTTTAAATGCCTTGACTCCACTGATGCCATGCTCCCTGGGATTCCTTATCTGATGTCTGCCCTTAAGATTCCTGTTTAAGATAACTCAGGGAATCGAAAGGACTCTTTCATACAACTGTGCTCGCCTCCAGTTCAGAGATTTCATAGGAGAAAAGGTCCATGTATCTTCCTTCCACTTGCTTTCCCATGTAGGATAAGCCACAAAAGAGCCCAAAATATACATTAATAGTGTAAAGAAATATGTTAATATATTCCAAATATATCCAGACAATAGGGAACACCAAGAAAATAAATGGACTGGTGCAATTCATGTTGGTCAAAGGTTCCAGGTTTCCAGCTGTGGGACATGAACTTTGCTATAGGTCTACAGAATAAATACAGCATGAGTGGTATCAGCATAAGTCCTCGCTGCCTTCTCATTATGTCTCAATCATGTCCGATATAGTTTTCTAATTTCCTTGTCCGTTCAATCATGTGCTTCTCTGCTGAGAATACCAATTAGAGCCACTGTGGTGATTTTTTTTACTCTGCAGACACCTGTTCAGTAGGAACTAGATTAAAATTTCCAATAACATGGCTATTGGCTCAGTCATGGGCTACTGAACAGATGGCAGATAGCTTTGAGATCTTACCCAGCTGGGGCAGATTTGCGCTGGTGATATAAAGTTGAAACTTTATAATCCTGCTATTGGTTTGTTGTGGACTGAGATCACCATCTCATTATTCAAATGCCAGCTCTCAATCACCATTTACCTGTGCTAGACTCAAACTGGCAACCAAGTAGTAAAAGATTCAAACTAATTAAAAATTCCCCTGAGTCACCAGTCTCTTTGAATGAAGATTCTAAATAATAGATGGCATAGAGATGGATGAAATTCTCACTATCTACTTTGTTTCAGATTTTAACACAAAGGGAGAAGAGACAGAAGATAGGAGTCAGCTAAGTGAGATAAATGCGAATGAAGGTTGGGGAATATGAGGAAAGAGAATTAATAAGAAATAGGTAAAAGAACTCTTCAATAATTTACAATATCTATAAATCAGTGATGGGCTGGTGACATTTAGCCAAGGGTTTGTAAGAAGCTGCCAGAGGAGCAATGACAATCCACTAGGCACATTAGAGAACCTTTAAAAAGTAAGTGATGGGAAAGTGAACAGAGATGAATGGCAAAAATAGTGTAATAATCTTTCAAAAAGAGTAGGGATGAGGGATAGCATGGAAAAATGCAAGGAATTATGAGCTAATTACCATCAACACTGGTGAAAATTTCATTGTGTAGTTTAGTGCATGTAGTTTGCCTAGTTATATTATATAGTTACTTGTGGAGCTAGATCTTTTCTTATTATTTGTATTAATATTCTATCTAGGAATCCTAGTCATGGACTGGGACCCTATTGCACCCCCTATGGGCTGTAGAAACACAGAATAAAGGACATTTCATGCCACAGAAAACTTACAATCTGAGTATAAGGCAAAAGAGTTAGATCCCAACAAAAAGGGGAGTATAAAGATTTAATGAGATAGTATTGGTCAGCATGGTAGTTATTGGTCTCAGCATATTAGTAGACATCACAGTGGAGGAGAGTTTAAGATGGGATGTGATGATAATGAGATAGCTTTATGAAAGGGAGGGTATCCCAAATGTGAGGTGCCACATGAAATCCAGGCCCAGTATTTGGAGGGGACAAACAGTGCCATTGCCTTGGAGATTAACTTTCTGTGAGCACTGAACTGCTGTGCTGCTCCTCCCCCCCCCCCCCGCCAGCTGCATGGGGTAGGGCCTATTGAAAATGTTTTCTGCCCAGGCCAGCAAAATATGGCTACTACTGGTGGGAAAAGCACAAAAATGTTTGTTTGGAGAGTACAGTTGAGGGCTATCTGAAGGTGAGTTAATATCTCAGTAATAAATGAGAGATGATACATAGTTATGGTGCTTTGGACCACCTAGGGTCATTGGGGTTGTCATAATGAAAAATGGGAGGGTTGTTTTAGTGCTAGGAAAATGTGTATCTGGTTCCTTCTGCTCTCAGTTCTCTTTCAATAAAGATTCCATACAGAGCTCTGAGCATGCTGCCTCTCGTTGGATTTTAATTCACCTGAAACATAACAACTGGCAACAAGGATGGGATGTGAGATGGAGCTGGCTATTCTCAACAATTCTGGCAACTAAGGAAAACCTGAATGCAATACAAGGAACAAAACTTTTATTTACTGCTAGTCTGGGGGTTGGGTTGTGACACTGAAAGCTGACCTGTTTGCCTAAGGGCTGCCTGTCTGTCTGAAAGCTGATCTGCCTGCTGTAAGTACAAGTGAAGAAAATAGCAATAACTACATGAGGGCAGCATGGCTTCACTTACTACACTACTCCAACCATTTGATCAATCTTCTAATTCGTGGGAAACATATACAGCCCAATTTCAAAATTTTGTAATCACAAATGATATAACTGGTGAGAAGAAAGTGCCAGTTTTTCTAATGGTTATTGGAGTTAAGACTCATAGTTTGCTATGTGATTTGCTTTATCCAGAGAAGCCAGAACAAAACCTTACAGTGAGCAAGTGAAAGTTCTGGGAGCACATGTTTCTCTAAGACCACTGGTAATTGCAGAGAGATATAGGTTCTACCAGAGGAACCAAGGTGCAGGTGAATCAGTCGTACAATTTGTAGCAGCTCTGAAGAAACTGGCGGCAAATTGTGACTTCAAAAAGATGTTACATAAACTGCTGCGTGACAGGCTGGTGTGTGTTCTCCACAGTGAATCAACATGGAAATGCCTATTATCCAAAGGTCAACTCACCTTGCAAAAGGCTGTTGAGATTGCAGTCTCCATGCAGTGCATCACCCAAGACATGCAACAGATTGGGGTCAGAGTGCATAAGGAATCCCTACAACTTGCCCACAGAGCACCGGGGAGACGTGAATGTTACTGGTGTGGGAAGCAGGGTCATTTCGCATCAGAGTGCTGGTATATGGAACTAGTGTCTGGACAATAGGGCAAGAAAGGGAATATCAAACATGCCTGCAAACAAAGGAAAAGGAGCCAAACAGAAGATGCAGACCTGAGAAAAATGAGACATTGGTTGGGCAGACTCAGAGGAAAATTCTGCGTGTAGTAGAACAGACAGCAGGTGGTCACAGTGACATCCAATTGGAAGATAAAGAGCCCTCCACATTTTGTCTATAACAGCTGGTCCACATAGATTCTGGGTGACACCTGTGTTGCAAGGAAAATCTGTACGCTTGGAATTGGACACTGGCACAGCCATTTCATTAGTTCCTAATATCGTGTATGAGAAGGACTTTAGATATCTGCTACTTAAGCCAACAATAGTTGTTTTGAAGATGCACACTGGGGAGATTGTTCCTCTGTTAGGTACTACTGACGTGAAAGTAGAGCTCAATGGACAGACCACAAAGCTACCACTGTTTATAGTAAAGGGTAATTAGCCAGCCCTAGTGGGAAGATCTTGGATCAGGAAAATCCAACTCAATTGGGCAGAAGTACATCAATTGACTTAAGAAGAAACAAGTCTGGCAGCGGTACTAATGAGACATGCTTCTGTTTTCACAAAAGACTTAGGCAGCATGAAGCGAATCATCGTCAAGTTAAATATTACGCCTGATTGCCAACCAAAATGTTCGAAGGCCAGAATGGTGCCATTTGCCATCAGTCGTCAGGTGGAAGAAACTTAGAGTGGCTAGACAAGGAGGAAGTTTTAGTGCCAGTTACTCAGCCAGTGAGCAACACCCATCATCTAAATAGTAAAGAAAGACGGCTCCATTCAGATTTGTGGCAATTTCAAGATCACTGTCAACCCAGGATTATGTGCAAAGCAATATCTTTTTTCCTGCATTGAGGACATCTTTGCAGGTTTGACTGGGGAACAAAATTTAGCAAAATTGATTTGAGTCAAGTGTACTTACAGATGCAACTTGAAGAAAAATTTCAAGAGTTGTTGGCTATCCTAACACATAAGGGATTGTACAGGTACTGCTGTTTACCTTTCAGCATTACTTCAGCCCCAGCTTTGTTCCAGAGGACGATGGACTAGATTTTGGGTGGCTTACCAGGAGTACAGTGCTGTCTGGACAACATCTTGGTCACTGGGAAAAATGAGGAGAAACACTTTACCAACTTAAAAGCTACTTTTCAAAGACTGGAAGAGTATGGCCTACGTGTTAACAGAGACAAATCTAAATTTTTCCAGCCCTGGGTTGAATACTTAGGACATATAATTGATACTGATGGTTTCCATAAATCTCCAGCCAAGGTTAAGGCTAGCATCAATGCTCCACTCCCTCAAAATGTAAGCCAACTTCACTCTTGTTTAGGGTTATTGAACTATTATGTCAAGTTTATTCCAGAGTTAGTGACAGTCCTGAAACCCCTACATGAGCTTCTTGGGCCAAACAAGGTCTAGAACTGGACCGAAGCCTATGATATTGCATTTAACAATGCTAAACTTGCACTGGTAAACTCTAGGTTCTGACACATTTTGATCTATTTTTACTCCTACAGTTGGCCTGTGATGCCTCCCCTTATGGAGATAGGGCTGTGTAGTCACACATTATGCCTTTAGGTGAAAAGAGGTCTATCATTTTTGCTTCATGCATCCTGACCAAGGCAGAAACTAACTACAACCAAATCGAATGCAAAGCACTGCACATTGTTTTTGGCATTCAAAAATTTCACCAGTACCTGTGCGAAAAATGTTCACAGTTCTCACTGACTATCGAGCTCGGACATCGACTTTGGGGCTACATACAGGCATTGAATATGTGGTTATTCAGACTACCTAGGGTCATTGGGGTTGTAATAGTGATAAATGTGAGAGTTCTTTTAGTGCTAGAGAAACCTGTCTGTGTGGTTCACTCTGCTCTCAGTTCTCTTTCAATAAAGATTCCATACAGAGCTCTGAGTATGCTGCCTTTCATTATTGGATTTTAATTCACCTAATACAACAACAGGGAGGTGTGATTGTGAAGGTCCCTGAAAGTGAAGACAAGCAACTTATTTCAGATCTCCCAGACATCTTATCATGTAGCCCAAAGCTTGTATACAAGTTATTTGTTTCTGAGAGGTGTAATTCATTTGTTTCTAGTTATTATGTAGCAAGGTATGTTATCTCGAAAAACCTGCTAGATGCTTCTCTAATATGTATATATATCAAGCCTCTCTTCCCACTTGTTTTATGTCTCTAAATTAGTATACTATAGTAAAGTTGTTCTGGGCTGTGCAATTTCTAGAGATGAGCAGAGCAGAGAGATTTTGAAATTTGGCTTTATTCAGTTTCAGAACAAACCCCCAAAATTTCAAAATTCTCTGTGAGGGAAAGAAAAATCATTTTGGGTCAGTCAAAATATTCTTTGCATAATGCAAAATAAAATCAAGTTGAAACATTTCAAAGTAAAAAATCAAAACATTTTTTCCCCAAGAAAGCTGAAATGGAATATTTTGACCTTGTCAGAATTTTTTCAGTTTTTTCTTTTAAAAATACATTCCAGTGAAATGAACCAGATTTCATTAAGTGTTTCAGTTCTATTGAACTGCATATTCAGAGAGGATATGCTTACACAGAAGTTCTTTCTAACCAAAACTAACAATTTCGATAAGTTATGAGGCTGTGAAAGGACAAAATTGTTTCAGACACATCTATTATTTCTTGGCAGCTGCAATAGATCCAGATGGGGTTTCTGCTGGGTGGCTGGATTTCCCCTTTAAGAAACTCGGTAATGTCTCTTTTATATTAATGAAATCCAACATCTTTACCCAAGTCTGTGTTTGGTCTATTTAAAGACAAGGGATAAAAATTGTTCCCTTCCTCCAGGGAGAGCATCCATTCCTCAGTCAATCCTTTCTCATCTTTTGGGTGAGTCTTTATAGTAGTTATAATTAAAACCTGGGAAGACTTTTACCATAGTTACCTTCCACACAGTCTACTGAACAGATGACACCTGGCTTTCTGACACTACCCAGAGGTGCCAGTCCTGAACTGGTGAAAGGCTTCATATTCTACCCTTAGCTCTCTGGTCTATTGGGAGGAAACATTCCTAACATAGTATAAAGTTATTTGGAATTCAGGGGATAAAATCCTGTCCTTGTTGAAATCAGGAGGAATTTTGCCATTGACTTCAATGGAGCCAGAACTCCAGCCAGAATCTTTTACATTTTATTCTAAAAAATGTGCCTGTTTTCACAATGGCTATGCCCACACTGGGGGGGAGGGTGGCTGGAAGTGGACTTAACAAGGTCAACTTTAAGTCGACTTTGTTAAGTCAACTGCAGGGTATCTCTGCTGTGGACAGGGAGCAGACATGCCCAGGGAGCCCCTCCTCCTACCCCATCCCGACTGGGTACCTTGAGCCCAATCAGCTCCAGGGACCAATCTGGACTGGGGGCCCAATCTAGCTCCTGCTTTCTGGGAAGGATCTGGATCTGGCTTCCAGCCCCTCTTTTCAGTTGGTTGGGCCAGCAAAGAGGGGCTAGGAGCCTGACCTGGCTCCCACCCCCTCCCCACAGGCAGCGGGGGCTTTAAGCCAGCTCCTGCTGGCTGTGACAAGTGACCCAGGGCTAAATTCAGTGCTAGGTCACTTATTAACACTGGCAGGAGGCTCAGCAGCCTGGTCAATTTCACAGGAGTGAAATTCACCAGGCTGTGGAGTTGCTGGACTCTGCAGCATGGTCAGTTTCACTTCTGTGAAATTGACCAGGCTGTTGAACCTCCTGCCAGATGTGACAGTTGACCTGGCACCCAATTTGGCCCTGAGTCACTTGTCATTACCAGCAGGAGCCAGCTTCACCCTCCACCACCTGTGGAAAGGAGCTGGGAGTGATGGCACCCCATAGCTCCTTTCCACAGGTGGCAGGGAGGCAGAGAGGGACTAGGAGCCCGACCCAGCTCGAACTGTCTCTCCATAGCCAGAGGCACGTGGTGCTCATATCTCCCCTGGCTGCTTGGGGAGTCAGCTTGGCCCCTGGCCCATTGCAAGTGGTTGGGGAGGGGAGGAACCGGCATCACCCCTGGCAGCTTGAAAGCGTCCAGGGACACGAGGTGCCAGCTCGTCCCCTGGCCACTTGCAGGAATGAGCTGCCAGCTCCAGCCAACTGCAGAGAGGGGTTAAGAGCTGGATGGGGCTCTCAGCCAATCTCTGTAGGTGGCAGGGGAGTAGAAGCCTGCAAGGAGCCCATCTGGCTCCCAGATGCTTGCTGCAGCGGCCCAAGCAGCTCTGAGCCTGGTCAATTTCACAGACTCCAAACCTGTGAAATTGACCAGGAGCTGGTCAATTTCACAGGCGCTGTGTACGTGAAGTTGACCAGACTCCTAGCTGCTGGGTCAGCAGTGCAAGTCTCTGGGAGCCAGATGGGTTCCCAACAGGTTCCTAGCCCCCTCAGCCTACAGAGAGGGGCTGACAGCCCCATCCGGCTCTCAGCCCCTCTCTGCAGGCTGCACTGAACTGGCTGTCAGCCCCTGCCCCCCATGGTGAGGGGCTGGGAGCCGATCCGGTCCCAGCTCCTCACCACAGGAATGTAATCAGAATGGGCTGCCAGGCCGGATCAGGCCTGAGCCCGATCATGCCCAGGGACAGGGAATGGGGCAGGGCCTGCCCATAAAGTCAGCTTGAAAGCTTAAGGCAACTTACAGGGAAGGAGTTATTAAGCAGACTTAAGCACTTGCTTAAGTCAACTTAATGATTTCTAAATTTGGACTGGGCTTTATTTAAATTGACTTAAGGGCCCTTAAGTCGCCTTAAAGACACACTGTAGACATAGCCAATGATCAGATACTTCAGTGCACTTTACATAGTGCTACTTCTCAATAAGAAAAACAAGGAGTCGTGTGGCACTATAAGACTAACAGATTTATTTTTCGCATGAGCTTTCGTGGGAGAAAATCCCACTTTGTCACATGCTTCGAAGGTGGGCGAACTTACAGAATGTAATGAAAATAAGTGCAAGGGGGTGTAAAACATAGGATCAGGTCATACAGTAACAGCAAATCAGAGCAGTTTTCAGGTTCAAACCAGGGGAATCCTGAAGTCAAATTACCTTTTGTAATGGGAAAAGAACCAATAAGCTATGTTCACACATAGGGGGTTATTTCAATACAAGTTGTTTTGAAACAACTTGTATCGAAATAACGCCTTATTTCAAAATAAGTTAATTCGAATTAAGAAAATGTTAATTTGAAATAAGGAAAAAAGCGGGAATCGAAATAGCATGTCTGGACAACAGTTATTTTGAAACGAGTCACCGTCATTTCGAAATAACATGTTCTGACGGGATTGTTTCAAAACAATCGTTTTGAAACAACTTTGTTTTGACACCAAATGGGTTTTAAGTTGTTTCAAAACAACGGTACGTCGTGTGAACATGGTGTTTCTTATTTCAAAACAACCTCTGTTGTTTCGAAATAAGACTGCTGTGTGAACACACCCATAGTCTCGATTCAGTCCTGCTTTCACAGAATTTAGCTTGCATATTAATTCAAGTTCAGCTGTTTCTCTTTGAAGTCTTGATGCTACATCTCTGACAATGGTCGTTAACAGATCATTTATCAAGTGATTAGAAAGATGGAAGTGCTCAGCAACTGGTTTCTTTGTTTAGTGGTTTCTTATATCAGCTCTATGTTCATTTATCCTTTTGCGCAATGATCGTTCTGTTTGTCCAACGTATAAGGTGTTGGGGCGTTTCTGGCACATGATGGCATAGATCACATTAGTAGATGAGCAGGTAAATGAGCCTTTGATGGAGTAGCAGGCTTGATTAGGACCTATGATGGTATCTATTGTGCAGATATGTGGGCAGACTTGGCAGCGTGGTTTGTTGCAGGGGTGTGTGCCTGCTTTAATGTTTCTGTTGTTAGATCTGTAGTTGCTGGTGAGTATCTGTTTAAGATTGGGTGGCTGTCTGTAGGCAAGGAGAGGTCTGTCTCCCAGTGCCTGAGGGAGTGAGAGATCATCTTTTAGAATAGGCTGTAGGTCCTTAATGATCTTTTGCAGAGGTCTGACTTGAGGGTTATATGTGGCGGCTGGTGGCATTCTGTTGTTTTCTTTCTTGGGCCTCTCCTGTAGTAGATGACTTCGGGGAACCCATCTAGCTCTGTCAATTTGTTTTCTTACTTCCCCAGGTGGGTACTGTAGTTTCAAGAATGCTTGAATGAGATCCTCAAGATGTCTGTCTCTGTGTGAGGGATCAGAGCAGATGCGGTTATATCTTAGGGTTTGGCTGTAGACAATGGCTCGTGTGGTGTGTTTAGGATGCAAGCTCGAGGGATGTAGGTAACTGTACTGGCCAGTAGGTTTTTGGTACAGGGTGGCGGTGATGTGTCTATCCCTGATTTGTACTGTAGCGTCAAGAAAGTAGAGCTCCTGTGTGGAGTGTTCCAGGCTCAGTTTGATGGTGGAGTGGAAATTGTTGAAATCTCTGTGAAAATCTTCAAGAGCATTACTGCCATGCGTCCAGATGATAAAGATGTCATCAATGTGGCGCACGTAAAGAAGAGGTGTTTTGAGATGAGACTTGAGGAAATGTTGTTCTAAGTCACCCATAAAGATGTTGGCATATTGTGGGGCCATGCGGGTGCCCATAGCAGTGCCACTGATTTGGAGATATAAATGATCCTCAAATCTGAAGTGGTTGTAGGTGAGCACAAAGTCCACTCACAAGCTGTGCTGTGGCATCATCTGGGAAGGTTCTTCTAATAGCTTGTAATCCATCCTTGTGTGGGATGTTGGTGTAAAGAGCTTGTACATCCATAGTGGCCAGAATGGTGTTTTCTGGAAGCTCACCAATGGCCTGTATTTTCCTCAGGAAGTCTGTGGTGTCTTGAAGATAGCTAGGGATGTTGATAACATAGGGTCTGAGGAGGGAGTCCACATAGCCAGATAGGCTGGTGGTAAGAGTGCCAATGCCAGAGATGATGGGGCATCCAGGATTTCCTTTTTTATGGATTTTAGGTAGTAGATAGAACATCCCTGGACACGGTTCTGGTGGTGTTTCTATCTTTATATGTTCCTGTGCTGTCTTAGGGAGTTTCTGGAGTTGGCGTCGTAATTCCTTTTGGTATTCCTCAATGAGGTCAGAGGAAAGTGGTCTGTAGAATGTTGAGTTGGAGAGTTGTTTATAAGCCTCCTGATCCTAATCCAATTTATTCATGATGACAACTGCACCTCCTTTGTCAGCCTCCTTAATGATAATGTCAGAGTTGTTTCTGAGGCTGTGTATGGCATTGTGTTCTGCAGGACTGAGGTTATGATGTAAAGGATGTTGGTTGTCCACAATTTCAGCCTTGGCATGGTGGCGGAAACAATCAATGTAGAGGTCTAGTCTCTTGTTTTGACCCTCTGGAGGAGTCCATGAAGAACATTTCTTCTTGTAGTGTTTGGAGGAAGGTATCTGTATGTCAGCATGTTGATCTGTGGTATTATGGAAATATTCTTTGAATCTTAGATGGCAAAAGTAGGCCTCTAGGTCACCACAGAATTTTATCTTATGTGTGGCAGTTGTGGGGCAGAAGGAAGGTCCCTGAGATAGCACAGATTCCTCTGCTGGAGTAAGTGTGTAGCTTGGAAAATTAACAATGTTGCTGGCTGCATTGAAGGTGTCACTCTTGTTTTCTGTAGTGGTGTACAGTACTTTAGACAGTTTGGTATCTTTTTTCTTCTGTAGGAAAGCAAAGTGTGTGTATCTGGAGAGTGAAGGTAATGGAGAATTGTGCCAACCTGTTCAATGCTTGGGTATCTTTTTGAGAGAACATGAAAGTTGTACTCAAAGATCTGCACTGGCTACCCGTTGGTTCCCGGTTAGAGTTTAAATTACTTGTTTTGAACTATAAAGTGCTGGCTACTATGGGGCTTCCCTATCTATCAAACTGCCTGTCCTTCATCCCATCCTATCCTATACATTCCAGATGGGTCAAATTGAAAATGAAACTTTTTGAAAGAGGACGCTGCTCTCACAACTTGAGATAGACCAACTCCACATTACATCCCGGACTCAAGAAGAAGACCTGGAAGAACATATGGGAGAACTAGATGTGCAGCCTGAAATAGATGTGCAGCCAACACCTGAAGCTGGAACTTCACTTCCACCCCCTCCATTACAGAGCACAGCACCTGATATGAGGCATAAGATCATGGATAAACTAGCTACAGTCAACCCTCGAGACTGATTACCAAGGCTCGTTGGAGAAGTACCATCAGCTAGTATGCTAGAAGATGCCAGTAGACCCCTAATGACAATTCCTACTACCACCATAACTCAAACCAATGAACTGTTATACGCTACAGCCTCTGTAATCCTGGAGATGCTTGGCTACACGATCAAGAAGAACAGCAGTACATACCCCCCCTGGAAAATGAAGTTGGAGGATAAGATCAAGACAACTCGGAGAGAAGTTAGTCAGTTGGTGGAACTACAGAAGGGTGTAGAGCAATGTTCCCTCTAAGGTTTGGCGGCTTGTGTGCAAAATTTTCAACCCGTGTGCAAAACTTTTTCTGAATAAAATTTGTGTGCAAACTCGTGCAACAAAAATTATTGAAAAATCTAGACCATTGAAAAATTAATATAAACTATTTAAAGTTGTTTTTTATTACTAAAATCACCGAATTTATTTAAAATTTACCCAAATTGCTATACAATCAAAAGAAACTAATCCATGGCTTTCAAACAACCCAAGACCAAAGTTATATTCAATCAGGATCCTAGGAGTCACAATTCTGCCTAATACCCTCATCTCCTGTGTTCTACATGCAGAGTTACAGTTTACACGGAAGACAGCTAATTATCACTGACAGCATTTAAGATACACAAGGAGTCGTGTGGCACTTAAAGACTAAGATTTATTTTTCGCATGAGCTTTCGTGGGAGACTCCTTGTTTTGTTTTGTTTTCCTGGAATGGACTAACATGGCTACCGCTTTGGAAATTGGCAGCATTTAAGATGTCTTGATGCTCCCAGAGGGGTAAATTCTATTGAAATTTTAAAAATCAAAAAAAAGATTCCAGGCATCCTTTTCAGGAAAATGCTGCTATAACAAGGATGCTAAACACAGCTGAAATCAAAACAATGGGCTTCTAGCTGCTTTAAGATAAGGCTACAGTATTTCTTAAAAGCCTATTTTCAGTCCCTTGTATCTTTACCTGCCCCATCATTTTGGGGCTACATTTCAACTTAAGAGAAAATCTCTGCCAAAATACCACATCACTTTAATGCATTATGGTTTCTTCTGATGGACAGATTAGGGTGCATAGTGAAGAGAATAATCTCATGGCTCCTTTGATTCCCAGTCTTTTGGCTGTTACTATATTTAAAACAAGTACTTATCTGATATCTCCATTACATCTCTAAAATTTCTGTGAATTGTTCTTCAAAGCATCTGATGAAATGGGGTTTTCTCCCATGAAAGCTCATGCAATCAATATATTTGTTAGTCTTTAAGTACCACAAGACTCCTTGTTTGTTTTGTAATGAATTGTTGTGAGTTACAGGATTTTGGAGAAAACATCTTCCAGGTTCTTTGAAAGCAGGGGGTTAACATGCTCAAACACTCTCACTGTTCAGTCACTCCACTTAAGTAACATCCACACTAGCTTTCAGGAAATATACAATTGATTTTTAGAGATTTTTCACCTCCACAGCTTTATCTAGTTACAGAAGGGACATTTTGGCACCATGCACTCCCTGTTTCCCACTTGAGGAGTTTCAAACTTCAGGATATGAATGGCACTTACTCTTTGCCATGCCTCTTGTTTAAAAAGCTGAAGAATTGCCCCAATTCCGACTCCCTAAGCTCCCTGCCCCCATTCCAGCCCTCCTAAACCCCACCCCCAGCTCCCCATCTTCATGCCACCTCTTTCAGCCCCCCCAAACCCTCCCCAGCCCACCATCCTGACCCCTTCTCCCCCCTCCCCACACACTCTCCCTGCCAGCTGCCTGACAAACCCAAATCCCCCCCCAGCCCTCTTCACTGGCCAAAGAGCTGGGCAGGGGCAGGAGGCCACGGTGCTGGCCGGCAACCACGAGCCTGGGCTGGAGGCTGGGGCTGGCCATGCGAACGGCCAGACCCCGGCTGGAAGAGGCGGAGCCTCCACAATCTCCGAGGAAGGGAGGGGAGGGGAGGGAGGAGTGGCAGGGCTGACCCAAGCCCACAGACCCTCTCTTCCTCTGGCCGAGGGGCTGGGCTGAGGCTCGTGCTCGGACACAGCACTCCGGCTCGTCTCCCCTCGGCCACGCTGCCCCTGAACTGCCCCATGCGCGGGGGCAGGAAAATCCTGCGCGGCAGGATTTTTTTAAGCGCGCGGCCGCGCTGCCACGTGCCTTAGAGGGAACAGTGGTGTAGAGATTAAGGAGAAGACTCGGCTACTGAAAAAATACAAAGGCCTGACTCCATCTGAAGCCCTAGAGACTGCTAAACAAAGGCGCACAGCACTGGCTATCAGGCTAAGGATATACACTAGAGAAGCAGAGGCCAAAAAGATAAATGCCCTGTTCTCCAAAGAACCATCCAAAGTGTACTCCCAACTGCAGTGCAACAACACAATAGCAGCAGAGCCACCAACAGCGGAAACTGAACAACACTGGAAGAACATATGGGAGAAAGAGAAGACTCATAACACCAGTGCAAAGTGGCTGCAGGACCTGCGAACAGACCACAGCAATCTCCCAGAACAGGAACCAGTCACCATCACAGTAGCAGACATCCAACAGCGGGTCAAGAACATGAAGAGCTGGACAGCACCTGGACCGGACATGATCCACACCTACTGGCTAAAGAAACTAACAGCAGTGCATGAACGCCTAGCAGCACAGATGAACCAGCTGCTAGCAGCAGGCTCCCACCCAGACTGGCTAACACAAGGAAGGACAGTGCTGATCATGAAAGACCCCCACAAGGGAACAGCACCATCCAACTACCGGCCAATAACCTTCCTCCCCACAACATGGAAAGTCCTGTCAGGCATCATAGCCGCCAAACTACAGGACCACATGGGCCAGTACCTGAGCACAGCTCAGAAGGGCATTGGGAACAACACCAGAGGCTCAAAACACCAGCTGCTCATAGACAGAGCAGTCACCCAAGACTCAAGGTCTAGACAGACCAATCTGAGCACAGCCTGGATTGACTACAGGAAAGCCTATGACTCAATGCCGCACACATGGATCTGTGAATGTCTGGTGCTATACAAAGTCAACAGGACACTAAGGACCTTCCTCAAGAACTCAATGGGACAGTGGAAGACAACACTGGAAGTCAACTCAAGACAGCTTGCACAAGTGGCCATCAAGTGCGGCATGTACCAAGGTGATGCGCTGTCCCTGCTGCTGTTCTGCATTGGCTTGAACCCCTCAGCCAGATAATCACAAGGACTGGATAGGGATACAAGTTCAAGAGTGGAACTACCATTAGCCACCTCCTCTACATGGATGGCATCAAGGTGTATGCTAAGAATGAACGAGACATCGACTTGCTAATCCACCTGACACGGATCTACAGTGAGGATATTGGGATGCCATTTGGACTGGAGGAGTCTGGCTGGATGGCAGTAAAGAGAGGGAAGGTAGTCAAGACTGATGGGGTAGAACTACTAGCAGGCCACATAGCAGACATACAGACCAGCTACAAGTACCTTGGCATCCCACAGTCGCATGGGAACCATGAGGAGGAGGCAAGGAAGACAGCAACATCCAAGTACCACCAAAGGATAAGACAGGTCCTGAAGAGCCAGCTCAATGGGAAGAACAAGATCCACGTCATTAACAAGTACGCCCTGCAAGTCATCAGATACCCTGCTGGTATAGTGAGCTGGCCAAAAGAGGACATGGAGGCTGCCGATGTGAAGACCTGGAAGCTCCTCACAATGTATGGAGGTTTCCACCCCAAATCCAACACCCAGAGACTGTACACCATCTGGAAAGAAGGCGGGCAGGGTTTGGTGAGTGTCAAAGCCACTGTCCTGGACAAAACCCAGAGCATCCAGGAGTACATCAGTAAGATGGCACCCAAAGATGAGCTGCTGAGAGAATGCCTGAGGCAGCAGCAGCAGACATGGGAGGAAGATCAAGCAGAAGAAGTGCCATGGCAAGACAAGACCCTGCATGGGATGTACCATCGACAGATAGCTGAGATGGCTGACAATGGGAAATCCTACCAGGGGCTGGAAAGGGGTGGACTAAAAGACAGCACTGAGGCACTGATCATAGTAGCACAAGAACAGGCACTGAGCACCAGATCCATTGAAGCAGGGGTCTACCACACTAGACAGGACCCAAGGTGCAGACTGTGCAGAGAAGCCTCAGAGACAGTCCAACACATAGTGGCAGGATGTAAGATGCAGGCAGGAACAGCATACACTGAACGGCACAACCAAGTAGCTGGCATTGTGTACAGGAACATCTGCACAGTGTATGGGCTAGACCCTCCCAAGACCAGATGGGAGATTCCACAGAAGGTTGTGGAGGATAACAGGGCTAAGATTCTGCGGGTCTTCCAGATCCAGACAGACAGGCAGGTACTGGCCAATCAACCAGACTTCGTGGTAATAGACAAGGGCCAGAAGACAGCGGTGGTGACAGATGTAGTAGTGCCAAGTGACAGCAACATCAGGAAGAAGGAGCATGAGAAGCTGGAGAAGTACCAGGGCCTGAAAGAGGAACTAAAGCGGATGTGGAAAGTGAAGGCCAAAGTGGTCCCAGTGGTGGTAGGAGCACTCGGGGCTGTGACTCCTAAGCGGAGAGTGGCTCCAACAGATCCCAGGAATAACATCAGAGCTCTGTGTCCAGAAGAGTGCAGTGCTAGGAACAGCTAAGATACTGCACAGAACCCTCAAACTCCCAGGTCTCTGGTAGAGGACCCGAGGTTGAGGAAGACACATACCACCCACAGGGGTGAGAGGGGAATTTTATTTTTATATAATAAAATAAGAGGGAAATTTTAAATCAAAAGTCATTTTAAACAAAAAAATATCAAGAAAAAGCATTTTGAAATATGTTCTGGGAATTATTTTGTGTAAGCTCTGTGGCCTTTGGTTTACAGGTCTTACTAGATGATCACAATGGTCCTTACCAATCTTGGAATCTATAAATCTGAGGTTCTTTGGAACTTTTGTTTTAGGGTTTTGTTCTGTCGACTGAAAGAATTTGGCAAAACAGACATGATTTCATGAGCATTTTGGTGTCACTGAATCTTCATTTGTTTTGAAAAATAGGTTTCATGTGAAATATTTGACCCATCATTAGAAATCACTGGGGGATATGGAGCTGGATCACCATCAGCACAAGAGAAGGGGCAATAGTTTCAGTGTTCTCTGTGAGGACCCTCAGTCCTAGAATTCACTTCTCTCCTTGATCCAAAATAGTCAGAATGTAGTGACCTTCATGTCATGGGGCAAAACCATATATGTGATAGGGATTCTGGGGGAGAATTGAGGACATGGACTTTGGTTGAAGCATTCTGTATTTTGCTATTGTACATAGAATCATAGAAACTGGAAAAGATCATGAGAAGTCATCGAGTCCTCTCCGCTGTACTCATGGCAGGACCAAGAACCCTCTTAAACCATCCCTGACAGGTGATTTCTAACCTGCTCTTAAAAACTTCCAGTAGTGGAGATTCCACAACCTGCCTAGGCAGTTTATTTCAGTGGTTAATCACCCTGACAGTCAGGAATTTATTCCCATTGTCCAACCTAAACCTCACTTGCTATAATTTAAGCCCATTGCTTCTTGTCCTGTCATCAGCAATTAAGGAGAACAATTTTTCTCCCTCCTCTTCGTAACAACATCTTGCATACTCGAAAACTGTTATAGTAACCCCTCTCAGTCTCCTTTTTCCCAGACCAAACAAACCCAGCTCTTTCAATCTTCCCTCATAAGTCAAGTCTTCCAGACCTCTAATCATTCTTGTTGTTCTTCTTTGGTCTTTCTCCAATTTGTCCACATCTTTCCTGAAATGAGGCACCCAGAACTGGATACAATACTCCAGTTGAGGCCTAATCAGGGCAGAATAAAGTAGAAGAATTACTTCTCGTATCTTACTTAGAATACTCTTGTTAATACATCCCAGAATGGTGTTCACTTTTTTTTCCAACAGCATTACACTGTTGGCTCACATTTAGCTTTGGTCCAGTATGACACCCAGATCCTTTCCATAGTACTCCTTCCTAGGCAAGTCATTGCCCGTTTTGTATACGTGCAATGATCGTTCTTTTTCTAAGTGGAGTACAATGTACTTGTCTTTATTGAATTTCATTCTGTTTACCTCAGACCATTTCACCAGTTTTTCCAAATCATTTTGAATTGTGATCCTATCCCCCAAAGCACTTGCAACCCCTACCAGCTTGGTATCATTGGCAAACTTTGTAAGTGTACTCTGTATGCCATTATCTAAAACATTGATGAAAATATTGCACGGAACTGGACCTAACACTGATGGTCTGTGGTATCCTGCTCATTATGCCCTTCCAGCATATTGTATGGAATGTTCTGTTGTATTGGGTTGCCAATATTTTAACTGGCTTTAAACTTTAACTGCTGTTAGGACTACTAAAGCTCATGCATAGGTGTTCTTTGTATCAAGCCTTAAATATAAAGAATAAGTAAAATAATGCTTTTCAAGTGATGTAAAACTGGGATTGAGTTTGCAAGGCTCCCAAAGAGGGTGGGAGGTGTGCGTCTTTTGACATATAAACTGAGTAAAATTGCCCTGAAATCTGTGAAATAAAATAAGATGGAACCTTTTTGTGCTATTTTAGCCACTTTTCTGAATAGCACTTCACTTTAAACATTTTATATGAAAGGAGCTATATTCCTCTCAGTGTCCCACTAATTACAACCATATAATTATCACGTACACTTGTATTATTACTGTAAAGTGTTAGAGCAGAACTGTGATACCAAGCAAGGTCTACAATAGTGCAAATGCTTTAATTTCAAAATGATCTGAAATGTTTTTGCACAGATTTCCTGAGCTCCAGCATAAACGGGTGTAGATTTCAAGAATCCTGTTGAACTGCTAGGTTTCTATTATGACTGAGAACATGACTGAACTGCCGTGCCTGCACGGAGCCCCATTGGCCAATGTCATTGATTCAGCAGTCCACCCACTTGTTGTAAATTGTAGGACAGGGGCCTAAATTCTTAACGAGTAATATAAGAAATTACCCTATTTCTGTTGCAACACTTTTGATTGTTTTTTTTTTAACCTGGGTCCTGATTCACTTTAATTTTAAGCACATGCTTAGGTCCATCTGAAAAACCCTCATCCCATTGAAATCAAAAGGAATTTTGCAATTGACTTCAGTGGAGCTAGTATTTTTCCGTTTGACTTTGATGGGACTTAAACACATGTTTCTGTGCTTTGGTGAACTAGAACAGAGTGGAAACCTTGCTTAAAGTCATGCATATGATTTAGTGTTTTACTGGATTACACCTCTATTGCATATTGTTGAAAGCTGTCTCTGAATTCCCTGGGAATATCAATACAGTGATATACTTGTATGGCTGGGTCTGTGTTCTAATCTCCTTTTTGGGTCCTTGTGTTTTAGGATAATAATAATAAGCAATGCTGAGGGGTGCAAT
This sequence comes from Podocnemis expansa, assembly GCA_007922195.1. Classification (NCBI taxonomy): domain Eukaryota; kingdom Metazoa; phylum Chordata; order Testudines; family Podocnemididae; genus Podocnemis; species Podocnemis expansa. The sequence continues at coordinate 27,564,817 of ML681963.1, forward strand.
CCCTGCATACACTACTTAGAATGTTACAAATAGAACCCACTCCATCATGGTCAATCTGAACCCTTTGAGATCCTGCATCTCCTTTGTGGGAGGTAAGCAAAGGAACTAATTTCACGACAATTCTATTAAAAATAATTATTTGTAGTGCGTAAAACTTTGCCATTCTGCTAATGATTTCAGATCTCAATCAGTTTCTTTTCCTCAGAATAATAAAAAATCCCATTTCAGTTCACCTTTAAACATTTCTGCAAATTACTCATAATTACACCAATTTCAGGAGTATTAGTTCTTTACATTGTACAGAATTACAATGAAGCCTTTTTGGTTTTTTGCTATTAAGTGCAATTTAAGGATTTTTTTCCCACTTGATTGCATGCATTAAATATTAAATGATTTGTCTTAGGAGTTCCTGGAAGTTAAAATGTATCTTCCATGATTCATTGTCTTGGATAAAGGGCAGTGATCATAATTCCAAATCACTTTGCATCTAGTCTTTGTTCTAATGAACTGCTTCTATTTATTCTTGGGTCATAACCTTGGATGCTCAAGAAGAGATAAAGGTATAAACTGATGAGATTTGAAAAATGTTTGTGTGAGAGAGCAAACAGAATTTTTTGTTGTATTTATTTATATATACTGAATAGCGTAGTGGTTAAGAGCACTGTAGTGGTTAAGAGCAATGCCCTTTCATACGGGAGACTGAGGTTCAAATCCCGGTGGGTACCTACCTACCTTTCCAGTAGGGGTCTTTGGGCAAAAGACCCCCTAACGCCTCACTTGCCTACCTCAAATATGAGTGTGACACGAACTAGGAGAGTCGTGCTGGATTGGACGTCGCCTGGATTAACAAGGTGTGTGCCAGATGCTGGGGAACCAGGACAATCTGATGATAAGTGGGCTACTGGAACAAACCATACATGGATGAAACAAGAGAACCTGGAATTGGTGGAATGCTACTACAACAGTAGACCTAATGAGAGGGGATATATAAAATGGATGAGGGAATGATGGATGGACAAAAGACCTACATCCACACTAAGTGAGAAACAGCTAGTTACCCAATACTTCAACATAGTAAAGAGGCAGCTGCTCTCACAACTGGACATAGACCAACTCCACGTTACATCCCAGACTCAAGAAGAAGACGTGGAAGAACAACTCGATGTGCAGCCAAAACCTGAAGCTGGAACTTCACTGCCACCCCCTCCATTACAGAACACAGCACCTGATATGAGGTATAAGATCATGGATAAACTAGCTAAAGTCAACTCTCAAGACCTATTACCAAGGCTCGTTGGAGAAGTACCATCAGATAGTATGCTAGAAGATGCCAATAGAGCCCTAATGACAATTCCTACTACCACCATAACTCAAACCAATGAACTGGTATACGCTACAGCCTCTGTAATCCTGGAGATGCTTGGCTACATGATCAAGAAGAACAGCAGTACATAACCCCCCCGGAAAATGAGGTAGGAGGATAAGATCAAGGCAACCCGGAGAGAAGTTACTCAGCTGGTGGAACTACAGAAGGGTGTAGAGATTAAGGAGAAGACTCGGCTACTGAAAAAAGACAAGGGCCTGACTCCATCTGAAGCCCTAGAGACTGCTAAACAAAGGCTCACAGCACTAGCTACCAGGCTAAGGTGATACACTAGAGAAGCAGAGGCCAAAAAGATAAATGCCCTGTTCTCCACAGAACCATCCAAGGTGTACTCCCAACTGCAGTGCAACAACCCAATAACAGCAGAGCCACCAACAGCAGAAACTGAACAGTACTGGAAGAACATATGGGAGAAAGAGAAGACTCATAACACCAGTGCAAAGTGGCTGCAGGACCTGCGAACAGACCACAGCAATCTCCCAGAACAGGAACCAGTCACCATCACAGTAGCAGACATCCAACAGCAGGTCAAGAACATGAAGAGCTGGACAGCACCTGGACCGGACATGATCCACACCTACTGGCTAAAGAAACTAACAGCAGTGCATGAATGCCTAGCAGCACAGATGAACCAGCTGCTAGCAGCAGGCTGCCACACAGACTGGCTAACACAAGGAAGGATAGTGCTGATCATGAAAGACCCCCACAAGGGAACAGCACCATCCAACTACCGGCCAATAACCTGCCTCCCCGCAACATGGAAAGTCCTATCAGGCATCATAGCCGCCAAGCTACAGGACCACATGGGCCAGTACCTGAGCACAGCTCAGAAGGGCGTTGGGAACAACACCAGAGGCTCAAAACACCAGCTGCTCATAGACAGAGCAGTCACACAAGACTCAAGGTCTAGACAGACCAATCTGAGCACAGCCTGGATTGACTACAGGAAAGCCTGCGACTCAATGCCACACACATGGATCTGCGAATGTCTGGCTCTATACAAAGTCAACAGGACACTAAGGACCTTCCTCAAGAACTCAATGGGACAGTGGAAGACAACACTGGAAGTCAACTCAAGACAGCTTGCACAAGTGGCCATCAAGTGCGGCATGTACCAAGGTGATGCGCTGTCCCTGCTGCTGTTCTGCATTGGCTTGAACCCCCTCAGCCAGATGATCACAAGGACTGGATACAGATACAAGTTCAAAAGTGGAACCACCATCAGCCACCTCCTCTGCATGGATGGCATCAAGCTCTATGCTAAGAATGAACGAGACATCGACTCGCTAATCCACCTGACACGGATCTACAGTGAGGATATTGGGATGTCATTCGGACTAGAGAAGTCTGGCCGGATGGTAGTAAAGAGAGGAAAAGTAGTCAAGACTGATGGGGTAGAACTACTAGCAGGGCACATAGCAGATATACAGACCAGCTACAAGTACCTTGGCATCCCACAGTCACATGGGAACCACGATGAGGAGGCAAGGAAGACAGCAACATCCAAGTACCACCAAAGGATAAGACAGGTCCTGAAGAGCCAGCTCAATGGGAAGAACAAGATCCACGCCATCAACAGGTACGCCCTGCCAGTCATCAGATACCCTGCCGGTATAGTGAGCTGGCCAAAAGAGGACATGGAGGCTGCCGATGTGAAGACCCCGGAAGCTCCTCACAATGTACGGAGGTTTCCACCCCACATCCAACACCCAGAGACTGTACGCCAGCCGGAAAGAAGGCGGGCGGGGTTTAGTGAGTGTCAAAACCACTGTCCTGGATGAAACCCAGAGCATCCAGGAGTACATCAGTAAGATGGCACCCAAAGATGAGCTGCTGAGAGAATGCCTGAGGCAGCAGCAGCAGACATGGGAGGAAGATCAAGCAGAAGAAGTGCCATGGCAAGACAAGACAAGACCCTGCATGGGATGTACCATCGACAGATAGCTGAGATGGCTGACAATGGGAAATCCTACCAGTGGCTGGAAAGGGCTGGACTAAAAGACAGCACTGAGGCACTGATCATAGCAGCACAAGAACAGGCACTGAGCACCAGATCCATTGAAGCAGGGGTCTACCACACTAGACAGGACCCAAGGTGCAGACTGTGCAGAGAGGCCTCAGAGACATTCCAACACATAGTGGCAGGATGTAAGATGCAGGCAGGAACAGCATACACTGAACGGCACAACCAAGTAGCTGGCATTGTGTACAGGAACATCTGCACAGTGTATGGGCTAGACCCTCCCAAGACCAGATGGGAGATCCCACAGAAGGTCATGGAGAATAACAGGGCTAAGATCCTGTGGGACTTCCAGATCCAGACAGACAGGCAGGTACTGGCCAATCAACCAAACATCGTGGTAATAGACAAGGACCAGAAGACAGCAGTGGTGATAGATGTAGCAGTGCCAAGTGACAGCAACATCAGGAAGAAGGAATATGAGAAGCTGAAGAAGTACCAGGGACTGCAAGAGGAACTAGAACAGATGTGGAAAGTAAAGGCCAAAGTGGTCCCAGTGGTGTTAGCCAGTCTGGGTGAGAGGGGAATTTTTTTATATCTCTATCTCTATCTCTATCTCTATCTATATATGGTCTTTAGCCTCTTAAACACTACTGTTTATATATATACCAGTTCATTGGTTTGAGTTATGGTGGTAGTAGGAATTGTCATTAGGGCTCTATTGGCATCTTCTAGCATACTATCTGATGGTACTTCTCCAACGAGCCTTGGTAATCAGTCTTGAGTGTTGACTGTAGCTAGTTTAGCTATGATCCTATGCCTCATATCAGGTGCTGTGCTCTGTAATGGAGGGGGTGGCAATGAAGTTTCAGCTTCAGGTGTTGGCTGCACATCGAGTTGTTCTTCCGGGTCTTCTTCTTGTGTCTGGGATGTAATGTGGATTTGGTCTATCTCCAGTTGTGAGAGCAGCTGCCTCTTTACTATGTTGAAGCATTGGGTAACTAGCTGTTTCTCACTTAGTGTGGATGTAGGTCTTTTGTCCATCCATCGTTCCCTCGTACGTTTCATATATCCCCCCTCATTAGGTCTACTGTTGTAGTAGCATTCCATCAATTCCAGGTTCTCTTGTCTCGTCCATGCATGGTTTGTTCCAGTAGCCAACTTATCTACAGATTGTCCTGGTTCCCCAACATCTGGCACGGAGCTTGTTAATCTGGGCGACGTCCAAGCCGGCACGACTCTCCTAGTTCATGTCACTCACATATTTGAGGTAGGCAAGTGAGGCATTAGGCGGTCTTTTGCCCATGGACTCCTACAGGAAAGGTAGGCAGGTACCCACCGGGATTTGAATCCCGGCTTCCCATATCAAAGTGCTTCGCTCTTAACCACTACACTATCCAGTCACCCAGTTATATAGATAGATAGATAGATAGATATGGTCTTCAGCCTCTTAAACGCTACATATTTAAACAGGCTTTAAACACGAGATATTTAAACAGCCTCTAAAACACTCCTGTATTTACATCTTTAGTCTCTTAAACACTACGGCTATGTCCACAATTACAGGGTAAATTTGATTTAAGTTAAATTGAAATAATTTAATTTGAAATAAAATCATTAAATTGAATTAACTTAAATCGAATTAAGCAAAAACAGCACATCAGAATAGCAAGTCTGGACACAGGCCTTGCTATTTTGTTTCAGGAGAGGGGCACCATGGGAGGTGTGGCAAGATGGCCCCCTGGAAGGGCCATGCCCCTGCCCAATAATAGAAAAAGGAAGTCACCCTGGGAAGGAGAAGGGCAAAAGTGTTAAATCAAAATAATGGTTATTTCAAAATAGCACATCCGAATGGCGTTATTTCAAAACAACTGTTTTGATTTAACAGCTATTTCGATTTCTTCTGAGGTTTTACTGCTTTTAAATAAGATTCATTGTTTTGAAATGACAGGGCTCATCATTTCAAAATAACAAAACATTGTTTGGACATGACTTTTTTAAAATCAAAACAATGGTCATTGTTTTGATTTAAAAGCAATGTGTGGACATAACCTACATATTTTATATATGTAAGGCAGGCTTAGAAGCTATGCCTAACAGCTTCGGGGGGGGGGCACCTAATCTGTATGGGTCCTGTATTAGCATGAACACAAAAAGCACAATTAGGTATTAGCATGCTGGGTGTAAGGCATAGTCGGTAATGGTATTTGGGGTTAATCTGATCACAAATCTGTCAATATCTGTAATTCTACTGAAGGGAAATATAAAATACTGTCTTTCTGTCAATTGCTACTCTCTGTTTGTTTCAAATCTGTCTGGGTTTGTTAAAGGGTAAACACTACCCTTAGTTAAGAAGAGGCTTGTAGGAAAGGCAACTGCATGTTTCAGCCTGAAAGAAGTTGAAAGATAGGGGTGGGGGTTTGAGGCTCTTTTGGCCTTTCCCTCTATTGTTTCCTCTGTCTAATTATAAATATGGCTAGGCTTCTTGTAAGGCCTTTGTCATTTAGATAGAGGTAGCTGTTTGCAGCTACTTAAGAGCTGTAATCAATATGGAGAGAAGCAAACTATCTCTGAGCTAAAAATCACTAGAGAGAAAATCCTCTCTCTGAGTTGAGATCATTCAGCAGACAGAGCCAGCGGACAGTGAGAGTGGCCAGTGGTGAGCTGGGTGGCATGAGTTACTGGTGGGCAGAGCCAGCGGACAGCACGGTGGAGCCAGTGGATGGTGAGAGCAGCCAGCGGTGAGCTGGGCAGCACGAGTGACCAGTGGACAGAGCGGGTAGATGGTGAGAGCAGCCAGTGGTGAGCTGGGTGGTGTGAGTGATTGGTGGGCAGAACCAGTGGACAGTGGGCAGAGCCAAGGGACGGTGCTATTGGAGGAAGTGAGTGACAAGTAGGTGGCGTCAGTGGACAGCTGGCACGAAAGACACTCCCTATGTAGCCTAGGGTTGCTTGGGAGCCTAGTTAGCACTGTTTCTCCAGATTGGTGCCAATTTTGCTAGTGAGTTTACCTTGTATGTTCTGTTATGCGGTGTGGGTCGTTGGGAACTTTGCTCTGTACTGATTTGCTAGATCAGTGCTGATTTCTATTATTTGGCCTTTTACAGTTTGTTTTACTAGTATTAAAAGTTCTGTTTATTACACTCAGACTCATGCTTGAGAGTGGGGAAGACTTACCCCTTTAGGGTGCCCAGGGAACAGTGCAGGATTTCCCAGAAATCTGGGTGGGGGCTTGAGCTGGTTGGTGGTGCTACATTATTGGGACACTATATATATAATATGGTCTTCAGCCTCTTAAACACTACTGCTCACCTAGTGCAGTCATTATACTCTGACAACATGGCAGAACGGAAGAATATATGGGCATGGCAGCGACTTGCCTCTGGATTTTTTTTTTCTCAGCATTACAGTTGAAGATGTCTACAAAAGCATCTTTGAGGAAGTTGCAATATTTCCCAGGTTTGGGTGACTCCCACAGTATCATGGGGCTCTGAGTTTTGTTCAGAGATAAGCACATATGGAAATAGTTTCAGAATTTGCATCCCAGTCACTTTTGATTTCAATATAAATGCAGGTTTAATCATGCATATATATGGAAATCTTGGGTGAGCTTCTGTGCTTTCCTCTAAAAGGAGCAGATTGGAACTTGCAGTCCCAGGGAAAAAGAGACAAGGTATCTTTGAGCCACCTTTGTTCCCTCTCAAGCCTGGTCTGCTTCAGGGGCTTGAAAAGGCTTTGGCATAAGTTAGATAAACCTGAAGGAAGGTCTGATTAAAATTATGGCAGCCTGTCTGAGCTACCTTCTGACCAGTAGCACTGCCTCGAGTTGCCACAGTGCTATGCACATACCTCTCCTCACGTCCTGCCGAAGAACACCACTCATCCTGGAACCTCTGAAAGCATATGTCTACACTAAGGGCTCTGAAAGCATATGTCTACACTAATCAACTTAAAGCCCCTGAAGTTAACTTAAACAAAGCCCAGTCTATATTTAGAAATTATTAAGTCAGTTTAAGCATTTGCTTAAGTAGACTTAAGAACTTTCACTAGTTAAGTTGACTTAAGTTTTCAGTCGACTTTATTAAGTTGATTTAAGGCAATGTAACCCAGGAGTTCACTTAAGTCGACTTAATTGGCCTCCTAGCTATCTAAAACATGGGGATGAGTGCTATAAAGAAGGCACAACACAGCTGGGAGTGTTCCCAGCTGTGTGCAACACATCAAAACCCTCTATGTCTTAGCTCCAGCCCCACAGCCCTGCATTCTAGCACTGCAGCCCACGTTGCCCTCTCCCAACCTGATCCAGTGTCTCTCCCCTTCTCAGCCAACCCCCTCCCCCATATTGTTATAAAACAAACAAGGAGTCCTGTGGCACTTTTAAAGATTAACAAATTTATTTATTGCAAGAGCTTACATGGGAGAAAATCCCACTTCATCAGATAAATGCAGGGGAGTGTAAGACATAGGGTCTGGTCATACTGAACCAGCAAATCAAAGCAATTGTTAGATTCAAACACTGGGAAACAGCACAGAAAGAAAGAAAGAAAGAAAGAAAGAAAGAAAGAAAGAAAGAAAAAGAAAGAAGTTGCTATTTCTTTTAGATTAGATTGTGTGAAAGCAGGATTAAATCATGACTATGGATTTTTTCCCATTACGATAAGTGATTTGACTTCACCTTCCTCTATGTGCTGTTTCCTAGTGTTTGAATCTTAACAACTGCTCCTGCAACGCCTGTTCCAGAGCTGGAGGAGTCTGGGCAATGCATGGAGGGTGTGTAGTGCTGTGCTGGCACATTGCTGGGCCACGTCAGAGTCCCTGACCTCCCTGGGCTCCCTGTTACCACACACAGTATGGAGGGTGGTATGGTCACTCACATCCTGTAGTAAAGGAGTGGCTGGGAGAGAGGGGCACTTGTGCTGTGGTGCACTGTGGGCCAGCTACCAATAACGCACCACTCCTAGGGTGATGTAGCAGCTGTCATTGTGGGAATGAGCAGTCTCTTGGCATTTTGAGTGTGGACACTCTAGGTCAATTTAATAAATTATACTTTAAGCCAGCTTAACCAAGCCCTGTAGTATAGACATAGCCAAAGAGTCTTGGAAAGGTGGCCTTACAGCAGTCACATCAATGCCTATGCTGCTGAAAATCCTTCCCAGGCCAAACCTGAGGTCTCCTTATACCACTTTAACATGGTGCAAAGGAGCAGTGAGTATCTCTTTTTATCTTTTATCTCTTTGTTGCCAGTCACCCTCTTTTTGCTCCCAGCCCACCATCAGCATTAGGGAGATGGATACTTTCCTGATTGGCCGTACTCTCCTATTAGCTGCATTTATCATTATATTATTAGTCTCTTAATATGTGAGTTACTCCAGCTTAAACTCATTTATATCATGTCTATAATCCCTTGTAACCAGGTTGAGATGGAAAGTTAGTGTGCAGCAGGCTGATGTGCTATAGATTTACATTCCAGCTCATCAGACACTAACTCTTCATGTAGACAGGGCCTTAGACTCTCTGACATGCAATTAGATGCAAATGGAAAAATTCAGAGGAAGTCATTAAAGAAAACATGTTACATATTAGTAAGTGTGTCTGCAGGCGCGTGCACAAGAGCAGTTAAGCTTGGCCATGATCCCTCTCAATAATCAGCAGGGCACAGGGAAGAACAGAGCTCCTTCAATCCCTGGCATCCTGGTGGGTAAGGCATGCTCCTCTGGTCCTTGAGCCCTGAGGCTGCTGACAGCTTTCCCTTCCCAGAGCCCGGGGATACTGGAGGCGTCACAATATGCTTCGTCAAAAGCACTGGAAATTATATGCCTGCACATGCCCCTTTGTGTGCATCCAAATTAAGCTAATGTTGACATAGGTGAGTCTTAGCTGAGGGAACAGAGGTCAGAAGAAGATGCACATGATGCCAGTTAGAATCTTTACACATTCTTTTGCCACATATTGCTATGTACAATCTTATCACCCAAGCAGCTACAGTCGTTCGTTCCAGTTGGACTGCTTGTGGAATCAGAGCTGTAACGTTCTGTTTTGCCACCCGGGGAGCGTTCTGATCAGAACATGCCCCTTGCCATCAGCGGCGCTTGGAGCCAGAGCCGCAAAAACTGCCCTTTAATAAAGTGGCTCCACTGAGCCGCTCCGGTGCGCCCAGAGCAAAGCCCTGTAGGTCCCACCATAGTTATGGCTCTGTGCGGGATAAGGAACTACTTCACATAAATAAGGAATGCTGAATGGAGCCGTTAGACTCAGTTCTGCATTTGACCCTCAGATCTCCAGCAAACAGCCTTCAGCAGCTTATTTAATGGATTTCCACCTTCACAGACCTTTCATTTTAAAAAATACTCTCCTCTGACTGGATGCATTTTATCATGTTAATTTGTTATGAACCAACAGCGTTTTCAAGACAGTACAAAAAAGAAAATACCAATCTCTTGCAGTTGATGGTGTATTACATCAAACTCAAGATACAAGTGGGGAGATCAGAAATGACAATCTAGATGTTTTAATAGTAGCTGCTACAAGTAGCATTGCCTATAGATAATGATGCCTAACATTTTCCACAATAAAACCCTAATGTTGGTTCCTTATATTTTTTAATAAAATTGATAAGCTAATTAGTTAGTATTTGTAAACCTACAGGAAGAAGTGACCCTTTTGGAGGGCTGTGAATTAGTGCATCAACCACATATCTTCTAAGGTAGGGGTTTTCTTCGCAAATATTCTTGGCACCAAGCTGGGGGGAACAGTAGACACATTGGAGGGCAAGGACAGGATTCAGGGAGACCTAGATAAATTGGAACAGTGGGCCAATAAAAATCTTATGAAGTTCAATAAGAACAAGTGTAAAATCCTGCATGTGGGACGGAAAAACCCCATGCACTGCTACAGGCTGGGAAACATTCAGTTAAGTAGCAGCAGTGTAGAAAAGGACCTGGGGGTCATGGTGGATGGGAAGCTAGATATAATTCAGCAATGTGCTCTTGCTGCCAAAAAGGCCAATGGCATACTGGGCTGCATCAAAAGAAGTATTACCAGCAGATCAAGGGATGTGATCATTCCCCACTATTCTGCACTGGTGAGGCCACATCTAGAATACTGTGTTCAGTTTTGGGCTCTCCACTACAAAAAGGACAGGGACATGCTAGAGAGAGTTCAGAGGAGGGCAACCAAAATGATTAAAGGGCTGGAGCACAAGCCCTATGAGAATAGACTGAAAGCATTAGGCTTATTTAGTCTGCGGAAGAGAAGATTGAGGGGGGATTTGATAGCAACCTTCAACTACTTGAAGGGATGCTCTAAGGAAGATGGAGCTCGACTGTTCTCGGTGGTAACAGGACAGAACGAGGAGCAATGGTCTCAAGTTGCAGTTAGGGAGGTCGAGGCTGGATATTAGAAAAAACTTTTTTACTAGGCAAGTGGTGAAGCATTGGAATGAGCTGCCAAGGGAGGTGGTGGAGTCCCCATCTTTGGAGGTGTTTAAGGCCCGGCTGGACAAAACCATGACTGGGATGGTTTAGTGGGAGTGGTCCTGCCTCTGGCAGGGGGTTGGACTAGATGACCTATGAGGTCCCTTCCAACCCTAGGATTCTATGATTCTATGAATGATTACAATTCACCTAGCCCACGTTCATGTCAAGTAGCATATGCCCAATTACATTTTTAACCAAGTTCTTGGGTCACTAAAATGGAGTTAGCTGTTTCACAAGAACATGTTTCATAGGGGATTTCCAGTTCTTCCCTGTCAGCTGAGTCACAAGAACCCCAAGGACGGATTTTTTCTGTGGCATTTTGAAAATTCATCTTCCAGACCTACATGCACCAGAAATAAAAACTAATGGGAAAAAGAAAATATCTGGCCTTTTTTGATCCTTAGCTATGCTTCTGGGTCACTAGTAGCTGGTGGAATTTTTGATTGTGTCAGTTATTTTTTCATTCCACCCACTTGAGACAGATTTCCTTAGGCCTAGTACTTGACAGAGTATCTCTCAGACTATGTCCTGAATTGATATCCAACACATGATGGATTAGTTTGCTTATGAAAACTGAAGTACTGGGATGATCTGACAATATGCATCCTAAACATATCAATATAAATGGGTTTCAAATCTTTCTTTAAAGTGCCTTTTGAAAAGAAACTGTCAGGGGAAATAATGATATCTTTTCCCTTTCTAGTACTTTTATTGTTTTAGCAGTAGTACTGTTGTGTCATCATGATTGCTCATTAAAGCCAAGATAGAGGGGTTGTAGCTTCTCCTGGGCTTGTGAGGTTTCAGTATGTTTCTCCTGGCAGCTAATCATTCTGGATATTTGAAGAATAAGAATAAGAAGAGACTATATGGATCATTGTGTTCTTGGCAAAGAACAGTGAGACAGAGCAGGGAGTAGCAGCGTGTCAGCTTGACCCAACTTTTTGTTTATGAAATTGGAGCTGCCTGCAGCTACCTTAGTCAGAGGCAAAACCCTGTTGATTAAGGCAGTCATTGAAGCTTCTCAGTCTCACTGGTAACAGCAGCCATTGCTAAAACACACTGTCTAGACAAAAGCACAAATCTAACTCTTGTGTGAGTTTTATAACAAGAATAGATAGCCATCAAAATATCAGAATTTAAAGTATTATACAGTGTATAGATACAATGAATTGTAAACAACAACAACTTACAGTAACCCCACAGCAAACACAGCCCATAACACTCCTGCTCTTCTCTCTCTGCCCCTAGTCATCTTCTTTTATGTTTATCTTCATTTGTCTTGTCTTTGGTTACATTGGAACTTGTCTGGATCTGGGACCATTTCTTTTATTTGACTTGTAAAGTACTCAGCAGAGTTTGTATACTATATAAATTGATATGAATAAGATCAAATTTATTTGCAAATTTGATTGTATTGCTTCAAGATTTAATAGGGACTTTGGATTTTTCTCTCATTACAACAGGTGATTTGACCTCATCTTCCTCAATATGCTGTTCCCTGGTGTTTGAATCTTTACTACTGCTTTGACTTGCTGTCACAGTGTGACCTGATCCCATGAATTACACTTCCCCGCATTTATTTCTTCCCAGTCTGTAAGTTCCCCCATCTTCAAAGTGTCTTAAGTGCCACAGGACTCCTTGTTTGTTTTACTGAACTAGACTAACATAGCTGCCCTTTTGGATAGCGGCCATGATACTTGATAACACCTTCCATCGAAGAGCAAATCCTGATGTTTCTACTCAGTTTTTATTCAGTTGTTGTTCATACAAAATTTTCACTGACTTCAATTAGCATTTTGCTGGAATAAAGACAGAGCAAGGAGTTAAAAAAATGTTTTTGCTGTTGGACTTACATTAAGCCGTTTTGAGCTGGACTGACTTTTTCCTTTTCTATATTGTGGAATGGTAAGCATGCTAATGGTGCTGAGCAAATGACTAAAATTATTGTTATTGTTATTATCATCATCATTAACAACAACAACAACAACTTATCAGTCTGAATGCTTTGTTTTTACATAGATGTGTAATGGACAAGATTGGAAGGATCAAACATCTAGTTTGGTTAAGCCCCTTTTCCAAACCTTACCCAAAGCACTTGGGTTTCTAAAATGGGTCAGAAAATCTTAGTGATTAACATTAGCTTCTGCATTATGTTGTTGTAATTTAAAATTTCTCTATTGTTCACTGTGATTTTCTTCCCATTTTAGAAACCCACGTGGTTTGGGTAAGGTTTGGAAAAGAGACTTAACCAAATTAGATGCAATCATGGTCCCTGCTAGTATATGTAAAAAACAAAGAATTAATATAAAAATAAGTTTATTACAATCCTGTGATTTTTGAGAGAACGTATGTGTGGAGATAAGTTACAGAGGGGCAGCCATGGTAGTCTATTCCAGCAAAACCAAAGCAAAGAAGGAGTTAGAATAGAATCATAGGGTTGGAAGGGACCTCGTGAAATCATCAAGTCCAACCCCCTGGGGCTTGAACCCAGGACCTTCTGCATATTAAGCAGAGGTGTTCTGTGGTACTTTTAAAGATTAACAAATGTATTCATTGTATGAGCTTTAATGGGTAAAATCCCACTTCACTGGACATATGAAATTGAAAAAGACAGTATGGAAGAGAATATCTAAATATAAATAAATAAATAAATAAATAACAAAGTCAGTTCAGATTTTTTCAGCAAACCAAGAAATTTGGTTTTGATCAAAAGAGCGTGGAACAACAACTGTGTGCAAGAGGAAAAGTCAGAGCTGTAATTGCGAGTTGAGAAGTGAGCTCATCTTTTTTAATGATCCAGACATTCAAGAGTTTTAGACGGATTTTGAGAAGCCTACTACTGCAGGACAAGCCCAACAAGGAAACCAACAGAATACCACTAGTCATCATCTACAGCCAAGTCAGACCTCTGCAGCATGCTTCAAGGATCTATAGCCAGTCCACAAGGTAACTCCTCCCTGCTCACCTGCAATTTTGACTCTGTATTGTAACACGTCGATACATCTGTTTGGCAATCTACTGATTTCTTTCTCAAATAAAAGAAATTCCCATGGGAGTTTGTTTGAATGTAGAATATGGAAATGGAACCAACCTTTTTACTGGCTGAAACAAATTATAAATAAAATTATACTAAACATTTGCCTCACTCTTACCTGCACAAAATCCCACAGAAAAATTGTGACTGAGTAGGCACTTGAAGCTAGATTGCCCACATTTTGTACTAGTGCCCCAGCCACTGGACTTTTTTGGGTATCTGAAATTTATTTCAACTGGGGTGTGCATGTGTAACCTGCTAGGGTGGGCTCAAATTCATTCAATTGCCCCTCTCCAGTGCCTCACAGAGAAAACCCCTGATGAAAGCAACTGGAGAGCCAGGATCCAGTTGTTAAAAGGACTCACAACGAAGACTGCTCAGAGTTTCCATCCCACATTAAACTATTACTCAACAGAAACGTAACAATGAACTTTATTAACTAACTAAACACACCTTATCCTAAGGAACCATAATACTTTTAAACAAAACAGTAAGAAACCCAAGAGTCCCAAAGTTCAGGTGGAGTCACCCTTATCTCAATTGCAGCCTTTTAAGTCCTTGGGGCTTGAATGCAGAACGAAAGCAATCCTCATCCTCTCTAGCTGCAGGAATCTTCAGGCAGATGCCACGCAGTCCTTTCTTCCTCCTGTGCAGCCAGCACCATGCAATCAAGTCACTGGCCATCCAGCTCTCAGTTCCACTGCAGACAACTCCCCTGCAAAGCAGTCCAAAGCTGGGAGAAAACATCCTGCAGTCCACTCCTGCTCAGCTCCTTTCACTGAGTCCCCTAGCCAATGTCCTCTGCAGCTCGCTGTTTGCTCCTCTCCAGGCTTCTCTTCTCAGGCTTCTCCCTGGGCCTGTAACTCCAGCAAAACAATAAAACTTGTGGAGCATGCTCAGTGTGCTCCCTCACCCTCTTACCAGAAGTTTCTGGTTTCTGGGCTGCAAAATCTGCCCAGCAACGTAACCCAGCCATAAGGGTCCCTAAAAGAGATTGCACCTATTTAGGCACATGGGTTACACATGGATTTGAAGTCACTGAGAAACGCAAAGGAAACCATTCAAATCACATGAGCTTTCATCTGACTGGCAAAACTTAATCGCCTTGTTCCTTACCATCTCTTCTGGGCTGGTCCATTAAATGTCCCTGTTTTCTATGGTCCTGGATTTGCACTTGGGGCTCATAGTCCCATAATGCATTGTGCCAAAAGTAATCTCTTTTATATCAGTTAAGTGCCATTGAAGTTATTGAGATGTAGCCAGGGAACACACTAAGAGAAGGGAGAGGAAATGGGATTCTTGGGTAGGTTCAGCCCAGCTTCGAGATTCACTATGACAGCTTTGGTCCAGCATTAATACTTATGACACTTAGCACACAGTCATGCATGGCCTGATGCACTGAACTCTCATTGAAATCAGTGGGGATCCTGCAAACACTGAAGCAATAGGGTTGGCCTGAGACTTTCATGCAGTGTGTTACGTTTTTCATTCAACTCTTCATTGTCCTTTTAGACATCTAAAAGGATTTTCATCTAACAGACGAAGATTTCATATAAATGTGTAAACTGTTATTGAAAGTGATAAATGTCTTTCAGTCTGGTAAGAGAGAAATATCTACATGACGAGTGATTAGCTCTCAGCTAAAAAGTCCCTTTAGTGAGACTGAATGAAATTAACATTAAAAAAAAAAAGTAGCCTGATCAACTGAAAAGTCTTCATTAGCTGTTGAGGATGTTACTGGATGGTTTACTTCACAAATTGGCCTTAATAGGACAAGAGCAGGAAATTTGCTGCACAAATGGCCTAGAAATCTAGTATTATGAAGCCTGCATCACAATGAGTTCACTTAGAATAGCTGAGAAGTTGGATTAAAATCAGTTGTGTCCTCCTATTCCTGAATAGTTTTTGAATCAAAAAGACTTGTGCTCTGTAGAAGTGGCAATAAAAATGGCTACCATGCATTTCCTTCCCTGGCCTTTTATCTTCTCTTTCCTTTTGGATTTGAGAAATAGACTCTTTATAGAGTCTCTGAGTTTTTCTATGCACCAAAATGAGCATAAAGACAATAATAATTCTCCTAATGACTCTGAAAAAGACCATGAGGTTAAAACATTGTTGTACACAGCTCTAAAGGATAATAAAATGTGACAAGATTTCCTTCTGAGATTTATCACTTGTTATGGATAACTATCATTTCAAACTGTGCTTAGTTACCAAGATGCTTTAGAAATATCTACAACAGCTAGGTGAGTCCTAGCCCTTTAAAGTGCCCTGTTACCCTCAGGGATTTTCCTCAAAACAGCTCCTCTACAATTCCTTCCCAGGAGCCCCTGCCTCCACACCCTGCTCCTTACCTTACCACTCCCTGCCGACAACTGTCATCTATTGAATGTTGGGTCAGTCTATTTCCTGCTCTGCCTCCCAGCACCGAGAGAAACCACTGTGGTTTTTGTAACCAGAAGATGACAGTCTGGCACTAGATATAGTGATGCTGTGATGTTGTGTACCAGATGTCAAAGACACTCAGATTTAGGCCAGCCTCCTCCCATGATGCTATTCCATGGAGTTGGGGACCTTCTCAGCAGGAGGCTATCTTGCCCATCCTTATCCCAGGCTGCTCTGGTGGCTGGTGCATGAACTACAGAGTTTGAAACAGCTGGCTGTTGACCACTTTGGGCTAGATTCAAAAAAAGATTTAGGTGTCTAACTGCCATTTAAAGTGTCTAAACCCCAGAATTAGACCTCACTGGATTCACAAAATGCTTCCTCAGTTGTGAGGAAGGTTGTTATCGTCATCCTCCCTTCCAAACCTGGCATCTTTCTAAATGAGCACAGGTACCAAACGACAAGCGAAGGTTTTCATCTAAGAACCCAAACCAGAGATAGAAGACAACTAAATCTGGGTCATCTCCAACAGGATATGGGATTTATAGCACACACATTGTTTTGGCATCTCCTATTGGCAATTTAGGCAAGGAGCTGCCTACCTGGCTTTCTTTAACCCCATTCTGAGGTTCAATTCTCTCTCCATTCAGTGTGTAGGGAGAGTAGGACCAAATACTGGTGGTACAAATTCAACTGATTTTCTAGACAACTTAAATAGGTGCGGCAGTGCTTAGCATCACCACACCTAAGGTCCTTTTTTAATCCAGACCTTTGTGTTCCTAGTCCCCAGTGATGAAACAAGAGCAACCTCATAGTTGATCTATACTGTAGACCAGTGTTTCCCAACCATTGTGCTGTGGCATACAGGTTTATCCTCAGGCCTCAGCAGCTGTGCCATGGAATTTTTTAAAAAAAGTTCACAAAGAGTGCTGGATTGGCTCATGAATATTCATGAGTTCATTTGGCAACAATAGTGGTGTGCCTCAAAGTAATTAAAAGTAGCAAGGTGTGCCACTGCTGAGGAAAGGTTCGGAACCACTGCTGCAGACCACTATGTAATCCTGATATCATCAGAGAATATTAGCAATACAGAAGTACTCCATTCTCTGAAGCAACCAACATCTCCACAGGCTGTGAGTCAGCAATGCTTGCTCTACATGATGTAGACAGCCTTTCCGTTGAGGGAATTCCACTGACCGAGGTTATGCCAGGCTTTTGTTGCCTTTGTGCAGTGTAAAGAGCAAAAGGTCTGGCTGTACTTTCGTTATTCAATGGAATTCATATTGAAAGGAGAAGCCCACTCCTCCAGGGCAAGTGGAATTTTAAGCTACAGGACTTCAGCCACTCAGCCAGAAATACATTTTTTACAATGATGTTATTGGGGGGATCGGTAAATTCAAAGCAATAGAATTTGAGTGGGTTTAGGCCATGCAGAATAAACCCCTATAGTACTTTGTTCATATTTGGCATAGCTAGCAATGTGAAAAAAAAGTATCAACGTCTGTGCATGGGTTAGGGAGAAGGGCACAGTGGGTATGTCTACACTTAGGAAGGTTAGTTCGAATTAACTTAGTTCAAATTAATTAATTCAAACTAATAATGGTTAATTTGAGCTAACATGTCCATGGATAGGACTTGCTAGTTCAATTGAGGAAGGAGGCACCATGGGACGTGTGGCAACATGGCAGCCAAGAAGGACCATGCCCTCACCCAATACATAGAACGAGGAAGGCACCCTGGGAGGAAGAAGGGCAAACCACATTAATTTGAATTAACGGTTAGTTTGAATTAACACAGTTGCATTCAGTTAGTTTGAACTAATAAGTTCAAACAGTTACTTTGAAGTTAAGGGAGGTTTTATAACTTTGAAGTAAGTGTTCATTACTCCGAACTAAGGACTTCCTTAGTTCAAAGTAATGACAGACAGTTTAGCCATGCACTAATTTAGTTCAAATTAATTCTCATTAATTCAAACTAAATTCGAGGTGTAGACATAGCCAGTGAGAGGAGAAGTTTAATTGAAATCACAGGTTGAAAATAGGGCAGAGGGTTTGTCCTGTCTTTATGCCTAATAAAAATAATTACTATTCATAGCTTGTACCCTATGTAGGGAACACACTTGTACAGTACCCATGGAGCATGTGTGGGTTGTGCTTCTCTGACACAGGCTTCTGTTTAGCTGGAAAAGCATATTTTTACTGTGTTTTACTGAATCAGCCAGGTGAGTTGGGAGAAGACAACTCGATTTAAATTTATGATGAAGAAAACCCAAATGAATTTAAATTCAAGGAAGAAAAATAAAGACTTCCAAATGCCAGAATCTTTTGGGTTTCACAAAACTGAGTTAGAAAGATTTGCAAGGACACTCTATATCATTCTCCTCTCCCTATTTACTTCTATTGCAAATGTCAACTTGCCCCTAGTAAAAATGTTCCTTTCTTTTCAAAATCATTCACTTTATCATCTTATTAGATTTTTCTGAAAGAAAAAAAACCAACAAACTTTTATTGTGTGTCTAACAAAAAATAACCCTTTATGTCTGTCTTGGGAAACAGGCATGTGCATACACTGCCAAGGCTGACTTCGACCTTCTGTGACACCTGTAATGAGAGGCAGCTGGAGGTAACCAGGGTCCTCGCAGGGAGAAAAGGGGTTGTTTATATGTTACTTAACACTTTTCTTGGTGATTTTTCAAGACCAACCCACCTTTTTTTTCACACTAAAACAAATTTAGAAAAATAAGGGACCCTAAAATTATGCTTTCTCCTCTCTTCAAGGAGGTTGACATTTTCCCCTGTACAATACCATATGCACGTGAAGGGTTTAAATGGCATTGAATAGCTTTCATGCTGGCCTGATGCACCAAAGTGAATTTCATCCTGCAGACTTTGCTGCACGGGCATAGGGAAAAGCTGACTGCAAGAGATTTGTGCCCAGCTTTCCCAAGTGTGGCCCAGCGGCATTTTATGTGCCTTGTGTAAATGACCATTGACTGCTGCCAAAAAGCAGCCCCAGTGTAGATTGCGGCTTAGATACAATGTTCAGGATATTTGTAGTTGAGTGATTACACAGGGGTGCCCTAATCAAGTGAGTCAGCAGAGATCCAAAGCTTTCCTGAGCTTGTCCTAATAATTGGTCTGCATGATCTTGCTCTGCATCCTCTCTTCAATAAAGGGATTTTTGTTTGCCTTTCTAGTGATGAGCCAAACTGGAACGTGAACCTAAATTTTCACCTGTAAAACTGAAGATCATGTTGAACAAAGCTTAAAAATTCAGGCCCTGCATGCCATTTTAGAATCATGGAATTGGAACAGACCTTAAGCGGTCTTCTAATCCAGTCTCCTGTGCTTAAGGCGGGACCAAGGATTATTTAAACAATCCCTGGCAGGCATCTGTTCAACTTGGTCTTAAAAATCACCAGTGATGATTCCACAACTTCTCTAGACAAGCCAGTGTTTTAACTACCCTGACTGTTAGGGAGGTATTCCTAATGTTCGATCTAAACTTCCCTTGTTGCAATTTAAGCCTGTTGCCTCTTTGTCCATCCACAGAGGAAAATGAGAGCAATTTTTCTCACTCCTCTTTGTAACAATCTTTTGTGTACTTGAAAACTGTTATCATGTTCTCCTCAGTGTTCTCTTTTTCCAGAGAAAAGAAACATGTTTCCTAGGCTGTTAATCCTTTTTGTTGCTTCTCTGAACTCTTTACAATTTGTTCACATCTTTTCTGACATATAGCACCCAGAACTGGACAAAGAACCCCAGTTGAGGCCTAATCAGCATGGGGTAAAGCAAAAGAATTATTTTTTGTGTCTGCTAATACATCCAGGAATGGTGTTTATTTATTCTGCAACAGTGTGACATTGTTGACTCATGTTTAGCTTGTGATCCAGTATGACCCCCACCAGATCCCCTTCCTCCGTATTCTTTCCTAAGCAGTCATTTCTTATTTTATATGTGTGCATGCAATTATTCCTTCCTAAGTAGAGTATTTTGCATTTGTCCATATTGAGTTTCATCCTATTTACTTCAGACCATTTCTAATTTTAATCCTATTTTCCAAAGCCCTAGCAGTTCCACACAGCTTGGTATCATTCACAAGCTGTATCACTGTACTCTCTATGCCATTATCTAAATCACTGATGTTGAACAAGATACTGAGCAGAACTGGACCCCGAATTGATCCCTTCAGGATTCCACTTCATATAACCTTCCAGCTTAACCGTGAACCACTAATAACTGCTCTTTGAGAATGGTATTCCAATCAGTTATGCACAAATGTCCATCTGTGTTGGATTTCCCTTTTTGTTTATGAGGTCATGCAAGATAGCATCAAAAGCCTTACTAAAGTCAAAATATACCATGTCTTCTCACCCACAAGGCTTGTTAGCCTGTCATAGAAAGCTACTGTCTTCCTCTTGCTTCTAATGAATTTCTCCTTTTACTCTGTATATTTCTAGGAGTTTAATCTTGTTTTGTGTCTTAACCTTTCCAAATTCATCTCCACCTACTTGTGTTATTTATTTATATTCATCCTTTGTAATTTGACTTAGTTTCCACTTTTTGTAGGAGTCGTTTCTGAGTTTCAGACTATTGAAGATCTTCTGGTCAAGTCAGGGTGATCTCTTGCCATACTTTCTGTCTTTCCTACACAGTGGGATAATTTGCTTTTGTGCCCTTAATAATGTCTCTTTGAAAGAGTGAATTGTACTTAATGATGTTTCTTCTGCAACCTCTTTAATCATTCCATCAGCAAGTCTTTTTGAAGTTTTACCTCATTTCCTATGCCAGCTGTCTGTGGAGGTTCCATAAGACCCTATTCTTGGTCACCTTCTCTTCTCTGTCTACACCTTATCTCTGAGTAACCTTATTTGTAAGCACTTTTCAACTGCTATCTCTCAACTGAAGGATCACAGATATATTTCTATACTCCAGACCTCTTTCCTTCTGTCCCAACTAAAATCTCAGTTCGTCTCTCTGACATCTTCAGGGCTGTTCAGCTGTCAGTTCAAGCTTGGAATGACTAAAAGGGAGTTCTTAATTTTTTCTTGAAAAGTCTTCCTGCCTCCTTCTTCCTCAGTCTTTGTGAGCCACGCAACCATCCTACCTGTGATTCAGTCCCACAATCCAGGTGTCACCTTCTACTGTCTCTAGGTCCTCACATTCAGTCTATGTGTAAATCTCTCAGATTCTTCCTGTATGACATCTCCAAGATATGACCTTTCCTATAGTGACACCCTTTGATACAGGAGACTGGGGTTCAAATCCCAGTGTGTACCTGCCTACCTTCCCAGTAGGGGTCCTTGGGGAAAAGACTGCCTAATGCCTCACTTGCCTACCTTGAATCAGAGAGTGACACGAACTAGGAGAATCATGCCGGCTTGGACGTCGCCCGGATTAACAAGGTCCGCGCCAGATGTTGGGGAACCAGGACAATCTGATGATAAGTGGGCTACTGGAACAAACCATACATGGATGAGACAAGAGAACCTGGAATTGATGGAATGCTACTACAACAGTAGACCTAATGAGAGGGGATATATGAAAAGTATGAGGGGACTATGGATGGACAAAAGATCTACATCCACACTAACTGAGAAACAGCTAGTTACCCAATGCTTCAACATAGTAAAGAGGCAGCTGCTCTCACAACTGGACATAGACGAACTCCACATTACATCCTGGACTCAAGAAGAAGACCCGGAAGAACAGCTAGATGTGCAACCAACACCTGCAGCTGGAACTTCACTACCATCCCCTCCATTAGAGAGCACATCAGCTGATATGAGGCATAAGATCATGGATAAACTAGCTACAGTCAACCCTCGAGACTGAT
Source organism: Podocnemis expansa (assembly GCA_007922195.1). Classification (NCBI taxonomy): domain Eukaryota; kingdom Metazoa; phylum Chordata; order Testudines; family Podocnemididae; genus Podocnemis; species Podocnemis expansa. Next base: position 27,586,890 of record ML681963.1, read on the forward strand.
TACCAAGGCTCGTTGGAGAAGTACCATCAGCTAGTATGCTAGAAGATGCCAGTAGACCCCTAATGACAATTCCTACTATCACCATAACTCAAACCAATGAACTGTTATACGCTACAGCCTCTGTAATCCTGGAGATGCTTGGCTACACGATCAAGAAGAACAGCAGTACATAACCCCCCTGGAAAATGAGGTTGGAGGATAAGATCAAGGCAACACAGAGAGAAGTTACTCAGCTGGTGGAACTACAGAAGGGTGTAGAGATTAAGGAGAAGACTCGGCTACTGAAAAAAGACAAGGGCCTGACTCCATCTGAAGCCCTAGAGACTGCTAAACAAAGGCTCACAGCACTGGCTACAAGGCTAAGGAGATACACTAGAGAAGCAGAGGCCAAAAAGATAAATGCCCTGTTCTCCACAGAACCATCCAAGGTGTACTCCCAACTGCAGTGCAACAACCCAATAACAGCAGAGCCACCAACAGCAGAAACTGAACAGTACTGGAAG
>ML681963.1:27592014-27609053 GCA_007922195.1 Podocnemis expansa
TGGTGTCTCAGGACCCAAAATGGAGTCTGCTGACTCATGCCCCTTCACTGCCCTATCTCCAGCAACCCCCCAGGGAATTATTCTGCCTCATGAAGAGGGAGACATCACTAGCTAAAGATCCAGCCGATTAGGAGGCCTTCTGTCTCAAAGTAGATTACAGCAAACTTATGGTGTGCCCACACCACAAGGTGGTATTGGTGGGGTTGCAACTACAGGTACCAGGGAAGTAGCCAGAACCGGAAAGGATCTTGTGTCCAGTTGGTCCAGGGAGGAGGCCAAAGGCATTGTAGAGGTGGCTGAAGCAGGAAAGACATGAACAGTTGTTTCATGCTTTGATGTTATATCATCTGTAAGGGTGAAGTCAGTTATGTCAGTTGGAGATGCATCCTCCAGATAGGTATGATGGAGCAGCAACTGATCTACATGCTGCCATCAAACAGGCCATCCACGGTCTGGACAGAGTAGAAAACAGGTCCTGTCTGGGCAATGACCATTTCTGGAACCCATTTAGCTCCCGAAGCACAGTTTCGAGTGAGGACAGGATGTCCAATACTGAAGGTGCAGTCCTTTGTTCTTGGTGAATGTCTGCTGGCTTGGTCCTGTTGTTGGCATTGAACCACTTGTCATGTGTCTCATGGTTTCAACAAATCAAAGCAAGAGTGCAACTGCCATCCCATCATTAGAAAAGCTGGAGATGCTTTATTCATAGCCTGCGGAGTGTTTCTGTAGGATAACAAGAAGTTGTCCAGATGCTTCTGAAGAGGTGAATGTCCCTTCACAGATTTTACAGCTTGCTTCATAGTCTGTACAACCTTTTCAGTGAGTCCATTGGTGGAAGGATGATATGGTTGACCTGATGTGATGTATTGCATTGGCCTTCATAAAAGTTTCTAAATCCTGAGAAACAAACTGCAGTTCATTGTCACTCACCAGCAGTTCTGGAGGATCATAATGACTAAAAAAGCCATACAGGGTCTGAATAATGTTTTCCATAGTAGTGGACTGTACTACAGAGACTTCTGGCCATTCTGAATGGGCATCAACAGCAATTAAAAACATTCATCCTTCAAATGGTTCAGCAAAATCAACATGAATACGTTGCCATGGCCTTTTGGGTCAATCCCACGGGTAAAGGGGTGCCAACTGAGGTGTGTTCTGGATGCTCTGGCATGAGGTACAAGCTCTACCCATTTCTTTGATGGCCCTATCCAAGACCAGCCACCAGAAATAGCTCCATGCAATTTCGTTCATATGCACTATGCCACAGTGACTTGAATGGAGCTGTTCCAACAAATGTGGTCTTAATGAAGGTGTGGTAATGACATATATACCCCACAACAAAAACCCAGACTGGGTTGATAACTCCATCCTCCTAGACATGTGGGGGCAGGAGTCAAGTAAGAATGTTCCATGCATCACAAAATCTGTAACCTGTGAGAGTACTGGGTCAACGTGTGTTGCTCTCTTCACTTGAGTAGCCATGACAGGTATGTTTTCCACCTGTTCAAAGTAAAAGATTCCTTCCTGACCTTGATCTTGGGGACATACTGGTAAGGGTAGGCTTCAAAGACTATCAGCATTGCAATGCAAAGAGGATTGCCTATACTTGATCTCATATGTGTATCCAGAAAGTAACAATGCCCATTGTTGCATACAAATAACAGCCAAAGGTGGGATGCTTGTGTGTGGCCCCAAAATTGATGTCAGAGGTCGATGGTCAGTGAGAAGTGTGAACTTCTTTCCCCACAGGTACTGGTGAAATTTTCGAAAGCCAAAAACAATGCCCAGTGCTTAACAGTCAATTTAGGCATAGTTGGTTTCTGCCTTGGTCAGGGTTCGTGAAGCAAAAGCAATAGGCCTTTCTTCACCTGGAGGCATAATATGTGACAATTCAACAACGCCATAAGGAGAGGCATCCCAGGCCAACTGTAGGTGCAAAGATGGATCAAAATGTGTCAGAACCCTAGAGTTTACCAGAGCGTGTTTAGCCTTGTTAAATGCAACATCACAGACTTCAGTCCAGTTCCAGATCTTGTTTGGCCCAAGAAGCTCATGTAGGGGTTTCAGGAGTGTTGCTAACTGTGGAACAAACTTGCCATAATAGTTCAATAATCCTAAACAAGAGTGAAGTTGGCTTACGTTCTGAGGGAGTAGAGAATCGATGATAACCTTACCCTTGGCCGGAGACTTTTGGAGACCATCACCATCAATTATATGTCTTAAGTATTCAACCCAGGGCTGGAAAAATTTAGATTTGTCTCTGTTAACATGTAGGCTGTACTCCTCCAGTCTTTGAAGAGTAGCTTCCAAGTTTGTAAGGTGTTCCTCCTCATTTTTGCCAGCGACCAGGATGTTGTCCAGATAGCACTGTACTCATGATAAGCCACTCAAAATCTGGTTCATTGCCCTCTGGAACAAAGCTGGGGCTGAAGTAATTCTGAAAGGTAAATGACAGTATCTGTACAATCCCTTATGTGTTAGGATAGCCAACAACTCTAGAGATTATTCTTCAATGTGCTTCTGTAAGTACACTTTACTCAAATCAATTTTGCTACATTGTTGTCCCCCAGCCAAACCTGCAAAGATGTCCTCAATGCGGGGAAGAGGATATTACTCTGCACATAACACTGGGTTGATAGTGATCTCGAAATCTCCACAAATCCGAAAGGAGCCATCCTTCTTCACTAAGGACATTGGGTGTCACCCACTGGCTGTGAGTAACTGGATCTAAGACTCCCTCCTTGACTAGCTGCTCCAAGTTTTCTTCCACCTTGGCTCAGATGGCAAATGGCACCATTCTGGCCTTCAGAGATTTTGGATGGCATTCAGGCTTAATGTTTAACTTCATGGTGTTTCCCTTCGTGCTGCCTCAGTCTTCTCCGAAAACAGCAGCATGCTTCGTTAGTACCGCCGCCTGACTTATTTCTTCTTCAGTCAGTTTATGCACTTCTGCCCAACTGAGTCGGATTTTCCTGATCCAAGATCTTCCCATTCGGGCTGGGTAACTACCCTTCACCACAAGCAGTGGTAGCTTTACGCTCTGTCCATTGAGCCCTACCTTCACACCAATAGTACCCAACAGGGGAACAGTCTCCCCACTGTATGTCTTTAAAACAACTGTTGTTGGCTTAAGTGGCAGATGTCAAAAGACCTTCTCATACACTAATGAAACTAATGAAATGGGTGTATCAGTGTCCTATTCATTGTGTACAGGTTTACCTTCCAACACCGGTGTCATCCAAAATTTATGTGGGCCAGCTGTTACAGTCAAAATGTTGAGGGATTCTTCTTCTTTTGATTGGGTGTTACTGTGATCACCTGGAGTCTGCTCTACTGCATGCAGAATTTCCCTCTTAGTCTTCTGAACCAACAGCCCTTTTTTCTCAGGTCTGCCTCTTCTGTTTGGCTCATCCTACCTTATTTTGCAGGCACATTCAATGTGCCCTCTCTTTCCACATTGTCAACACAGTCTTCCCTTACACCAGCACTCCGACACGAGATGAGCTTGCTTCCCATGCTGGAAACATTCCAGTCACCCCAGTGCCCTGTGGGTAGGTTGTGGTGATACCTTATGTGCGCTGACCCCAATCTGTTGCATGTCTTGGGTGATGCATTCCATGGAGACTGCAATCTCAACAGCCTTCTGCAAGGTGAGTTGACCTTCGGTCAATAGGTGTTTCTGTGTTGATTCACTGTGCATGCCACAAGCCATTTCCTCTTATGTGGTCTTGAAGTCAGTGTGCTGCCAGCTTCTTCAGAGCTGCTACAAACTGTACAACTACTGTATATAATCAGGTATAAGCCGATCCAGGCACAAGCCGACCCCCCAATTCAGAGCCCAATAAAGAAGCTAAAATTGGTGACCCAGGTATAAGCTGAGGTCCCCCTTTGGCCTTGGCCCCTAACCTCCCACCCACTGATGCTGGCTTCCTCTGGAGTTTCTGACAGCTTCCCTACCCCAAAATCTCTGCTGCTGCTTTTCCCCTCCCCCCCCCCGCTGTCCATTCCTCACTCCTGCCCTCCTGCTCTGCCCTTTCCTCACTTCCCTCACCCCTGCTGTCCCCTGCTGTGCCCTTTCCTCACTGCTACACCCCTGCTCACTTCTCAGTTTCCTGCTGCTGCCCCCTGTGCCACCCTTTCCTCACTGTTGCCCCCCTGCTCCCACCTGCTCTGCCCTTTCCTCACTGCTGTCACCCCTGCTGCCCCCCCTACTGCTGCCCCCTGCTCACTTCTCATTTACCTCACTGTTGCCCCTTGCTGCGCCCTTCCCTCACTGCTGCTCTCTGCTCCTCCTACTGCCCCCTCCTCACTGCCACCCCCTACTCTGCTCTTCCCTCACTGCTACCTGCTGCCCCCCACTTTGCCACTTCCCCACTGCTGTCCCCCTGCTCCTCCTGCTGCCCCCCTCCTCTGCTGCCCCCTGTTCTGCCTCTTCCCTCACTGCTGCCCCCTGCTTCACCATTTCCTCACTGCTGCCCCCCTGGCTTTTCACTGCTGCCTCCTTCTCTGCCTCTTCCCCACTGCTGTCCCCCTGCTCCTCCTGCTGCCCCCTGTTCTGCCTCTTCCCTCACTGCTGCCCCCTGCTTCACCATTTCCTCACTGCTGCCCCCCTGGCTTTTCACTGCTGCCTCCTTCTCTGCCCCTTCCCCACTGCTGTCCCGCTGCTCCTCCTGCTGGCCCCTGGCTCATCACTGCTGCCCCCCTGCTCCCTTCTCAGTTCGGTGCTGTTGCTCCCCTGTTCCCCAATGCCCTTTCCCCATCACCCCCCAACCCCTGCTGCCACTCTTCCCAGCCTGCCAACACCCCCGCCCAAATCCCCAGTCCCTGTTGCTGCCTCCCTGGGCTCCCCCAAAACCCTGGGTCCTTCTGCCACTTTCCCAGACTCCCTGCCGCCCCTTCCCTTGCCTCCCTGAACTGCCCCAACCCTCCCGGCCATCCCATCACTTTCCCCAACTCTCCAACCCCCTCCCCGACCCCTAGTCCTTGCCACTGCTTCTCTGGCCTCCCTGAATCCCCTCCTCAATGTCCAGGCCGACCCCCCCCCAGGATTCCCTTACTTGGCCACTCCAGACGCCGGGGTCCCTTCCTTCCTCCAGCCCCAGCCCCAGCCCCAGCCCTGGCTGACTGCCCAAGATGGCCGCCTGGCAACACTGGGGCTCTGGCTTGTCACATGGTCTGGGAAACTCCTGGGCTGGGGCTGTCTACCATATTCTCTTGAGTATAAGCCGAGTGCCTATTTTCAAGCCCATTTTCAGGCACAAAATTTTCCTATACCTCTCTCCAGTTACTTGTGGCTTTGGGGAAAAATGTGCTCCCAGAACTTCCACTTGTTACCATAAGGTTTTTGCTCTGGCTTCTCTGGATAAAGCAAATCACATAGTAAACTATAATTCTTAACTCCAGTAACTGTTAGAAAAACTGGTACCTTCCTCTCATCAGTTATATCATTTGCAATTACAAAATTTTGAAATCAGGCAGTATATGTTTCCCACAAATCTGATGAAGGATCAAAAGGCTTGATGGCTGTAGGAAGTAAGGCCATGCTGCCCTCTTCTGGTTATTGTTTGTCTCTTCACTTGTACTTAGAGGAGGCAGTTCAGCTTTCAGAATAAACAGCCAGCCCTTAGGCAAACAGACCAGCTTTCAGAGTTACCATCCCCATGCAAGCAATAAATAAAAGGTTTGCTTCTTACATTGCATTCTGGTTTTCCATAGTTGCCAGGATTGTAGGGAATAGCCAACTCCATCTCATATCCCACCCTCATCACCAGATGTAAGATTTTTAGGTGAATTACAATCTCATAATGAGAGGCAGCATATTTAGAGCTGTGTAGGGATATTTCCATGAAGAATACCACTGTAATCAAACCACATTTTTCAGTGAAACAGTTTTGACCAAACAAATTTCAACCTGCCTTAGCTGTGTGGACATAAAGCAATGATTGTTCTGGAGTAGTGCTAGTTCTCCTTGGATGACTTTACACCCCTGTTGTATCACTTAACTGAGAAAAGCAAAAACGAAGAGAGGGAGCCACAAAAATAAAAGCCTCACACAGACATGCTATAAACAAATAACCAATGGGATTGATCACTAGCTTGGATTTATGTCAGGCCAGAGAGTAGGCGTCAGGTAGGTCACTGAATTAAAGATTTCTTGGCTGTGAACTAGATTTTTAACAGCATGATGAATCCAAGCATAAATATTTCACATGGGAATAAGAGCACATTAGTTTGTCACTAGTCCCAAGAAAAGTGGTTTCAATATCTGGAATCAAATCCCATTCCTGCTGACTTTGCTGGACTGCTCTGATCCCAGAAGACCATACTTTCAGCTGGTAAAAAATGGCATTGAAGTTAATGTTGCGATGTCAGTTGATAATGGTTGAGGAGTTGGCATTACATTCTTCAAGGAGTTTGCAATTGTTAAGACTGGGGGGGAGATCAAAATCTGTAGTACTGCACAGAAGGACTGTGAATCAGAAACATGATAATGTACCAGCAGGAGCTTGGCTGGCAACAATATGTCCTGTTGTCAGACTCTGAAGAGTTCTGATTCAAAACTCTGTATCCAAATAGCACTAAGCTTTGGGAGAATTAGGACCAGATCAGCATTTATGGCTTGACTGAACTCTAATTCACTGTATGAGGCAATTTAAATTACAGTAGTTTTTAAAAGCTATCCAAACTGTATGGCTTCTGGCTACTTGTCCTTGTTTTCAGCATGCTTTCCTAAGTAGAAAAAGAGGCAGCCTACCAATTTTTTTTCCAAGGGTGTATTCTCTCATGATGAAATTCCCTCAGGCTGCATATAGTATGAGGTCCACATTGTCCTCTGGTATAAAAGTGTAGTTTCATTTGCTATATCTACATCTACTTTTTTAGTTTGGATTTGCTAGTCCAAAGTAAAAGAAGTCTGAAGTTAGTCCGAACTAACATTGGGCTAGTTTGAACTAACTGTGGCTTTTTAGGTCGAAATAGCTGAATATTCTACTTTGAACTAACTTTTTAGTTTGAACTAGAAGGTGCAGCTAGTTTGAACTAATGGCTTAGTTCAAACTTCTTTAGTGTGAACAAGCCATTATTTCTTGTCTTGCCCATCCTCAGTTCAAACTAAAGTTCTTCAAACTAAGCTGGCTAGTCCAAACTAACCAAGAGGTCTTACTAGTTTGGATTAACCTTTGCCTAGTCTGAACTAAGAAATTTCTTAGTTTGGACTAGGGAAAGGCTAGACTGGCCATGGGCCAAATTAGTCCAGACCAAGCTTCCTTAGTCTGGACTAATTTGGCAGTATAGACATAGCCATTGACTTTAATGCTCCTTTTTTCTTCTGTTAAGCTAGTTTGATATACACTGTATGAGGATTATGTCATAAGCAGCTATATCTAGGGCCAAAACTAGGGTGAAGGAACCTTCTAAGCCCTGCCTTAAGGTCAGAGCTGACAGTCAGCATCCCTGGGCTGGACTAGTAGACAATCTGTGGTGGAAAAACAATTACAGCCCCTGCTCACCAGTTATACAGGCTACTAGACCTGAACCATTAAATCCACTCAATCGTCTGTCCAGTGTCACTGCTCTTTCCTGTTCCTGAGCCACTTCCATTATATCTTTCTGCTTCATCCCATGCAGAGACAATGTACAGAATCTTTCTCTCAAAGGTTGGGCACACATCCTCGTGTGTCTGTGTCACTAGTGCAGCTGACCCCTCAGTGAGGTGATATGATGGATGAAAGGTTATGCATGGTGCAGACTATCTGCATCATGGGTGAGTTTCACTCTGACTGCACAACTCTCCTCCATGCTGTATTTTTCAATGGCTATCAGTTATAATAATCATGGGCTTAATTTCTGGGGGGTTGGCTGGAAGGGAAGAAGGTGATTTCTCAAATGTGCTGGTGAATTTGTCAAGACAAACATTTTACAAAAACTCGACTGAACTGCACTGACTCCATTCACTGTCCCATGTGAAACCACAGCAACCCACTGAAATCACTGATATTTTTATTGTGGTAGATGACTGACAAAAAAGTATCATCTGTTTCTATTTCCAGTGTATTAAAATTGGTCTTTAGCATTTGTTAAAATAGGGCCTATAACTTTATTACTGGAAAAAGAAAAGTCTAAATAAATTTAGAAGATACATTAGTGAAGCCCCTTTTCATAACTATAATCAACTGACACTTTGAAATAAGAAAAAAGAGAAGATGAAAGAAAAATAATTTTTATATAAAGGCCTTATTAAGCAACATGGTAATCAATTATCAGAGACATATAAATGAAATTGATTTTCTTTTTATTCCCCCAAGAGAGCTGTGCTGTGATCCATGAGTTTTGTATAACCCGTGTTTACATTTCACCACATCCATGCTTTAAATGTGTGCTTAATAGAGCCTGTGTCAGGCAGTGTGACTAATTACTTGAGCTTCTCACCCTGTTCTGCTTAGGAAAAAACTGAGTGTCTGGTGACATCTGTGCATCTACCCCTATGTTCTGAATATTGATCAACCTTTGGCTAATGGGAGTGCTACGGCAATTGAGAAAATTATGCAATTATATATACCAAAAGATTGGTGACAGTGAAGAATTAGACTAAAAATGTGCCTTTGAAAGAGACCCTGGATCTAAATTCACCCTTGTTTTGGGACTACAATGGCTCTCCACTGACATTTCCCTAAGCAATCTCCCACATTTGTCATACAATGAAGTTCAGTTTCATTGTGCTCTTTCTCAGTTCTTAGAACTCTGTTTTTGTTTTGTTTTTTAATTAATGGTTAATTTTGTCTTTTATCTTGAGCCTTCTCATTAATCTAAAACAACAACTGAAGCAGCAAATGGAATGAGATGGATACTATCAAGATATTTTTCAGAATTCATTTTTATCTCTTGCTGTTGTTTATAAAACATAATCTTGTCAAGTTTAAAAATAAAAACTGTTTCCATACACAAAGATGCATCTTTCAGTTTTCCTCTTGTAGTTTGTTACTGCAAAAAGCACAGAGCTGCTTGTATTGCTTGCTGACAAGTTCCAAAGTGGTAGCCTTGTTAGTTTAGTTCAGCAAAACAAACAAGGAGTCCTGTGGCACGTAAAGAGTAACAAACCGATTTATCACATGAGGTCCCCTGAAAGCTTATTCAATAAATACATTTTTTAGTCTTTACGTGCCACAGGACACCTTGTTTGTTTAGTATTGGTTTGTTATTATAAGATTATCCAAAATTGCCAGGCAGAGCATATTTCAAGAATTCCAGGAAGATTGTTCTGATTCATTTTTAAAGAACTATTTTAGTGTTTTAGTGGAAAATCCAAGCTATTCTGCATAAGAACAGCAACATATTTTTATTGTCTCCTTACTTAGACAACATTTTATCCTCAGAGTTGGTAGAGATTGGCAACAGAAGAGTGTTCATGTAGGATGTTGTGTTGCATAATGGTTTTAAATAATGTTTGAGCTGACTTCTTTGATGTTGTGTCTGGGAATTAATGACCTGATAAGCAATTGTCACAATCTTCTACCTTGTTGCTGAATGGGCTGTGTGAGCATCGAGGACCTTAGGAGATGCAACTCTTGAGTCAGACCTTTGTAGTCAGGAATTCTTTAAAGCTGGAATCCATTGATGTCAATGGTACATTTTCAATTAACTCCGTGTGGCTCCCTAAGTGAGCCAAGAGGGAGCATCTTGTAGACCAAACTGATTGTTAGAACCACATGACATCTGCATTGTCTGCTTCCTCCAAAGTCTGTTGAAGTCAGTAAGTCCTGCCATTGACATTATGATCTTTGCATTAACCCATCTTTATTCAGCTAGTGAAATCACTCCACTATCTAGGCTCCAGTTCTATGGTAAATGCTGTGTTAATTCATCTTGTAGGGTCTGTCAGTCATTACATTGTAGGTTAAAATTATCAGGCAGTTCCTGGTTGATGTGGAATCCGTGCTGCGGTTTTTATCTTACTTATAACATTATCTCCTTCCATCTGTTAGGTAAAGTCAAGTATAATAAGAAAAATGTGTGATGTATGCAGTCAGGTACTCCGAAGGGTGGGGTCTCTGCACTAAGCATCCTATGCATTTTGAATAACTTCCTATGGCTTTACGTCTTCTTACTTGCAAAAAGAGTAGAGTGATGCTTTACAGTCCTCTGCTTTTCCTTTGCTGTATTAAAAACTAGATGTGTTCAATTTTCATGGAGATTAGATACTGAAGTTTTGTTACCTGTTTTATAGAAATCTTTACCAGACTTTATGTCTGCCTTTTCCACACTGTAAAAAATAAAAGTAAGACAGCATGACTCCCAAGAAACCATTTAAGATGAATGAAATAAAACAGAAGACTGATCTTTTTTGCTACTCAATATTTAACTCACAGATTTCAAATAAAGAGCATTGTTTTCCACTCTGTGCCCTTTTTATTGCCTTTTCATTTCTTTATCGCTGTTCATTTGCTTTCATTTTTTGTCTTGCAACGTTATGGGACAGTCAGTTCAGGGGAAGCGAAGGGCCTCAGATATGTGAACATGGGCCAATAACAGTCAAGAGCCAGTGATAAGTGATACACAAAACACTTAAAACATTTTTTTTAACCTCAAACCTGCACTTCTCCTTAGAAGTGCCATTTTACAAGTATTTGTGTGAATAAATGTGGAAAAATTCAGTTCAAAAGAATTTGGTTTATAAAGTTATATAAGTAACTGATAAAGGATTCTTTTTAAATGGAAATCACATAACATACTTGCTATGAAGTGTATATAGTGGGCCAGAATGATCCTTATTTGGCATAAAGTGGCGCAGCTACATTAAAGTCAAAGGGACTATTCCATTGTATACCATCTGATAATCTGGCCCCTGCTGTCTTTGACTAGAAATTACTATAACATCTCTTGATATTAACCCAGGTATTGGAAACAGTTAATTAGTTGAAACATAGCTTGAACATTAGAAATTATATATGAAAGAGACCTCTTATAAAGCAGTGTTTCTTTTTGATATCAGGGACCAGCTTGTTGCCTACCTAAACTGGGTCAGAGAGCTCTCAGGTACTGGTGCCAGTTGTTGAGAAACATTGATTTAGACTAGTGGGTCCCAGCATATGTTTTTCAGAGTAGCCTGTGGCTCCCACCCACCCCCAGTAAGTTGCAGAAGGGAGCTGCTGCCTGAATGCACAGGTGGAGTGCTTTTCTGGTGTAGGCCCCTTGCTGCAACCAAAGGGTTGGGAGATCAGTGCTCCCCTCCCTCTGGCTGTAGCAGGGATCATGTCAAAGCACTTTGCCTGGCTCCCTATGTGATGGATCCCTGCTGGATCAAGAGGGCTGGGAGCACTGATTTCCCATCCTCGTGACTGTAGAAGGGAGCTGCTGATTGGGGACCTGTGTGAAGTGCACTTTCCATGCTGGCTTGAAAGGACATGAGCCCTCCGTTCCCTCAGCTCTGGCAGAGAGCAAAACACTGTGCCTGGGATCCAGCCTAGTTGTTGGTTCTTTGCTGGAGCCAGAGGGAGGGCAAATTCTCTTTGCTGAACACCTTCCCTCTGGGGGCATGGGGGCTGCTGGAGACTGATGGATATTCAGACTTCTAAAATTGTATTTGTGCCCCTTGAGCAAAAAGTTTGGGAACCATTGATTTAGGCCATCCCTGCCAGGGCAGGATTGTTCTTTACAGTATATATTGTGTTCTACAATGTTTTGTCTAGTATGCTTGTAATAATCTCTAATATACAATTTACTTCAGTTCTGTTTGTAGACTAGGCCACAGTCTGGAAGATCTCAATGTCAGGAAGTGTTTCTTATGCTTCTGTCTCTTCATACCTCTTGAACCAACCTAAAATTCTGTCCAACCCTCATAGATGTCTCTTAATCAAGCTATGTACACATGCACATGTTCAGGACTATTTAGAAAAGCTGGACATACACAAGTTCATGCGGCCAGATGCAATGCATCCAAGGCAGTGAAAGTCCTGTTGCACCTTATAGACTAACAGATTTCTTTGGGCATAAGCTTTCGTGAGCTCCAGCCCACTTCGTCAGATGCATGAAATGCATCCAAGGGTGCTAAAGGAGCTGGCTGATGTGATTACAAAGGCACTGTCCATTATCTTCAAAAATTCATGGAGACTGGGGGAGGACCTGGATTATTGGAAATGGGCAAATATATTGCCCATCTTCAAAAAAGATCTGGAGGAAGACTGGGGGAATTACAGTTGATGGTCAGCTTCATTCCAGCCCCCAGAAAAGTCATGGAGCAGGGCCTCAAGTAATTCTTTTTGAGACACTTGGAAGAAAGGAAGGTGATCAGGAACAGTCAACATGGATTTACCAAGGGCAAGTCATGCCTGACCAACCTGATTGCCTTGTGTGAAGAGATGACTGGTTCTGTGGATGTAGGGAAAGCAATGGGCATAATATATCTTGACTTTAGCAAAGCCTTTGATATAATTTCCAACAGTATACTTTACAGTTAAGGAAGTTTGGGTTGGGTGCTGCCTAGACCATCAGGCTCAACGGGTAGTGGTCAAAGGCTCAATATCCAGTTGACATCTGGTAGAAAGAAAAATGCCCCAGGGGTTGGTTCTGTGACTGGCTTTGTTTGATATCTTCATTAATGATCTGGAAGATGGGGTGGATTGTACTGTCAGCAAGTGTGTACATGACACTAAGCTGGGCAGAGTGGAAGATACTTGGGAATTAGGCATAGGATACAGAGTGACCCATTTGGCAGTCCTTATTTGGAATATTGTATTCAGTTTTGGATGCCCATCACAGAAAGGATGTGGACAAATGGAAGAGGGTCCAGTCAAGTGCAATGAAAATTATTAGTGGTCTGGAACACATGACTTGAGATGAGAGACTGAGGGAACTAGGCTTGTTTAGTCTGCCAAAGAGAAGAATGACAGGGTATTTGATAGTGGCCTTCAACTATCTGAAGTGAGGGGTTCCAGGGATGATGGAGTCAGGCTGTTATCAGTGGTGGCAGATAACAGAATAAGGAGGGATGGTCTCAAGTTTCAGTGAGGAAGGTCTAGGGTTGAGTAGTAGGAAAATCTTTTTCACTAACAGCATGGTGAAGCACTGGAATGGGTTACTTTGGGAGGTGGTGGAATCTCCACCCTAATGGTCTTTAAGGCTTGGTTTGATAAAGACCTGGTTGTGGTGATTTGGTTGGGGTTGGTCCTGCTTTGACAAGGAGGTTGAACTAGATGACCTCCTGAGGCCCTGTCCAACCCAAATTTTTTATGACTCTTGATTCTGTGCTGAACCTTATCCAAACCCCACTAAAGTTAATGGGAGTCGTTCAGCTGACTGCATAGTGTTGAATCAGATTAATAAAGCTCCAAATTCTTCCTCACAAGCCAGTCCCTCAAACCTTGGTGGTGAGGGGATTGCTTCCCTTTGATGTGGCCAACAGTACATAGTGACACCAAAGCCTGACATCTCTAATGATAAAACAGCTTCAATGGGGTCAGATTGGGGAATCAATTGAGAAAAGCACTAAGATTCAGTTTCTGTGTGCTTCATGTTTTGATCAAAGTTTTGGGTCAGTTCTAACTGACTCACTTGTATTTCATGATTTTTTTTGATACAAGGCAAAACAACACATGAAATGTACCCTTCCTTCTTAATGCATTCAACCAGTCATCATAGTCCCATAGCTGCCTCTTCAAAGCATTTGGTGCTTGGACTGAGTAGACAAAGGGTGAGCGAGAACCTTCTTTCCCACATGTGGATCCTTCACATAAAACATCTCCATTTGAATAAAATATCATTCGTCAGTTTACTCTGGAGTTGCAGCCCCTGCCATAATTAAATGGATTCCTGTAAAAGAGATCCATCTCCAGAATCCTATCACAAGTGAGCAATGAATAAACTAATATTCATGTTTCATTGATATCTAACTGTTCATGTAGAAGCAGAATTGATAATAGCTGCCCTTCATGTGATAACAATTTGTATCAGTCTGACACTGTTGGTTGTGGCTTTGGTTAATATTTTCACTGATACCTTTTCAATCTTAATTCTACCATGCATACTTCAGTTATCCCAGCCCTTTGTTTTCACTTTCCAAAACTTTGCATTCCTTTCCCATCTTCTCTTTTAATTGGGCTTCAGCTGATTCTTCATAGCTGACAGTTTTGAAATGTTAACCCATATTTCTTTGTTCTGCTCTTTACCGAAATGCTGTGTCTCACCACCTGAGCTTGACTGAACAATAACCAGTTCATCTTTCTGTTTAAGCTTCTTTATAGGTATTACTTGTGGAATCTTCAATCATATTGTGGATGGGGAAATTATTGCTTGGCTCTTCTTTTCATTTTTAATAATATGTTTCAAAGAAGGATTTTCACAGTGAAAAGAAAAGACTTCAATTACATTAGTTTTAAATGAAGTAATAGTATTAATAATAATCACTAATCATAGGAATGGACCATATTCTAAAGTCTGTACTCAGTCCTTGCTTAGGTACATTCCCCACTGGCTCCAAGTACAAGCTGTTTAAAAATCTCACCTCAATATTTGACATATTCTTATAAGTTAGGATTTATTCTTCTTCTTCACCTGCAGGTTAATGAGTCGTATCAGCCCAATTTGATTAGTTATCAAAATTAATTATCTAATGACTAGCCAGTGGTTGTGTGACATTAGTTTAGTGGTCTTGGTCTGCCTCTCCGTGCACACTAGAGTTAGTGCTAATCTACACACTTCTGCTGTAGATTCACATTTACAGAAAGTATGGCATTTAGTCAGATTCAGGGTTCTGGTTTAGTTCCATTTTTTCCCACAACCAAATCATCATCACATTGAGCATCCTTGTTGGCAAATCTCTGCAAAATCATGTAGTGAATGGCCTTGGGGACTGAGCTATCTCCTTCTTCCTGGAGTGGTGCTTGCATGTCAGGTTGGAACACATTAACCAGACAGTGTGGGAAGTGAATACCACTGCTATTTCTGCTTCACCCTTTGCGTGCATAAATAACCATCAGTCTAGCAATGCTCAGGAGCAATGAAATGGGCACATGCAACTTTAATATAATTTAATTACAACAACAACAACAACAATAATAATAATAATAATAATTAATAATAAATGTCTTTCTAGAGCACTCTTCCATCAGCCAAAGAGCTTGGGGAACTGCATGAGTAATTTAAATAGAACTGCAATAATAAATAAATATAAGGTGAAAGCATCCTAAGATACTAAAAGGAACATAAAGCTTCATAAAATACTAGCTATAAAAACAAAATACAAAACTGTAAATTATTGCATGAATAAAACTCTTAGGGGTATGTTTTCATAAAGTATGTAGGAGCCTAAAAATGCAGATAAGCACTTGATGGGACTTCAGACATTTCCAGCTTCCATTAAAATCTATAGTATGGCTTAAAAATATTGCTCCTGAGTCTTTATCTTGCAAAGATCCACTCTTACGCTTAACTTTACACACTATGAAGGCAGGCAGAGTAGTCCCAAGACAAAGTCTTCTGCAAGTCATCATTTGGTACAATTACTAAAGCCACTCCCACATTTTCCAAGGCCTTGTCTCTAAATTAACTCAGACTCAGACTCTAAATTAACTCAGATTTGTAGGAAGGTAGACTTAGTTCTTCTTCAGAGGTGTCATCCAATAGTCTCTGAAGTCAGCGGGATGCTCTCCCCTGCTCAGGACTCATTTGAAAATGCCATTGAGTGTTTTGTTGTGACTGTCAGGAAGTTCGGATAAGTCCTGCTGGTTCTTTGGTACCTGCCATTAGTACATGGATCTGTGGCTTGCATTCTTTGAGATCCTGACACAACTGATTCCATTTAAACATGAATCTTATGTCAGAGTCCTTTGTCTGTAAAAGTTATTTATTTTTATACTGATCTCTATGAACACAGAATCCAGTCATTTTACACCTTTTTTTTTTCTTCCTCCTGAGAGGAGCAATGTTGCAGCTGCATCCAGGACAGAACCACCTCTGGATTTTGCTCTGTCACAGTCAACATTCTTTTCTAGTTTGACTCTGTAATAAAAACATAATGCTCTATTGGTAATATGGCAGTTATATCCAGGGCAAGAAACAGTGATGTTGCAAACACAGACTTTGAATGGTAAGCGCAGATTACAGTGGAAAAAGAGGCTGAGTTTTGACAGGGAAAGGCCTTTATTAAAAGCATAAATGTCATGAGGAAAAGCAACAATAACTCAGAAAAATACTTGTCAGAGACAATCATTCATTCTCTTTTTTCAGGTCTGAGCCAATGTGACAATGTTCCTCTTAAAAAGTCTGATGTCTAAGGCTATGTCTACACGGCACTTTTATTTCGAAATAACACTCGTTATTTCGAAATAAAAGAAATTTAGTCTACATGACGTTTTCTTATTTCGAAAGGACAGATCCTGTCCTTTTGAAACAAGAATTGTCCTTTTGAAACAGTTAAACCTGGATTTTTTCGAAATGGCTGTTATTTCGAAATGGTCATTTCAAAATAATGCCATTTGGACCTGTTGTTTTGGAATAAATGGATTCTGAAACAACAGGATTTGAACTTCATCCCAGGGTGCAAAGCACCCTGGGAGGAAGAGCCTTCCCCTCAGCACCCTGTCCAGGGTGCTGGGGAGGAGACAAGCCGCAGGGCATGGGGGGCTGTCCCCAAGACCAGCGAGGAACCCTGCGGAGGGGCGCCGATGCCCTGCTCTCCCCGCTGCTGGGGCTGCTCAGGAGCCCTGCGGCCGGGTGCAGGGGCTCCCCGCTCCCCCTGCTGCCCGGGCTGCTGCCAAACCCCACCGTGGGGTCCGGGGGTGCCCGGCTCTCCCTGCTGCCAGGGCTGGTGGCAAACCCCGGGGTAGGGTGCCAGGGCCGCGGCTTTCCCCGCTGTGGGGGCTGCAGCCAGGGAGCCGGTCCCGACCCGGCTCCCCAGCGACTGAGTGGCCGCTGCCACGGGGAGCCGGGTCCCGCCGCCCCTCAGGCCCTGGGCTCAGCGGGGGCAGCAGCTGCGAGTCCCGTGGCTCCCCCTGCCACCAGCTCGGGGGCTGCAGCCCCCAGTGGGGTGGCCGCAGCCCAGGCGGCTC